>CM077237.1:12297192-12337192 GCA_039654775.1 Spinibarbus caldwelli
AGATAGATAGATAGATAGATAGAGTCAGATAATAGATAGATAGATAGATAGATAGATAGATAGATAGAGAGATAGACTCAGATGATAGAGATAGATAGATAGATAGATAGATAGATAGATAGATAGATAGAGTCAGATAATAGATAGATATATAGATAGATAGATAGATAGATTCAGATAATAGATAGATAGATAGATAGATAGATAGATAGATAGATAGATAGATAGATAGATAGATAGAGTCAGATAATAGATAGATAGATAGATAGATAGATAGATAGATAGATAGATAGATAGATAGATAGATAGAGTCAGATAATTGATAGATAGATAGATAGATAGATAGATAGATAGATAGATAGATAGATAGATAGACAGATAGGCTCAGATTATAGACAGATGGACAGACAGATAGACAGACAGAGAGATAAATAGATAGATAGATAGTAGATAGATAGAGTCAGATAATAGATAGATAGATAGATAGATAGATAGATAGAGTCAGATAATAGATAGATAGATAGATAGATAGATAGATAGATAGATAGATAGATAGATAGATAGATAGATAGATAGAGTCAGATAATAGATAGATAGATAGATAGATAGATAGATAGATAGATAGATAGATAGATAGATAGATAGATTCTAAGGACCTCAGAGTGGTTGCTAGGGTACTTAGAGTGGTTGCTATGATGGTTGCTAGGCTAGCTCTGGTGGTTGCTAAGGCAGTTGCTAAGGTGTTGCTATGCGGTTGCTATGTTACTCAGGGTGGTTGCTAAGGTGTTGCTATGTGGTTGCTAGGGTGTCCAGGGTGGTTGCTAGGGTATTGCTTAGCGGTTGCTAGGGTGTTGCTATGGTACCCAGGGTGGTTGCTAAGGTGTTGCTATGCGGTTGCTAGGGTACCCGGAGTGGTTGCTAAGGTGTTTCTATGTGGATGCTAGGGTACTCAGGGTGGTTACTAAGTTGTTGCTAGGGTACCCGGGGTGGTTGCTAGGGTGTTGCTATGCGGTTGCTAGGGTACCCAGGGTGGTTGCTAAGGTGTTTCTATGCGGTTGCTAGGGTACCCAGGGTGGTTGCTAAGGTGTTTCTATAAGGTTGCTAGGGTACTCAGGGTGGTTGCTAAGGTGTTGCTATGCGGTTGCTAGGGTACTCTGGGTGGTTGCTGAGGTGTTGCTATGCGGTTGCTAAGGTACCCAGGGTGGTTGCTAAGGTGTTGCTATGCGGTTGCTAGGGTACTCTGGGTGGTTGCTAAGGTGTTGCTATGCGGTTGCTTGGGTGCCCAGGGTGATTGCTAAGGTGTTGCTATGTGGTTGCTAGGGTACTTGGGCTGGTTGCTAGGGTGTTGCTATGCGGTTGCTAAGGTATCTGGGGTGGTTGCTAGGGTGTTGCTATGTGGTTGCTAGGGTACACTGGTTGGTTGCTATGCGGTTGCTAGGGTACCCGGGTTGGTTGCTAAGGTGTTGCTATGCGGTTGCTACAGAACCCGCGGCGGTTGCTAGGGTGTTGCTATTCGGTTACTAGGATTCTTGGTGTGGTTGCTAAGGTGTTGCCCTGTGGTTGCTACGGTCCCCCGTGTGGTTGCTTGGGTGTTAGTAGCATGTTTTTAACATGATTAGCAAGTTACTAGCATGTTACCAGCATGATTAGCATGTTACTAGCATGTGGCTAGCATATTTCTAGCATGATTAGCGAGTTACTAGCATGTTTCTAGGATGATTAGCTTGTTGTTAGCATGTTTCTAGGATGATTAGCATGTTGTTAACATGATTAGCAAGTTACTAGCATGTTGCTAGCACATTTCTGGGATGATTAGCATGTTACTAGCATGACTAGCAAGTTACTAGCATGTTAATACCATTTTCTAGCATGATTAGCATGTTACTATCATGATTAGCAAGTTACTAGCATGTTGCTAGCAGATAGATAGATAGATAAATAGATAGATAGATAGATAGATAGATAGATAGATAGATAGATAGATAGAAATAGATCGTAGAGAGATAGATAGATAGATAGAGTCAGATGATAGGTAGAAAGATAGATAGATAGATAGATAGATAGATAGATAGATAGATAGATAGATAGATAGATAGATAGATAGATAGATAGAAATAGATCGTAGATAGATAGATACATAGATAGATAGATAGATAGATAGATAGATAGATAGATAGACAGATAGATAGATTAGAAATATTAGATAGATGAGTTTGAATGAGTTTGAATGGGTTAGAAATAGTACATAGAAGGGCAGTCTGATTGAGTCTAATGGGCTTCAGTGTGTTTAGATTTGAATTTTTGACAGTTGGAGTTTGAATTGTCTTGGCCCATCTGAACATTCCGTCAATGTAAGTCTATGGGATTTTTATGATTTTTAATCTTCATTTTTATGAAAACCGTAAGTCCGATCAGTTAGAAAAGATATAGCAACTAACTTCAGATCAGTCTGAACATCTGGGCTGAGTTTGGAGTCTGTAGAGTTAAAGCTCTAGGAGGAGTTAGAGTTGATAATTTTAGTCTCAGAAGAATAATAATAATAACTAGATAAAAAAGTTTGTCGAGACAAACTTTAAGTTGGCTTGAGAAAGCCGGACCAGAAAGTTTTAAAAAGTTTGAAAAGTTTAAAAAAGTTTGAAAAGTTTAAAAAAGTTTAAGAAGTTTAAAAAGTTTAAGTTGGAAAAGTTTGGGAAGTTTTAAGTTTGACGGTTTTCAGTCTGAATTAGTTTGAAGTTTAGCGTAGTTTTAAAAGTTTAAAGTTTGATAGATAGATAGATAGATAGATAGATAGATAGATAGATAGATAGATAGATAGATAGATAGGCTCAGATTATAGATAGACAGACAGACAGACAGACAGATAGATAGATAGATAGATAGATAGATAGATAGATAGATAGATAGATAGATAGATAGATAGATTCTAAGGACCTCAGAGTGTTTGCTAGGGTACTTAGAGTGGTTGATATGATGGTTGCTAGGCTAGCTCTGGTGGTTGCAAAGGCGGTTGCTAGTGTATTGCTTAGCGGTTGCTAGGGTGTTGCTATGGTACCCAGGGTGGTTTCTAAGGTGTTGCTATGCGGTTGCTAGGGTACCCGGAGTGGTTGCTAAGGTTTTTCTATGTGGTTGCTAGGGTACTCGGGGTGGTTACTAAGTTGTTGCTAGGGTACCCGGGGTGGTTGCTAGGGTGTTGCTATGCGGTTGCTAGGGTACCCAGGGTGGTTGCTAAGGTGTTTCTATGCGGTTGCTAGGGTACTCAGGGTGGTTGGTAAGGTGTTGCTATGCGGTTGCTAGGGTACTCTGGGTGGTTGCTGAGGTGTTGCTATGCGGTTGCTAGGGTACTCTGGGTGGTTGCTAAGGTGTTGCTATGCGGTTGCTAGGGTGCCCAGGGTGATTCCTAAGGTGTTGCTATGCGGTTGCTAGGGTACTTGGGCTGGTTGCTAGGGCGTTGCTATGTGGTTGCTAAGGTATCTGGGGTGGTTGCTAAGGTGTTCCTATGTGGTTGCTAGGGTACACTGGGTGGTTGCTATGCAGTTGCTAGGGTACCCGGGTTGGTTGCTAAGGTGTTGCCCTGTGGTTGCTACGGTACCACCGTGTGATTGCTTGGGTGTTAGTAGCATGTTTTTAACATGATTAGCAAGTTACTAGCATGTTACCAGCATGATTAGCATGTTACTAGCATGTTGCTAGCATATTTCTAGCATGATTAGCGAGATACTAGCATGTTTCTAGGATGATTAGCTTGTTGTTAGCATGTTTCTAGGATGATTAGCATGTTGTTAACATGATTAGCAAGTTACTAGCATGTTGCTAGCACATTTCTGGCATGATTAGCATGGTACTAGCATGTTGTTAGCATGATTAGCAAGTTACTAGCATGTTTCTACAATGATTAGCATGTTTTTAGCATGTTTCTAGGATGACTAGCATGTTGTTAGCATGACTAGTAAGTTACTAGCATTTTAATAGCCTTTTTCTAGCATGATTAGCAAGTTACTAGCATGTTGCTAGCAGATAGATAGATAGATAGATAGATAGATCATAGATAGATAGATAGATAGAGTCAGATGATAGATAGATAGATAGATAGATAGATAGATAGATAGATAGATAGAGTCAGATAATAGATAGATAGATAGATAGATAGATAGATAGATAGATAGATAGATTAGAAATATTAGATAGATGAGTTTGTATGAGTTTGAATGGGTTAGAAATAGTACATAGAAGGGCAGTCTGATTGAGTCTAATGGGCTTCAGTGTGTTTAGATTTGAATTTTTGACAGTTGGAGTTTGAATAGTCTTGGCCCATCTGAACATTCCGTCAATGTAAGTCTATGGGATTTTTATGATTTTTAATCTTCATTTTTATGAAAACCGTAAGTCCGATCAGTTAGAAAAGATATAGCAACTAACTTCAGATCAGTCTGAAGATCTGGGCTGAGTTTGGAGTCTGTAGAGTTAAAGCTCTAGGAGGGGTTAGAGTTGATAATTTTAGTCTCAGAAGAATAATAATAATAATAATAAGAAGTTTAAATAGGATTTCAGTAAGTTGGCTTTCTCAAGCCAACTTAATAATAATAATAAGAAGAAGTTTAAATAGGATTTCAGTAAGTTGGCTTTCTCAAGCCAACTTAACTAGATAAAAAAGTTTGTCGAGACAAACTTTAAGTTGGCTTGAGAAAGCCGGACCAGAAAGTTTTAAAAAGTTTGAAAAGTTTAAAAAAGTTTAAAAAGTTTAAGTTTGAAAAGTTTGGGAAGTTTTAAGTTTGACGGTTTTCAGTCTGAATTAGTTTGAAGTTTAGCGTAGTTTTAAAAGTTTAAAGTTTGATAGATAGATAGATAGATAGATAGATAGATAGATAGATAGATAGGCTCAGATTATAGATAGACAGACAGACAGACAGACAGATAGATAGATAGATAGATAGATAGATAGATAGATAGATAGATAGATAGATAGATAGGGGTCAACTGATAGATAGATAGATAGATAGATAGATAGATAGATAGATGGATAGATAGATTCTAAGGACCTCAAAGTGGTTGCTAGGGTACTTAGAGTGGTTGCTATGATGGTTGCTAGGCTAGCTCTAGTGGTTGCTAAGGTTTTGCTATGTGGTTGCTATGTTACTCAGGGTGGTTGCTAAGGTGTTTGCTAGGGTTTCCAGGGTGGTTGCTAGGGTATTGCTTAGCGCTTGCTAGGGTGTTGCTATGGTATCCAGAGTGATTGCTAAGGTTTTTTTATGTGGTTGCTAGGGTACTCAGGGTGGTTGCTAAGTTGTTGCTAGGGTACCCGGGATGGTTGCTAGGGTGTTGCTATGCGGTTGCTAGGGTACCCTGGGTAGTTGCTAAGGTGTTTCTATGCGGTTGCTAGGGTACTCAGGGTGGTTAATAAGGTGTTGCTATGCGGTTGCTAGGGTACTCTGGGTGGTTGCTAAGGTTTTGCTATATGGTTGCTAAGGTACCCAGGGTGGTTGCTAAGGTGTTGCTATGCGGTTGCTAGGGTACTCTGGGTGGTTGCTAAGGTGTTGCTATGCGGTTGCTAGGGTGCCCAGGGTGATTGCTAAGGTGTTACTATGCGGTTGCTAAGATACCCGGAGTGGTTGCTAAGGTGTTGCTATGCGGTTGCTAGGGTACTTGGGCTGGTTGCTAGGGTGTTGCTATGCGGTTGCTAAGGTATCTGGGTTGGTTGCTAGGGTGTTGCTATGTGGTTGCTAGGGTACACTGGGTGGTTGCTATGTGGTTGCTAGGGTACCCGGGTTGGTTGCTAAGGTGTTGTTATGCGGTTGCTACAGTACCCGGGGCGGTTGCTAGGGTGTTGCTATTCGGTTACTAGGGTACTTGGGGTGGTTGCTAAGGTGTTGCCCTGTGGTTGCTACGGTACCCCGTTTGGTTGCTAGGGTGTTGTTAGCATGTTTTTAACATGATTAGCAAGTTACTAGCATGTTACCAGCATGATTAACACGTTACTAGCATGTTGCTAGCATATTTCTAGCATGATTAGCAAGTTACTAGCATGTTTCTAGGATGATTAGCTTGTTGTTAGCATGTTTCTAGGATGATTAGCATGTTGTTAACATGATTAGCAAGTTACTAGCATGTTGCTAGCACATTTCTGGCATGATTAGCATGTTACTAGCATGTTGTTAGCATGACTAGCAAGTTACTAGCATGTTAATAGCATTTTCTAGCATGATTAGCATGTTACTATCATGATTAGCAAGTTACTAGCATGTTGCTAGCAGATAGATAGATAGATAAATAGATAGATAGATAGATAGATAGATAGATAGATAGATAGATAGATAGATAGAAATAGATAGATAGATAGATAGATAGAGTCAGATGAAAGATAGATAGATAGATAGATAGATAGATAGATAGATAGATAGATAGATAGAGTCAGATGATAGATAGATAGATAGATAGATAGATAGATAGATAGATAGATAGAGTCAGATGATAGATAGATAGATAGATAGATAGATAGATAGATAGATAGATAGATAGATATAGTCAGATTGTAGATAGATAGATAGATAGAAATAGATAGATAGATAGATAGATAGATAGATAGATAGATAGATAGATAGAGTCAGATGAAAGATAGATAGATAGATAGATAGATAGATAGATAGATAGATAGATAGATAGATAGATAGATAGAGTCAGATGATAGATAGATAGATAGATAGATAGATAGATAGATAGAGTCAGATGATAGATAGATAGATAGATAGATAGATAGATAGATAGATAGATATAGTCAGATTGTAGATAGATAGATAGATAGAAATAGATAGATAGATAGATAGATAGAGTCAGATGATAGATAGATAGATAGATAGATAGATAGATAGATAGATAGATAGATAGAGTCAGATGATAGATAGATAGATAGATAGATAGATAGATAGATAGATAGATAGAGTCAGATAATAGATAGATAGATAGATAGATAGATAGATAGATAGATAGATAGATAGAGCGATAGATTCAGATGATAGATAGATAGATAGATAGAGTCAGATAATAGATAGATATATAGATAGATAGATAGATAGATAGACTCAGATGATAGATAGATAGATAGATAGATAGATAGGTAGATAGATAGATAGAGTCAGATAATAGATAGATAGATAGATAGATAGATAGATAGATAGATAGATAGAGTCAGATAATAGATAGATAGATAGATAGATTCTAAGGACCTCAGAGTGGTTGCTAGGGTACTTAGAGTGGTTGCTATGATGGTTGCAAGGCTAGCTCTGGTGGTTGCTAAGGCGGTTGCTAAGGTGTTGCTATGCAGTTGCTACACTACCCGGGGCGGTTGCTAGGGTGTTGCTATTCGGTTACTAGGATTCTTGGTGTGGTTGCTAAGGTGTTGCCCTGTGGTTGCTACGGTCCCCCGTGTGGTTGCTTGGGTGTTAGTAGCATGTTTTTAACATGATTAGCAAGTTACTAGCATGTTACCAGCATGATTAGCATATTACTAGCATGTTGCTAGCATATTTCTAGCATGATTAGCGAGTTACTAGCATGTTTCTAGGATGATTAGCTTGTTGTTAGCATGTTTCTAGGATGATTAGCATGTTGTTAACATGATTAGCAAGTTACTAGCATGTTGCTAGCACATTTCTGGCATGATTAGCATGTTAATAGCATGTTGTTAGCATGGTTAGCAAGTTACTAGCATGTTTCTAGAATGATTAGCATGTTTATAGCATGTTTCTAGGATGACTAGCATGTTGTTAGCATGACTAGCAAGTTACTAGCATGTTACTAGCATTTTTCTAGCATGATTAGCATGTTACTATCATGATTAGCAAGTTACTAGCATGTTGCTAGCAGATAGATAGATAGATAGATAGATAGATAGATAGATAGATAGATAGAGAGATAGAAATAGATCGTAGATAGATAGATAGATAGATAGATAGATAGATAGATAGAGTCAGATGATATAGATAGATAGCATCAGATTATAGATAGATAGATAGATAGATAGATAGATAGATAGATAGATAGATAGAGTCAGATGATAGATAGATAGATAGAAAGATAGATAGATAGATAGATAGATAGATAGATAGATAGATTAGAAATATTAGATAGATGAGTTAGAATGAGTTTGAATGGGTTAGAAATAGTACATAGAAGGGCAGTCTGATTGAGTCTAATGGGCTTCAGTGTGTTTAGATTTGAAGTTTTGACAGTTGGAGTTTGAATAGTCTTGGCCCATCTGAACATTCCGTCAATGTAAGTCTATGGGATTTTTATGATTTTTAATCTTCATTTTTATGAAAACCGTAAGTCCGATCAGTTAGAAAAGATATAGCAACTAACTTCAGATCAGTCTGAAGATCTGGGCTGAGTTTGGAGTCTGTAGAGTTAAAGCTCTAGGAGGAGTTAGAGTTGATAATTTAGTCTCAGAAGAATAATAATAATAATAATAATAAGAAGTTTAAATAGCATTTCAGTAAGTTGGCTTTCTCAAGCCAACTTAACTAGATAAAAAAGTTTGTCGAGACAAACTTTAAGTTGGCTTGAGAAAGCCGGACCAGAAAGTTTTAAAAAGTTTGAAAAGTTTAAAAAAGTTTGAAAAGTTAAAAAAAGTTTAAGAAGTTTAAAAAGTTTAAGTTTGAAAAGTTTGGGAAGTTTTAAGTTTGACGGTTTTCAGTCTGAATTAGTTTGAAGTTTAGCGTAGTTTTAAAAGTTTAAAGTTTGATAGCTAGATAGCTAGATAGATAGATAGATAGATAGATAGGCTCAGATTATAGATAGACAGACAGATAGATAGATAGATAGATAGATAGATAGATAGATAGATAGATAGATTCTAAGGAGCTCAGAGTGGTTGCTAGGGTACTTAGAGTGGTTGCTATGATGGTTGCTAGGCTAGCTCTGGTGGTTGCTAAGGCGGTTGCTAAGGTGTTGCTATGTGGTTGCTATGTTACTCAGGGTGGTTGCTAAGGTGTTTTCTAGGGTGTCCAGGGTGGTTGCTAGGGTATTGCTTAGTGGTTGCTAGGGTGTTGCTATGGTACCCAGAGTGATTGCTAAGGTGTTTCTATGTGGTTGCTAGGGTACTCAGGGTGGTTGCTAAGTTGTTGCTAGGGTACCCGGGGTGGTTGCTAGGGTGTTGCTATGCGGTTGCTAGGGTATCCTGGATAGTTGCTAAGGTGTTTCTATGCGGTTGCTAGGGTACTCAGGGTGGTTAATAAGGTGTTGCTATGCGGTTGCTAGGGTACTCTGGGTGGTTGCTAAGGTTTTGCTGTGCGGTTGCTAAGGTACCCAGGGTGGTTGCTAAGGTGTTGCTATGCGGTTGCTAGGGTACTCTGGGTGGTTGCTAAAGTGTTGCTATGCGGTTGCTAGGGTGCCCAGGGTGATTGCTAAAGTGTTGCTATGCGGTTGCTAAGATACCCGGAGTGGTTGCTATGGTGTTGCTATGCGGTTGCTAGGGTACTTGGGCTGGTTGCTAGGGTGTTGCTATGCGGTTGCTAAGGTATTTGGGGTGGTTGCCAGGGTGTTGCTATGTGGTTGCTAGGGTACACTGGGTGGTTGCTATGTGGTTGCTAGGGTACCCAGGTTGGTTGCTAAGGTGTTGTTATGCGGTTGCTACAGTACCCGGGGCGGATGCTAGGGTGTTGCTATTCGGTTACTAGGGTACTTGGGGTGGTTGCTAAGGTGTTGCCCTGTGGTTGTTACGGTACCCCGTGTGGTTGCTAGGGTGTTAGTAGCATGTTTTTAACATGATTAGCAAGTTACTAGCATGTTACCAGCATGATTAACATGTTACTAGCATGTTGCTAGCATATTTGTAGCATGATTAGCAAGTTACTAGCATGTTTCTAGGATGATTAGCATGTTGTTAGCATGTTTCTAGGATGATTAGCATGTTGTTAACATGAATAGCAAGTTACTAGCATGTTGCTAGCACATTTCTGGCATGATTAGCATGTTACTACCATGTTGTTAGCATGATTAGCAAGTTACTAGCATGTTTCTAGAATGATTAGCATGTTTTTAGCATGTTTCTAGGATGATTAGCATGTTGTTAGCATGACTAGCAAGTAACTAGCATGTTACTAGCAGATAGATAGATAGATAGAAAGACAGATTGTAGATAGATAGATAGATAGATAGATAGATAGAAATAGATCGTAGATAGATAGATAGATAGAAAGATAGAGTCAGATGATATAGATAGATAGCATCAGATTATAGATAGATAGATAGATAGATAGATAGATAGATAGATAGATAGATAGAGTCAGATGATAGATAGATAGATAGATGATAGATAGATACATAGAAATAGTCAGATAATAGATAGATAGATAGATAGATAGATAGATAGATAGAGTCAGATTATAGATAGATAGATAGATAGATAGATAGATAGATAGATTAGAAATATTAGATAGATGAGTTTGAATGAGTTTGAATGGGTTAGAAATAGTACATAGAAGGGCAGTCTGATTGAGTCTCATGGGCTTCAGTGTGTTTAGATTTGAATTTTTGACAGTTGGAGTTTGAATAGTCTTGGCCCATCTAAACATTCCGTCAATGTAAGTCTATGGGATTTTTATGATTTTTAATCTTCATTTTTATGAAAACCGTAAGTCCGATCAGTTAGAAAAGATATAGCAACTAACTTCAGATCAGTCTGAAGATCTGGGCTGAGTTTGGAGTCTGTAGAGTTAAAGCTCTAGGAGGAGTTAGAGTTGATAATTTAGTCTCAGAAGAATAATAATAATAACTAGATAAAAAAGTTTGTCGAGACAAACTTTAAGTTGGCTTGAGAAAGCCGGACCAGAAAGTTTAAAAAAGTTTGAAAAGTTTAAAAAAGTTTAAGAAGTTTAAAAAGTTTAAGTTTGAAAAGTTTGGGAAGTTTTAAGTTTGACGGTTTTCAGTCTGAATTAGTTTGAAGTTTAACGTAGTTTTAAAAGTTTAAAGTTTGATAGATAGATAGATAGATAGATAGATAGATAGATAGATAGATCGATAGATATGCTCAGATTATAGATAGATAGATAGATAGATAGATAGATAGATAGATAGAGTCAGATAATAGATAGATAGATAGATAGATAGAGAGATAGAGAGATAGACTCAGATGATAGATAGATAGATAGATAGATAGATAGATAGATAGATAGATAGATAGATAGATAGATAGATAGATAGAGTCAGATAATAGATAGATAGATAGATAGATAGATAGATAGATAGATAGATAGATAGATAGATAGATAGATAGGCTCAGATTATAGATAGATAGATAGATAGATAGATAGATAGATAGATAGATAGATAGATAGATAGATAGATTCAGATGATAGATAGATAGATAGATAGATAGATAGAATCAGATAATAGATAGATAGATAGATAGATAGATAGATAGAGTCAGATAATAGATAGATAGATATATAGATAGATAGATAGATAGATAGGCTCAGATTATAGACAGATGGACAGACAGATAGACAGACAGAGAGACAGATAAATAGATAGATAGATAGATAGATAGATAGATAGATAGATAGATAGATAGAGTCAGATAATAGATAGATAGATAGATAGATAGATAGATAGATAGAGTCAGATAATAGATAGATAGATAGATAGATAGATAGATAGATAGATTCTAAGGACCTCGAGTGGTTGCTAGGGTACTTAGAGTGGTTGCTATGATGGTTGCTAGGCTAGCTCTGGTGGTTGCTCAGGCGTTTGCTAAGGTGTTGCTATGCGGTTGATATGTTACTCAGGGTGGTTGCTAAGGTGTTGCTATGTGGTTGCTAGGGTGTCCTGGGTGGTTGCTAGGGTATTGCTTAGCGGTTGCTAGGGTGTTGCTATGGTACCCAGGGTGGTTGCTAAGGTGTTGCTATGCGGTTGCTAGGGTACTCGGAGTGGTTGCTAAGGTGTTTCTATGTGGTTGCTAGGGTACTCAGGGTGGTTACTAAGTTGTTGCTAGGGTACTCTGTGTGGTTGCTAAGGTGTTGCTATGCGGTTGCTAGGGTGCCCAGGGTGATTGCTAAGGTGTTGCTATGCGGTTGCTAGGGTACTCTGGGTGGTTGCTAAGGTGTTGCTATGCGGTTGCTAGGGTGCCCAGGGTGGTTGCTAAGGTTTTGCTATGCGGTTGCTAGGGTACTTGGGCTGGTTGCTAGGGTGTTGCTATGTGGTTGCTAAGGTATCTGGGGTGGTTCCTAGGGTGTTGCTATGTGGTTGCTAGGGTACACTGGGTGGTTGCTATGCGGTTGCTAGGGTACGCGGGTTGGTTGCTAAGGTGTTGCTATGCGGTTGCTACAGAACCCGCGGCGGTTGCTAGGGTGTTGCTATTCGGTTACTAGGATTCTTGGTGTGGTTGCTAAGGTGTTGCCCTGTGGTTGCTACGGTCCCCCGTGTGGTTGCTTGGGTGTTAGTAGCATGTTTTTAACATGATTAGCAAGTTACTAGCATGTTACCATTATGATTAGCATGTTACTAGCATGTTGCTAGCATATTTCTAGCATGATTAGCGAGTTACTAGCATGTTTCTAGGATGATTAGCTTGTTGTTAGCATGTTTCTAGGATGATTAGCATGTTGTTAACATGATTAGGAAGTTACTAGCATGTTGCTAGCACATTTCTGGCATGATTAGCATGTTACTAGCATGTTGTTAGCATGACTAGCAAGTTACTAGCATGCTAATAGCATTTTCTAGCATGATTAGCATGTTACTATCATGATTAGCAAGTTACTAGCATGTTGCTAGCAGATAGATAGATAGATAGATAAATAGATAGATAGATAGATAGATAGAAATAGATCGTAGATAGATAGATACATAGATACATAGATAGATAGATAGATAGATAGATAGATAGATAGATAGATAGATAGATAGAAATAGAACGTAGATAGATAGATAGATAGATAGATAGATAGATAGAGTCAGATGATAGATAGATAGATAGATAGATAGATAGATAGATAGATAGAGTCAGATGATAGATAGATAGATAGATAGACAGATAGATAGATTAGAAATATTAGATAGATGAGTTTGAATGAGTTTGAATTGGTTAGAAATAGTACATAGAAGGGCAGTCTGATTGAGTCTAATGGGCTTCAGTGTGTTTAGATTTGAATTTTTGACAGTTGGAGTTTGAATTGTCTTGGCCCATCTGAACATTCCGTCAATGTAAGTCTATGGGATTTTTATGATTTTTAATCTTCATTTTTATGAAAACCGTAAGTCCGATCAGTAAGAAAAGATATAGCAACTAACTTCAGATCAGTCTGAACATCTGGGCTGAGTTTGGAGTCTGTAGAGTTAAAGCTCTAGGAGGAGTTAGAGTTGATAATTTAGTCTCAGAAGAATAATAATAATAACTAGATAAAAAAGTTTGTCAAGACAAACTTTAAGTTGGCTTGAGAAAGCCGGACCAGAAAGTTTGAAAAAGTTTGAAAAGTTTAAAAAAGTTTGAAAAGTTAAAAAAAGTTTAAGAAGTTTAAAAAGTTTAAGTTTGAAAAGTTTGGGAAGTTTTAAGTTTGACGGTTTTCAGTCTGAATTAGTTTGAAGTTTAGCGTAGTTTTAAAAGTTTAAAGTTTGATAGATAGATAGATAGATAGATAGATAGATAGATAGATAGATAGATAGATAGATAGATAGATAGGCTCAGATTATAGATAGACAGACAGACAGACAGACAGACAGACAGACAGATAGATAGATAGATAGATAGATAGATAGATAGATAGATAGACAGATAGATTCTAAGGGCCTCAGAGTGGTTGCTAGGGTACTTAGAGTGGTTGCTATGATGGTTGCTAGGCTAGCTCTGGTGGTTGCTAAGGCGGTTGCTAAGGTGTTGCTATGCGGTTGCTATGTTACTCAGGGTGGTTGCTAAGGTGTTGCTATGTGGTTGCTAGGGTGTCCAGGGTGGTTGCTAGGTTATTGCTTAGCGGTTGCTAGGGTGTTGCTATGGTACCCAGGGTGGCTGCTAAGGTGTTGCTATGCGGTTGCTAGGGTACCCGGAGTGGTTGCTAAGGTGTTTCTATGTGGTTGCTAGGGTACTCAGGGTGGTTACTAAGTTGTTGCTAGGGTGCCCGGGGTGGTTGCTAGGGTATTGCTTAGCGGTTGCTAGGGTGTTGCTATGGTACCCAGGGTGGTTGCTAAGGTGTTGCTATGCGGTTGCTAGGATACCCGGAGTAGTTGCTAAGGTGTTTCTATGTGGTTGCTAGGGTACTCAGGGTGGTTACTAAGTTGTTGCTAGGGTACCCGGGGTGGTTGCTAGGGTGTTGCTATGCGGTTGCTAGGGTACCCAGGGTGGTTGCTAAGGTTTTCCTATGCGGTTGCTAGGGTACTCAGGGTGGTTGCTAAGGTGTTGCTATGCGGTTGCTAGGGTACTCTGGGTGGTTGCTGAGGTGTTGCTATGCGGTTGCTAAGGTGTTGCTATGCGGTTGCTAGGGTACTCTGGGTGGTTGCTAAGTTGTTGCTAGGGTACCCGGGGTGGTTGCTAGGGTGTTGCTATGCGGTTGCTAGGGTACCCAGGGTGGTTGCTAAGGTTTTCCTATGCGGTTGCTAGGGTACTCAGGGTGGTTGCTAAGGTGTTGCTATGCGGTTGCTAGGGTACTCTGGGTGGTTGCTGAGGTGTTGCTATGCGGTTGCTAAGGTGTTGCTATGCGGTTGCTAGGGTACTCTGGGTGGTTGCTAAGGTGTTGCTATGCGGTTGCTATGTTGCCCAGGGTGATTGCTAAGGTATTGCTATGCGGTTGCTAGGGTACTTGGGCTGGTTGCTAGGGTGTTGCTATGTGGTTGCTAAGGTATCTGGGGTGGTTGCGAGGGTGTTGCTATGTGGTTGCTAGGGTACACTGGGTGGTTGCTATGCGGTTGCTAGGGTACCCAGGTTGGTTGCTAAGGTGTTGCTATGCGGTTGCTACAGTACCCGGGGCGGTTGCTAGGGTGTTGCTATTCGGTTACTAGGATTCTTGGTGTGGTTGCTAAGGAGTTGCCCTGTGGTTGCTACGGTCCCCCGTGTGGTTGCTTGGGTGTTAGTAGCATGTTTTTAACATGATTAGCAAGTTACTAGCATGTTACCAGCATGATTAGCATATTACTAGCATGTTGCTAGCATATTTCTAGCATGATTAGCGAGTTACTAGCATGTTTCTAGGATGATTAGCTTGTTGTTAACATGTTTCTAGGATGATTAGCATGTTGTTAACATGATTAGCTAGTTACTAGCATGTTGCTAGCACATTTCTGGCATGATTAGCATGTTAAAAGTATGTTGTTAGCATGGTTAGCAAGTTACTAGCATGTTTCTAGAATGATTAGCATGTTTTTAGCATGTTTCTAGGATGACTAGCATGTTGTTAGCATGACTAGCAAGTTACTACCATGTTACTAGCATTTTTCTAGCATGATTAGCATGTTACTATCATGATTAGCAAGTTACTAGCATGTTGCTAGCAGATAGATAGATAGATAGATAGATAGATAGATAGATAGATAGATAGAAATAGATCGTAGATAGATAGATAGATAGATAGATAGATAGATAGAGTCAGATGATATAGATAGCATCAGATTATAGATAGATAGATAGATAGATAGAGTCAGATGATAGATAGATAGATAGATAGATAGATAGATAGATATAGTCAGATTGTAGATAGATAGATAGATAGATAGATAGATAGATAGATAGATAGAGTCAATGATATATATATATAGATAGATAGATAGATAGAAAGATAGATAGATAGATAGATAGATAGATTAGAATTATTAGATAGATGAGTTTGAATGAGTTTGAATGGGTTAGAAATAGTACATAGAAGGGCAGTCTGATTGAGTCTAATGGGCTTCAGTGTGTTTAGATTTGAATTTTTGACAGTTGGAGTTTGAATTGTCTTGGCCCATCTGAACATTCCGTCAATGTAAGTCTATGGGATTTTTATGATTTTTAATCTTCATTTTTATGAAAACCGTAAGTCCGATCAGTTAGAAAAGATATAGCAACTAACTTCAGATCAGTCTGAAGATCTGGGCTGAGTTTGGAGTCTGTAGAGTTAAAGCTCTAGGAGGAGTTAGAGTTGATAATTTAGTCTCAGAAGAATAATAATAATAACTAGATAAAAAAGTTTGTCGAGACAAACTTTAAGTTGGCTTGAGAAAGCCGGAACAGAAAGTTTGAAAAAGTTTGAAAAGTTTAAAAAAGTTTAAGAAGTTTAAAAAGTTTAAGTTTGAAAAGTTTGGGAAGTTTTAAGTTTGACGGTTTTCAGTCTGAATTAGTTTGAAGTTTAACGTAGTTTTAATAGTTTAAAGATAGATAGATAGATAGATAGATAGATAGATAGATAGATAGATAGATAGATAGATAGATAGATAGATAGATAGATAGATAGATAGATAAATAGGCTCAGATTATAGACAGACAGACAGACAGACAGATAGATAGATAGATAGATAGATAGATAGATAGATAGATAGATAGATAGATAGATAGATAGATAGACTCAGATGATAGATAGATAGATAGATAGATAGATAGATAGATAGATAGATAGATAGATAGATAGATAGATAGATAGATAGATAGGCTCAGATTATAGATAGACAGACAGACAGACAGACAGATAGATAGATAGATAGATAGATAGATAGATAGATAGATAGATAGATAGATAGATAGGCTCAGATGATAGATAGATAGATAGATAGATAGATAGATAGATAGATAGATAGATAGATAGATAGATAGATAGATAGATAGATATAGTCAGATTGTAGATAGATAGATAGATAGATAGATAGATAGATAGATAGATAGATAGAGTCAGATGATAGATAGATAGATAGATAGATAGATAGATAGATAGATAGATAGATAGATAGAGTCAGATGATAGATAGATAGATAGATAGATAGATAGATAGATAGATAGATAGATAGATAGATAGTCAGATGATAGATAGATAGATAGATAGATAGATAGATAGATAGATAGATAGATAGATAGATAGAGTCAGATGATAGATAGATAGATAGATAGATAGATAGATAGATAGATAGAGTCAGATGATAGATAGATAGATAGATAGATAGATAGATAGATAGATAAGAAATGTTAGATGAGTTTGAATGAGTTTGAATGGGTTAGAAATAGTACATAGAAGGGCAGTCTGATTGAGTCTAATGGGCTTCAGTGTGTTTAGATTTGAATTTTTGACAGTTGGAGTTTGAATTGTCTTGGCCCGTCTGAACATTCCGTCAATGTAAGTCTATGGGATTTTTATGATTTTTAATCTTCATTTTTATGAAAACTGTAAGTCCGATCAGTTAGAAAAGATATAGCAACTAACTTCAGATCAGTCTGAAGATCTGGGCTGAGTTTGGAGTCTGTAGAGTTAAAGCTCTAGGAGGAGTTAGAGTTGATAATTTAGTCTCAGAAGAATAATAATAATAACTAGATAAAAAAGTTTGTCGAGACAAACTTTAAGTTGGCTTGAGAAAGCCGGACCAGAAAGTTTTAAAAAAGTTTGGAAAGTTTAAAAAAGTTTAAGAAGTTTAAAAAGTTTAAGTTTGAAAAGTTTGGGAAGTTTTAAGTTTGACGGTTTTCAGTCTGAATTAGTTTGAAGTTTAGCATAGTTTTAAAAGTTTAAAGTTTGATAGATAGATAGATAGATAGATAGATAGATAGATAGATAGGCTCAGATTATAGATAGACAGACTGACAGACAGATAGATAGATAGACAGATAGATAGATAGATAGATAGATAGATAGATAGATAGATAGATTCTAAGGACCTCAGAGTGGTTGCTAGGGTACTTAGAGTGGTTGCTATGATGGTTGCTAGGCTAGCTCTGGTGGTTGCTAAGGTGGTTGCTAAGGTGTTGCTATGCGGTTGCTATGTTACTCAGGGTGGTTGCTAAGGTGTTGCTATGTGTTTGCTAGGGTGTCCAGGGTGGTTGCTAGGGTATTGCTTAGCAGTTGCTAGGGTGTTGCTATGGTACCCAGAGTGGTTGCTAAGGTGTTTCTATGTGGTTGCTAGGGTACTTAGGGTGGTTGCTAAGTTGTTGCTAGGGTACCCGGAGTGGTTGCTAGAGTGTTGCTATGCGGTTGCTAGGGTACCCTGGGTGATTGCTAAGGTGTTTCTGTGCGGTTGCTAGGGTACTCAGGGTGGTTAATAAGGTGTTGCTATGCGGTTGCTAGGGTACTCTGGGTGGTTGCTAAGGTGTTGCTATGCAGTTGCTAAGGTTCCCAGGGTGGTTGCTAAGGTGTTGCTATGCGGTTGCTAGGGTACTCTGGGTGGTTGCTAAGGTGTTGCTATGCGGTTGCTAGGGTGTCCAGGGCGATTGCTAAGGTGTTGCTATGCGGTTGCTAAGATACCCAGATTGGTTGCTAAGGTGTTGCTATGCGGTTGCTAGGGTACTTGGGCTGGTTGCTATGGTGTTGCTATGCGGTTGCTAAGGTATCTGGGGTAGTTGCTAGGGTGTTGCTATGTGGTTGCTAGGATACACTGGGTGGTTGCTATGCGGTTGCTAGGGTACCCGGGTTGGTTGCTAAGGTGTTGCTATGCGGTTGCTACAGTTCCCGGGGCGGTTGCTAGGGAGTTGCTATTTGGTTACTAGGGTACTTGGGGTGGTTGCTAAGGTGTTGCCCTGTGGTTGCTAGGGTGTTAGTAGCATGTTTTTAACATGATTAGCAAGTTACTAGCATGTTACCAGTATGATTAGCATGTTACTAGCATGTTGCTAGCATATTTCTAGCATGATTAGCAAGTTACTAGCATGTTTCTAGGATGATTAGCATGTTGTTAGCATGTTTCTAGGATGATTAGCATGTTGTTAACATGATTAGCAAGTTACTAGCATGTTGCTAGCACATTTCTGGCATGATTAGCATGTTACTAGCATGTTGTTAGCATGATTAGCAAGTTACTAGCATGTTTCTAGAATGATTAGCATGTTTTTAGCATGTTTCTATGATGACTAGCATGTTGTTAGCATGACTAGCAAGTTACTAGCATGTTACTTGCATTTATCTAGCATGATTAGCATGTTACTATCATGATTAGCAAGTTACTAGCATGTTGCTAGCAGATAGATAGATAGAAAGACAGATTGTAGATAGATAGATAGATAGATAGATAGATAGATAGATAGATAGATAGATAGAAATAGATCGTAGATAGATAGATAAATAGATAGACAGATAGATAGAAATATAGATAGATAGATAGATAGATAGATAGATAGAGTCAGGTGATAGATAGATAGATAGATAGATAGATAGATAGATAGATAGATAGATAGATTAGAAATGTTAGATAGATGAGTTTGAATGAGTTTGAATGGGTTAGAAATAGTACATAGAAGGGCAGTCTGATTGAGTCTAATGGGCTTCAGTGTGTTTAGATTTGAATTTTTGACAGTTGGAGTTTGAATAGTCTTGGCCCATCTGAACATTCCGTCAATGTAAGTCTATGGGATTTTTATGATTTTTAATCTTCATTTATATGAAAACCGTAAGTCCGATCAGTTAGAAAAGATATAGCACACTCGGTGAGATCAGTCTGAAGATCTGGTCTGAGTTTGGAGTTTGTAGAGTTAAAGCTCTAGGAGGAGTTAGAGTCAGAAATTTTAGTCTCAGAAGAAGAAGAATAATAATAAGAAGTTTAAATAGTAGATCAGTAAGTTGGCTTTTTCAAGCCAACTTAATAATAATAAGAAGTTTAAATAGGATTTCAGTAAGTTGGCTTTCTCAAGCCAACTTAATAATAATAATAAGAAGAAGTTTAAATAGGATTTCAGTAAGTTGGCTTTCTCAAGCCAACTTAATAATAAGAAGAAGTTTAAATAGGATTTCAGTAAGTTGGCTTTCTCAAGCCAACTTAATAATAACTAGATAAAAAAGTTTGTCGAGACAAACTTTAAGTTGGCTTGAGAAAGCCGGACCAGAAAGTTTTAAAAAGTTTGAAAAGTTTAAAAAAGTTTAAGAAGTTTAAAAAGTTTAAGTTTGAAAAGTTTGGGAAGTTTTAAGTTTGACGGTTTTCAGTCTGAATTAGTTTGAAGTTTAAAGTAGTTTTAAAAGTTTAAAGTTTGATAGATAGATAGATAGATAGATAGATAGATAGATAGATAGATAGATAGATAGATAGATAGATAGATATGCTCAGATTATAGATAGATAGATAGATAGATAGATAGATAGATAGATAGATAGATAGATAGATAGATAGAGTCAGATAATAGATAGATAGATAGATAGATAGATAGATAGATAGATAGATAGATAGATAGATAGACTCAGATGATAGAGATAGATAGATAGATAGATAGATAGATAGATAGATAGATAGATAGATAGATAGATAGATAGATTCAGATGACAGATAGATAGATAGATAGATAGATAGATAGATAGATAGATAGATAGATAGATAGAAAGATAGATAGATAGATAGATAGATAGAGTCAGATAATAGATAGATAGATAGATAGATAGATAGATAGATAGATAGATAGATAGAGTCAGATAATAGATAGATAGATAGATAGATAGATAGATAGATAGATAGATAGATAGATAGATAGATAGATAGATAGGCTCTGATTATAGACAGATGGACAGACAGATAGACAGACAGAGAGATAGATAAATAGATAGATAGATAGATAGATAGATAGATAGAGTCAGGTAATAGATAGATAGATAGATAGATAGATAGATAGAGTCAGATAATAGATAGATAGATAGATAGATAGATAGATAGATAGATAGATAGATAGATAGATTCTAAGGATCTTAGAGTGGTTGCTAGGGTACTTAGAGTGGTTGCTATGATGGTTGCTAGGCTAGCTCTCGTGGTTGCTAAGGCGGTTGCTAAGGTGTTGCTATGCGGTTGCTATGTCACTCAGGGTGGTTGCTAAGGTGTTGCAATGTGGTTGCTAGGGTGTCCAGGGTGGTTGCTAGGGTATTGCTTAGCGGTTGCTAGGGTGTTGCTATGGTACCCAGGGTGGTTGCTAAGGTGTTGCTATGCGGTTGCTAGGGTACCCGGAGTGGTTGCTAAGGTGTTTCTATGTGGTTGCTAGGGTACTCAGGGTGGTTACTAAGTTGTTGCTAGGGTACCCGGGGTGGTTGCTAGGGTGTTGCTTTGCGGTTGCTAGGGTACCCAGGGTGGTTGCTAAGGTGTTTCTATAAGGTTGCTAAGGTACTCAGGGTGGTTGCTAAGGTGTTGCTATGCGGTTGCTAGGGTACTCTGGGTGGTTGCTGAGGTGTTGCTATGCGGTTGCTAAGGTACCCAGGGTGGTTGCTAAGGTGTTGCTATGCGGTTGCTAGGGTACTCTGGGTGGTTGCTAAGGTGTTGCTATGCGGTTGCTAGGGTGCCCAGGGTGATTGCTAAGATGTTGCTATGCGGTTGCTAGGGTACTGGGGCTGGTTGCTAGGGTGTTGCTATGTGGTTGCTAAGGTATCTGGGGTGGTTGCTAGGGTGTTGCTATGTGGTTGCTAGGGTACACTGGGTGGTTGCTATGCGGTTGCTAGGGTACCCGGGTTGGTTGCTAAGGTGTTGCTATGCGGTTGCTACAGAACCCGCGGCGGTTGCTAGGGTGTTGTCATTCGGTTACTAGGATTCTTGGTGTGGTTGCTAAGGTGTTGCCCTGTGGTTGCTACGGTCTCCCGTGTGGTTGCTTGGGTGTTAGTAGCATGTTTTTAACATGATTAGCAAGTTACTAGCATGTTACCAGCATGATTAGCATGTTACTAGGATGTTGCTAGCATATTTCTAGCATGATTAGCGAGTTACTAGCATGTTTCTAGGATGATTAGCTTGTTGTTAGCATGTTTCTAGGATAATTAGCATGTTGTTAACATGATTAGCTAGTTACTAGCATGTTGCTAGCACATTTCTGGCATGATTAGCATGTTACTAGCATGACTAGCAAGTTACTAGCATGTTAATAGCATTTTCTAGCATGATTAGCATGTTACTATCATGATTAGCAAGTTTCTAGCATATTGCTAGCAGATAGATAGATAGATAGATAGATAGATAGAAATAGATCGTAGATAGATAGATAGATAGATAGATAGATAGATAGAGTCAGATGATAGATAGATAGATAGATAGATAGATAGATAGAGTCAGATGATAGATAGATAGATAGATAGATAGATAGATAGATAGATAGATAGATAGATAGAGTCAGATAATAGATAGATAGATAGATAGATAGATTAGAAATATTAGATAGATGAGTTTGAATGAGTTTGAATGGGTTAGAAATAGTACATAGAAGGGCAGTCTGATTGAGTCTAACGGGCTTCAGTGTGTTTAGATTTGAATTTTTGACAGTTGGAGTTTGAATAGTCTTGGCCCATCTGAACATTCCGTCAATGTAAGTCTATGGGATTTTTATGATTTTTAATCTTCATTTTTATGAAAACCGTAAGTCCGATCAGTTAGAAAAGATATAGCAACTAACTTCAGATCAGTCTGAAGATCTGGGCTGAGTTTGGAGTCTGTAGAGTTAAAGCTCTAGGAGGAGTTAGAGTTGATAATTTAGTCTCAGAATAATAATAATAATAATAATAATAACTAGATAAAAAAGTTTGTCGAGACAAACTTTAAGTTGGCTTGAGAAAGCCGGACCAGAAAGTTTGAAAAAGTTTGAAAAGTTTAAAAAAGTTTAAGAAGTTTAAAAAGTTTAAGTTTGAAAAGTTTGGGAAGTTTTAAGTTTGACGGTTTTCAGTCTGAATTAGTTTGAAGTTTAACGTAGTTTTAATAGTTTAAAGATAGATAGATAGATAGATAGATAGATAGATAGATAGATAGATAGATAGATAGATAGATAGGCTCAGATTATAGATAGACAGACAGACAGACAGACAGATAGATAGATAGATAGATAGATAGATAGATAGATAGATAGATAGATAGATAGGCTCAGATGATAGATAGATAGATAGATAGATAGATAGATAGATAGATAGATATAGTCAGATTGTAGATAGATAGATAGATAGATAGAAATAGATAGATAGATAGATAGATAGATAGATAGATAGATAGATAGATAGAGTGAATGATAGATAGATAGATAGATAGATAGATAGAGTCAGATGATAGATAGATAGATAGATAGATAGATAGATAGATAGATAGAGTCAGATGATAGATAGATAGATAGATAGATAGATAGATAGATAGATAGATAGAGTCAGATGATAGATAGATAGATAGATAGATAGATAGATAGAGTCAGATGATAGATAGATAGATAGATAGATAGATAGATAGATAGATAGATAGATAAGAAATGTTAGATGAGTTTGAATGAGTTTGAATGGGTTAGAAATAGTACATAGAAGGGCAGTCTGATTGAGTCTAATGGGCTTCAGTGTGTTTAGATTTGAATTTTTGACAGTTGGAGTTTGAATTGTCTTGGCCCGTCTGAACATTCCGTCAATGTAAGTCTATGGGATTTTTATGATTTTTAATCTTCATTTTTATGAAAACTGTAAGTCCGATCAGTTAGAAAAGATATAGCAACTAACTTCAGATCAGTCTGAAGATCTGGGCTGAGTTTGGAGTCTGTAGAGTTAAAGCTCTAGGAGGAGTTAGAGTTGATAATTTTAGTCTCAGAAGAATAATAATAACTAGATAAAAAAGTTTGTCGAGACAAACTTTAAGTTGGCTTGAGAAAGCCGGACCAGAAAGTTTTAAAAAGTTTGAAAAGTTTAAAAAGTTTTAAAAGTTTAAAAAAGTTTAAGAAGTTTAAAAAGTTTAAGTTTGAAAAGTTTGGGAAGTTTTAAATTTGATGGTTTTCAGTCCGAATTAGTTTGAAGTTTAACGTAGTTTTAAAAGTTTAAAGTTTGATAGATAGATAGATAGATAGATAGATAGATAGATAGATAGATAGAGTCAGATAATAGATAGATAGATAGATAGATAGATAGATAGATAGATAGATAGAGTCAGATAATAGATAGATAGATAGATAGATAGACAGATAGATAGATAGATAGATAGATCTGCTAAGATATATAAATGCTAAGATAGATAGATCTGAGGCCAACTAAGGACCTCAGAGTGGTTGCTAGGGTATTCTAGGTGGTTGCTAGGATGTTGCTATGTGGTAGCTAAGGTGCTCCTGACTGTTGCTAGGGTGTTGCTATGTGGTTGCTAGGGTACTTGGGGTGGTTGCTAGGGTATAGCTATGCGGTTGCTAAGGTGCTCTGGATTGTTGCTAGGGTGTTGCTATGCGGTTGCTAGGGTACTTGGGGTGGTTGCTAGGGTGTAGCTATGCGGTTACTAAGGTACCCAGGTCAGTTGCTAGGGTGTTGCTATGCGGTTGCTAGGGTACCTGGGGCTGTTGCTAGGGTAATGTTATGCGGTCGCTAGGGTATCTAGGACGGTTGCTAGGGTGTTGCTATGCGGTTGCTATGGTACTCAGGGTGGTTGCTAAGGTGTTGCTATGCGGTTGCTAGGGTGTCCAGGGTGGTTGCTAGGGTTTTGCTATGTGGTTTCTAGAGTACTCTGGGAGGTTGCTAGGGTTTTGCTATACGGTTGCTAGGGTATCTGGTGCGGTTGCTAGGGTACGTAGGACGGTTGTTAGGGTGTTGCTATGCAGTTGCTATGGTACTCAGGGTGGTTGCTAAGGTGTTGCTATGCAGTTGCTAGGGTGTCCAAGGTGGTTGCTAGGTTGTTGCTCTGGGGTTGCTAGGTTTCTTGGAATGGTTGCTAGGGAGTTGCTAGTGTAATCTGAGTGCTTGCTAAGCTGTTGCTATGCGGTTGCTAGGGTACCTGGGGTGGTTGCTAAGGTGTTACTATGCGGTTGCTACTGTACCCGGGGCGGTTGTTAAGGTGTTGCTAAGTGGTTGGTACGGTACCCCGTGTGGTTGCTAGGTTGTTACTAGCATGTTGTTAACATGATTAGCAAGTTGCTAGTATGTTGCTAGCATGTTTCTAACAATTTGCTAGCATGACTAGCAAGTGACTAGCATGTTTGCTAGCATGATTAGCAGGTTACTAGCATGTTTTAGGATGACTAGCATGTTGTTAGCATGACTAGCAAGTTACTCGCATGTTACTAGCATTTTTCTAGCATGATTAGCATGTTACTATCATGATTAGCAAGTTACTAGCATGTTGCTAGCAGATAGATAGATAGATGTATATAGTCAGATTGTAGATAGATAGATAGATAGATAGATAGATAGAAATAGTCAGATTGTAGATAGATAGATAGATAGATAGATAGATAGATAGATAGATAGAAATAATCAGATAGATAGATAGATAGAAATAATCAGATAGATAGATAGATAGATAGATAGATAGATAGATAGATAGATAGATAGATAGAAAGAAATAGTCAGATTGTACATAGATAGATAGATAGATAGAGTCAGATGATATAGATAGATAGATAGATAGAGTCAGATGATATATAGATAGATAGATAGATAGATAGATAGATAGATATAGTCAGATTGTAGATAAATAGATAGATAGATAGATAGATAGATAGATAGATAGATATAGTCAGATTGTAGATAGATAGATAGATAGATAGATAAGAAATGTTAGATAGATGAGTTTGAATGAGTTTGAATGGGTTAGAAATAGTACATAGAAGGGCAGTCTGATTGAGTCTCATGGGCTTCAGTGTGTTTAGATTTGAATTTTTGACAGTTGGAGTTTGAATTGTCTTGGCCCATCTGAACATTCCGTCAATGTAAGTCTATGGGATTTTTATGATTTTTAATGTTCATTTTTATGAAAACCGTAAGTCCGATCAGTTAGAAAAGATATAGCAACTAACTTCAGATCAGTCTGAAGATCTGGGCTGAGTTTGGAGTCTGTAGAGTTAAAGCTCTAGGAGGAGTTAGAGTTGATAATTTAGTCTCAGAAGAATAATAATAATAACTAGATAAAAAAGTTTGTCGAGACAAACTTTAAGTTGGCTTGAGAAAGCCGGACCAGAAAGTTTAAAAAAGTTTGAAAAGTTTAAAAAAGTTTAAGAAGTTTAAAAAGTTTGGGAAGTTTTAAGTTTGACGGTTTTCAGTCTGAATTAGTTTGAAGTTTAACGTAGTTTTAAAAGTTTAAAGTTTGATAGATAGATAGAGAGATAGATAGATAGATAGATTTTAAGGACCTCAGAGTGGTTGCTAGGGTACTTAAAGTGGTTGCTATGATGGTTGCTAGGCTAGCTCCGGTGGTTGCTAAGGCGGTTGCTAAGGTGTTGCTATGCGGTTGCTGTGTTACTCAGGGTCGTTGCTAAGGTGTTGCTATCCGGTTGCTAGGGTACCCGGGATGGTTGCTAAGGTGTTGCTATATGGTTGCTACGGTCCCCGGGGCGGTTGCTAGGGTGTTAGTAGCATGTTTTTAACATGATTAGCAAGTTACTAGCATGTTACCAGCATGATTAGCATGTTACTAGCATGTTGCTAGCACATTTCTAGCATGATTAGCATGTTACTAGCATGTTGTTAGCATGATTAGCAATTTACTAGCATGTTTCTAGAATTATTAGCATGTTTTTAGCATGTTTCTAGGATGATTAGCATGTTGTTAGCATGTTTCTAGGATGATTAGCATGTTGTTAACATGATTAGCAAGTTACTAGCATGTTGCTAGCACATTTCTGGCATGATTAGCATGTTACTAGCATGTTGTTAGCATGATTAGCAAGTTACTAGCATGTTTCTAGAATTATTAGCATGTTTTTAGCATGTTTCTAGGATGATTAGCATGTTGTTAGCATGACTAGCAAGTTACTAGCAAGTTATTAGCATTTTTCTAGCATGATTAGCATGTTACTATCATGATTAGCAAGTTACTAGCATGTTACAAGCATGATTAGCAAGTTACTAGCATGTTGCTAGCAGATAGATAGATAGATAGATAGATAGATAGATAGATAGATAGATAGATAGATAGATAGATAGATAGAAATAGATCGTAGATAGATAGAGTCAGATTATAGATAGATAGATAGATAGATAGATAGATAGAGTCAGATGATAGATAGATAGATAGATAGATAGATATAGTCAGATTGTAGATAGATAGATAGATAGATAGATAGATAGATAGATAGATAGAGAGTCAATGATAGATAGATAGATAGATAGATAGATAGATAGATAGATAGATAGATAGATATAGTCAGATTGTAGATAGATAGATAGATAGAAATAGATAGATAGATAGATAGATAGATAGATAGATAGATAGATAGATATAGTCAGATTGTAGATAGATAGATAGATAGATAGATAGAGTGAATGATAGATAGATAGATAGATAGATAGATAGATAGATAGATAGATATAGTCAGGTGATAGATAGATAGATAGATAGATAGATAGATAGATAGATAGATTAGAAATATTAGATAGATGAGTTTGAATGAGTTTGAATGGGTTAGAAATAGTACATAGAAGGGCAGTCTGATTGAGTCTAATGGGCTTCAGTGTGTTTAGATTTGAATTTTTGACAGTTGGAGTTTGAATTGTCTTGGCCCATCTGAACATTCCGTCAATGTAAGTCTATGGGATTTTTATGATTTTTAATCTTCATTTTTATGAAAACCGTAAGTCCGATCAGTTAGAAAAGATATAGCAACTAACTTCAGATCAGTCTGAAGATCTGGGCTGAGTTTGGAGTCGGTAGAGTTAAAGCTCTAGGAGGAGTTAGAGTTGATAATTTAGTCTCAGAAGAAGAATAATAATAATAATAATAATAATAATAATAAGAAGTTTAAATAGCATTTCAGTAAGTTGGCTTTCTCAAGCCAACTTAACTAGATAAAAAAGTTTGTCAAGACAAACTTTAAGTTGGCTTGAGAAAGCCGGACCAGAAAGTTTAAAAAAGTTTGAAAAGTTTAAAAAAGTTTGAAAAGTTTAAAAAAGTTTGAAAAGTTTAAAAAAGTTTAAGAAGTTTAAAAAGTTTAAGTTTGAAAAGTTTGGGAAGTTTTAAGTTTGACGTAGTTTTGAAAGTTTAAAGTTTGATAGATAGATAGATAGATAGATAGATAGATAGATAGATAGATAGATAGATAGATAGATAGAGTCAGATAATAGATAGATAGATAGATAGATAGATAGATAGATAGATAGATAGATAGATAGATAGATAGATAGATAGATAGAGTCAGATAATAGATAGATATATAGATTTATAGATAGATAGATAGATAGAGTCAGATAATAGATAGATAGATAGATAGATAGATAGATAGATAGATAGATAGATAGATAGATAGATAGAGCGATAGATTCAGATGATAGATAGATAGATAGATAGAGTCAGATAATAGATAGATATATAGATAGATAGATAGATAGATAGATAGACTCAGATGATAGATAGATAGATAGATAGATAGATAGGTAGATAGATAGATAGAGTCAGATAATAGATAGATAGATAGATAGATAGATAGATAGATAGATAGATAGATAGAGTCAGATAATAGATAGATAGATAGATAGATTCTAAGGACCTCAGAGTGGTTGCTAGGGTACTTAGAGTGGTTGCTATGATGGTTGCAAGGCTAGCTCTGGTGGTTGCTAAGGCGGTTGCTAAGGTGTTGCTATGCGGTTGCTACAGTACCCGGGGCGGTTGCTAGGGTGTTGCTATTCGGTTACTAGGATTCTTGGTGTGGTTGCTAAGGTGTTGCCCTGTGGTTGCTACGGTCCCCCGTGTGGTTGCTTGGGTGTTAGTAGCATGTTTTTAACATGATTAGCAAGTTACTAGCATGTTACCAGCATGATTAGCATATTACTAGCATGTTGCTAGCATATTTCTAGCATGATTAGCGAGTTACTAGCATGTTTCTAGGATGATTAGCTTGTTGTTAGCATGTTTCTAGGATAATTAGCATGTTGTTAACATGATTAGCAAGTTACTAGCATGTTGCTAGCACATTTCTGGCATGATTAGCATGTTAATAGCATGTTGTTAGCATGGTTAGCAAGTTACTAGCATGTTTCTAGAATGATTAGCATGTTTATAGCATGTTTCTAGGATGACTAGCATGTTGTTAGCATGACTAGCAAGTTACTAGCATGTTACTAGCATTTTTCTAGCATGATTAGCATGTTACTATCATGATTAGCAAGTTACTAGCATGTTGCTAGCAGATAGATAGATAGATAGATAGATAGATAGATAGATAGATAGATAGATAGATAGATAGAAATAGATCATAGATAGATAGATAGATAGATAGATAGATAGATAGATAGATAGAGTCAGATGATATAGATAGATAGCATCAGATTATAGATAGATAGATAGATAGATAGATAGATAGATAGATAGATAGATAGATAGAGTCAGATGATAGATAGATAGATAGAAAGATAGATAGATAGATAGATAGATAGGTAGATAGATAGATAGATTAGAAATATTAGATAGATGAGTTAGAATGAGTTTGAATGGGTTAGAAATAGTACATAGAAGGGCAGTCTGATTGAGTCTAATGGGCTTCAGTGTGTTTAGATTTGAATTTTTGACAGTTGGAGTTTGAATAGTCTTGGCCCATCTGAACATTCCGTCAATGTAAGTCTATGGGATTTTTATGATTTTTAATCTTCATTTTTATGAAAACCGTAAGTCCGATCAGTTAGAAAAGATATAGCAACTAACTTCAGATCAGTCTGAAGATCTGGGCTGAGTTTGGAGTCTGTAGAGTTAAAGCTCTAGGAGGAGTTAGAGTTGATAATTTAGTCTCAGAAGAATAATAATAATAATAATAATAAGAAGTTTAAATAGCATTTCAGTAAGTTGGCTTTCTCAAGCCAACTTAATAATAATAAGAAGTTTAAATAGCATTTCAGTAAGTTGGCTTTCTCAAGCCAACTTAATAAGAAGTTTAAATAGCATTTCAGTAAGTTGGCTTTCTCAAGCCAACTTAACTAGATAAAAAAGTTTGTCGAGACAAACTTTAAGTTGGCTTGAGAAAGCCGGAACAGAAAGTTTTAAAAAGTTTGAAAAGTTTAAAAAAGTTTAAGAAGTTTAAAAAGTTTAAGTTTGAAAAGTTTGGGAAGTTTTAAGTTTGACGGTTTTCAGTCTGAATTAGTTTGAAGTTTAACATAGTTTTAATAGTTTAAAGATAGATAGATAGATAGATAGATAGATAGGCTCAGATTATAGACAGACAGACAGACAGACAGATAGATAGATAGATAGATAGAGAGAGAGATAGACTCAGATGATAGAAAGATAGATAGATAGATAGATAGATAGATAGATAGATAGACAGACAGATAGATAGATAGATAGATAGATAGATAGATAGATAGATAGATAGATAGATAGATAGATAGACTCAGATGATAGATAGATAGATAGATAGATAGATAGATAGATAGATAGATAGATAGAGAGACAGACAGACAGACAGACAGACAGATAGATAGATAGATAGATAGATAGATAGATAGATAGATATAGTCAGATAGATAGAAATAGATAGATAGATAGATAGATAGATAGATAGATAGATAGATAGATAGATATAGTCAGATTGTAGATAGATAGATAGATAGATAGATAGAGTCAGATGAAAGATAGATAGATAGATAGATAGATAGATAGATAGATAGATAGATAGAGAGAGTCAGATGATAGATAGATAGATAGATAGATAGATAGATAGATAGATAGATAGAGTCAGATGATAGATAGATAGATAGATAGATAGATATAGTCAGATTGTAGATAGATAGATAGAAATGATAGATAGATAGATAGATATATAGATAGATAGATAGATAGATATAGTCAAATTGTAGATAGATAGATAGATAGATAGATAGATAGGAAATATTAGATGAGTTTGAATGAGTTTGAATGGGTTAGAAATAGTACATAGAAGGGCAGTCTGATTGAGTCTAATGGTCTTCAGTGTGTTTAGATTTGAATTTTTGACAGTTGGAGTTTGAATTGTCTTGGCCCATCTGAACATTCCGTCAATGTAAGTCTATGGGATTTTTATGATTTTTAATCTTCATTTTTATGAAAACCGTAAGTCCGATCAGTTAGAAAAGATATAGCAACTAACTTCAGATCAGTCTGAAGATCTGGGCTGAGTTTGGAGTCTGTAGAGTTAAAGCTCTAGGAGGAGTTAGAGTTGATAATTTAGTCTCAGAATAATAATAATAATAATAATAATAACTAGATAAAAAAGTTTGTCGAGACAAACTTTAAGTTGGCTTGAGAAAGCCGGACCAGAAAGTTTTAAAAAAGTTTGGAAAGTTTAAAAAAGTTTGAAAAGTTTAAAAAAGTTTAAGAAGTTTAAAAAGTTTAAGTTTGAAAAGTTTGGGAAGTTTTAAGTTTGACGGTTTTCAGTCTGAATTAGTTTGAAGTTTAGCATAGTTTTAAAAGTTTAAAGTTTGATAGATAGATAGATAGATAGATAGATAGGCTCAGATTATAGATAGACAGACTGACAGACAGATAGATAGATAGATAGATAGATAGACAGATAGATAGATAGATAGATAGATAGATAGATAGATAGATAGATAGATAGATTCTAAGGACCTCAGAGTGGTTGCTAGGGTACTTAGAGTGGTTGCTATGATGGTTGCTAGGCTAGCTCTGGTGGTTGCTAAGGTGGTTGCTAAGGTGTTGCTATGCGGTTGCTATGTTACTCAGGGTGGTTGCTAAGGTGTTGCTATGTGTTTGCTAGGGTGTCCAGGGTGGTTGCTAGGGTATTGCTTAGCAGTTGCTAGGGTGTTGCTATGGTACCCAGAGTGGTTGCTAAGGTGTTTCTATGTGGTTGCTAGGGTACTCAGGGTGGTTGCTAAGTTGTTGCTAGGGTACCCGGGGTGGTTGCTAGGGTGTTGCTATGCGGTTGCTAGGGTACCCTGGGTGATTGCTAAGGTGTTTCTGTGCGGTTGCTAGGGTACTCAGGGTGGTTAATAAGGTGTTGCTATGCGGTTGCTAGTGTACTCTGGGTGGTTGCTAAGGTGTTGCTATGCAGTTGCTAAAGTTCCCAGGGTGGTTGCTAAGGTGTTGCTATGCGGTTGCTAGGGTACTCTGGGTGGTTGCTAAGGTGTTGCTATGCGGTTGCTAGGGTGTCCAGGGCGATTGCTAAGGTGCTGCTATGCGGTTGCTAAGATACCCAGATTGGTTGCTAAGGTGTTGCTATGCGGTTGCTAGGGTACTTGGGCTGGTTGCTATGGTGTTGCTATGCGGTTGCTAAGGTATCTGGGGTAGTTGCTAGGGTGTTGCTATGTGGTTGCTAGGGTACACTGGGTGGTTGCTATGCGGTTGCTAGGGTACCCGGGTTGGTTGCTAAGGTGTTGCTATGCGGTTGCTACAGTTCCCGGGGCGGTTGCTAGGGAGTTGCTATTTGGTTACTAGGGTACTTGGGGTGGTTGCTAAGGTGTTGCCCTGTGGTTGCTAGGGTGTTAGTAGCATGTTTTTAACATGATTAGCAAGTTACTAGCATGTTACCAGTATGATTAGCATGTTACTAGCATGTTGCTAGCATATTTCTAGCATGATTAGCAAGTTACTAGCATGTTTCTAGGATGATTAGCATGTTGTTAGCATGTTTCTAGGATGATTAGCATGTTGTTAACATGATTAGCAAGTTACTAGCATGTTGCTAGCACATTTCTGGCATGATTAGCATGTTACTAGCATGTTGTTAGCATGATTAGCAAGTTACTAGCATGTTTCTAGAATGATTAGCATGTTTTTAGCATGTTTCTATGATGACTAGCATGTTGTTAGCATGACTAGCAAGTTACTAGCATGTTACTTGCATTTTTCTAGCATGATTAGCATGTTACTATCATGATTAGCAAGTTACTAGCATGTTGCTAGCAGATAGATAGATAGAAAGACAGATTGTAGATAGATAGATAGATAGATAGATAGATAGATAGATAGATAGATAGATAGATAGATAGAAATAGATCGTAGATAGATAGATAAATAGATAGACAGATAGATAGAAATATAGATAGATAGATAGATAGATAGATAGATAGATAGATAGAGTCAGATGATAGATAGATAGATAGATAGATAGATAGATAGATAGATAGATAGATTAGAAATGTTAGATAGATGAGTTTGAATGAGTTTGAATGGGTTAGAAATAGTACATAGAAGGGCAGTCTGATTGAGTCTAATGGGCTTCAGTGTGTTTAGATTTGAATTTTTGACAGTTGGAGTTTGAATAGTCTTGGCCCATCTGAACATTCCGTCAATGTAAGTCTATGGGATTTTTATGATTTTTAATCTTCATTTTTATGAAAACCGTAAGTCTGATCAGTTAGAAAAGATATAGCACACTCGGTGAGATCAGTCTGAAGATCTGGTCTGAGTTTGGAGTTTGTAGAGTTAAAGCTCTAGGAGGAGTTAGAGTCAGAAATTTTAGTCTCAGAAGAAGAAGAATAATAATAAGAAGTTTAAATAGTAGATCAGTAAGTTGGCTTTTTCAAGCCAACTTAACTAGATAAAAAAGTTTGTCGAGACAAACTTTAAGTTGGCTTGAGAAAGCCGGACCAGAAAGTTTGAAAAAGTTGGAAAAGTTTAAAAAAGTTTGAGAAGTTTAAAAAGTTTAAGTTTGAAAAGTTTGAGAAGTTTTAAGTTTGACGGTTTTCAGTCTGAATTAGTTTGAAATTTAATGTAGTTTTAAAAGCTTAAAGTTTTATAGATAGATAGATAGATAGATAGATAGATAGATAGATAGAATTAGTCAGATGATAGATAGATAGATAGATAGATAGATAGATAGATAGATAGATAGATAGATAGATAGATAGATAGATAGATAGATAGATAGAGTCAGATAATAGATAGATAGATAGATAGATAGATAGATAGATAGATAGATAGATAGATAGATAGATAGAGTCAGATAATAGATAGATATATAGATAGATAGATAGATAGATAGATAGATAGATAGATAGATAGATAGATAGATAGATAGAGTCAGATAATAGATAGATAGATAGATAGAGTCAGATAATAGATAGATAGATAGATAGATAGATAGATAGATAGATAGATTCTAAGGACCTCAGAGTGGTTGCTAGGGTACTTACAGAAATAGATAGATAGATAGATAGATAGATAGATAGATAGATAGATAGATAGATAGATAGATATAGTCAGATTGTAGATAGATAGATAGATAGATAGATAGAGTCAGATGAAAGATAGATAGATAGATAGATAGATAGATAGATAGATAGATAGATAGATAGATAGATAGATAGATAGATAGATAGATAGATAGAGAGAGTCAGATGATAGATAGATAGATAGATAGATAGATAGATAGATAGATAGATAGATAGATAGATAGATAGATAGATAGAGTCAGATGATAGATAGATAGATAGATAGATAGATATAGTCAGATTGTAGATAGATAGATAGAAATGATAGATAGATAGATAGATAGATAGATAGATAGATAGATAGATAGATATAGTCAAATTGTAGATAGATAGATAGATAGATAGATAGATAGGAAATATTAGATGAGTTTGAATGAGTTTGAATGGGTTAGAAATAGTACATAGAAGGGCAGTCTGATTGAGTCTAATGGTCTTCAGTGTGTTTAGATTTGAATTTTTGACAGTTGGAGTTTGAATTGTCTTGGCCCATCTGAACATTCCGTCAATGTAAGTCTATGGGATTTTTATGATTTTTAATCTTCATTTTTATGAAAACCGTAAGTCCGATCAGTTAGAAAAGATATAGCAACTAACTTCAGATCAGTCTGAAGATCTGGGCTGAGTTTGGAGTCTGTAGAGTTAAAGCTCTAGGAGGAGTTAGAGTTGATAATTTAGTCTCAGAATAATAATAATAATAATAATAATAACTAGATAAAAAAGTTTGTCGAGACAAACTTTAAGTTGGCTTGAGAAAGCCGGACCAGAAAGTTTGAAAAAGTTGGAAAAGTTTAAAAAAGTTTGAGAAGTTTAAAAAGTTTAAGTTTGAAAAGTTTGAGAAGTTTTAAGTTTGACGGTTTTCAGTCTGAATTAGTTTGAAATTTAATGTAGTTTTAAAAGCTTAAAGTTTTATAGATAGATAGATAGATAGATAGATAGATAGATAGAATTAGTCAGATGATAGATAGATAGATAGATAGATAGATAGATAGATAGATAGATAGAGTCAGATAATAGATAGATAGATAGATAGATAGATAGATAGATAGATAGATAGATAGATAGAGTCAGATAATAGATAGATATATAGATAGATAGATAGATAGATAGATAGATAGATAGATAGATAGATAGATAGAGTCAGATAATAGATAGATAGATAGATAGAGTCAGATAATAGATAGATAGATAGATAGATAGATAGATAGATAGATTCTAAGGACCTCAGAGTGGTTGCTAGGGTACTTACAGTGGTTGCTATGATGGTTGCTAGGCTAGCTCTGGTGGTTGCTAAGGCGGTTGCTAAGGTGTTGCTATGCGGTTGCTATGTTACTCAGGGTGGTTGCTAAGGTGTTGCTATGTGGTTGCTATGGTACCCAGGGTGGTTGCTAAGGTGTTGCTATGCGGTTGCTAGGGTACCCGGAGTGGTTGCTAAGGTCTTTCTATGTGGTTGCTAGGGTACTCAGGGTGGTTACTAAGTTGTTGCTAGGGTACCCGGGGTGGTTGCTAGGGTGTTGCTATGCGGTTGCTAGGGTACCCAGGGTGGTTGCTAAGGTGTTTCTATGCGGTTGCTAGGGTACTCAGGATGGTTGCTAAGGTGTTGCTATGCGGTTGCTAGGGTACTCTGGGTGGTTGCTGAGGTGTTGCTATGCGGTTGCTAGGGTACTCTGGGTGGTTGCTGAGGTGTTGCTATGCGGTTGCTAAGGTACCCAGGGTGGTTGCTAAGGTGTTGCTATGCGGTTGCTAGGGTACTCTGGGTGGTTGCTAAGGTGTTGCTATGCGGTTGCTAGGGTGCCCAGGGTGATTGCTAAGGTGTTGCTATGCGGTTGCTAGGGTACTTGGGCTGGTTGCTAGGGTGTTGCTATGTGGTTGCTAAGGTATCTGGGGTGGTTGCTAGGGTGTTGCTATGTGGTTGCTAGGGTACACTGGGTGGTTGCTATGCGGTTGCTAGGGTACCCGGGTTGGTTGCTAAGGTGTTTCTATGCGGTTGCTACAGAACCCGCGGCGGTTGCTAGGGTGTTGCTATTCGGTTACTAGGATTCTTGGTGTGGTTGCTAAGGTGTTGCCCTGTGGTTGCTACGGTATCCTGTGTGGTTGCTAGGGTGTTAGTAGCATGTTTTTAACATGATTAGCAAGTTACTATCATGTTACCAGCATGATTAGCATGTTACTAGCATGTTGCTAGCATATTTCTAGCATGATTAGCGAGTTACTAGCATGTTTCTAGGATGATTAGCTTGTTGTTAGCATGTTTCTAGGATGATTAGCATGTTGTTAACATGATTAGCAAGTTACTAGCATGTTGCTAGCACATTTCTGGCATGATTAGCATGTTACTAGCATGACTAGCAAGTTACTAGCATGTTAATACCATTTTCTAGCATGATTAGCATGTTACTATCATGATTAGCAAGTTACTAGCATGTTGCTAGCAGATAGATAGATAGATAAATAGATAGATAGATAGATAGAAATAGATCGTAGATAGATAGATAGATAGATAGATAGATAGAGTCAGATGATAGGTAGAAAGATAGATAGATAGATAGATAGATAGATAGATAGATAGATAGAAATAGATCGTAGATAGATAGATACATAGATAGATAGATAGATAGATAGATAGATAGATAGATAGATAGAGTCAGATAATAGATAGATAGATAGATAGATAGATAGACAGATAGATAGATTAGAAATATTATATAGATGAGTTTGAATGAGTTTGAATGGGTTAGAAATAGTACATAGAAGGGCAGTCTGATTGAGTCTAATGGGCTTCAGTGTGTTTAGATTTGAATTTTTGACAGTTGGAGTTTGAATTGTCTTGGCCCATCTGAACATTCCGTCAATGTAAGTCTATGGGATTTTTATGATTTTTAATCTTCATTTTTATGAAAACCGTAAGTCCGATCAGTTAGAAAAGATATAGCAACTAACTTCAGATCAGTCTGAACATCTGGGCTGAGTTTGGAGTCTGTAGAGTTAAAGCTCTAGGAGGAGTTAGAGTTGATAATTTTAGTCTCAGAAGAATAATAATAACTAGAATGTACATTTCCTGAAGAAAATGTGAGTGGTGCTTGCCGTGGCAAAACTCGGACACTGTAGACACCATGTGAGATAACACACACACACACACACACACATACACACACTTTTTTTCCCCAGATGAATGTTAAGCATCCTAAACTCAGCATATGCAGAGGAAGAGTTTATGGACCGAGCTGCTGAGATGGAGATGCGCTCCAAGCTTGTAAATGATAACAGCGCAACACAAAGCGCGTCAGAGTTTATGTGTGTTCTCAAATGAAACCCAAACAAACAGCACACGCAATAAAAGACTGAATAATATAATGCAAGCACTATCAAAGGTTTTACCACAAACTTTCACCTCAAGAAGTATCGCAAGATCTTATGCGCTCCCAAAAGCCAGGTGAAATGGCTCTGTATTTATTTAACATGCACTGCATTGTTAATTTTGCATGAAAAGATTGTTTTTATCGAAACCAAAAATGAACAATAATTTCATATATACTGCCTTTTAAAATTTCAAGTATTTTTCAAATACTTTTTCATAAATATAGCTGTTTTCAAGGGTTTTCCAGGACTTAAATTTCAAAACGTCAAATTCAAGCACTTCAAGCACTTTAAGCACCTTGTACAAACCCTGAATATTACAGATTTGCCTCATCACAATACTCTGTGAACAAGGTCCATAGTGAAAGTGTGATTCCATTGGCTGTACAATCATGTACAAACGTTTATCTGTTTATGTACTGAACACAATGTGAAAGTGAAAGAGAGATGATTTCTTAGGCTCTGTGTGTGTGTGTGTGAACTGGTATATATGGTTTATGAGGACACAAATGTGTATAATTACATGGGTACTACAACGTGAAGGTGGTTTATGAGGACACTGCCTATGTCCCCGTAAACCAAAAGGCTTAAAAACATACTAGTGTTTTTTTTAAAAATCTAAAAATGCAGAAAGTCTCCTGTGAGGGGTAGGTTTAGGTGTAGGGTTGGTGTAGGGCAATAGCACATACAGTTTGTACAGTATAAAAACCATTACACCTATGGAGAGTCCCCGTAAACCACATATGCCAGACTCTGTGTATGCGTGTGTGTGTGTGTGTGTGTGTGTGTTGGAATATTTAGCATGTTTTAGCACTTAGCTAATCATTATTAGCATGTAGCTATTCACTGCTAGCATGTGTAGCATGATGGAAGTCCTGTTTGCTCTGAATCAAAAGAGCAAATGACATTTCTATCCAAAGATATCCCTTTTGATCTGTTTAAATGGAGGTCTATGGGGTGGTTGCTAGGGTGCTGTAAGTGGTTGCTAGGGTGTGGCTATGAAGATCATAGGTCATTACTTATTGGTTACTTAAAAGATGAGTCAAATGAGTGTGTGTGAGTTACAGAGAGAGAGAGAGAGAAGGGGTTCCTAAGGGCCTGTGTGTGTGTGTGTGTGTGTGTGTGTGTGTGTGTGTGTGTGAGAAAGTGACAGTTGAGATTCAAATTCATGAACATTCCGCCATTGTAAGTCAATGGGACTTTTTTGCCCGCTTTTTCGTCCGCTGTGCGAACATCGTAGGTCCGATCGCTTAGAAAAGATATAGCACACCTCTCCTCAATGAGGCGGTCGATATGACACCTCATTCATGGGTCTGTGACAAACGGTGCAGGAGGAGTAGCGCGCCGAAGTTTTGTCCAGAAGAAGAATAAGAATAAGAATAAGAAGAAGAATAAGAAGAATAATAAGTATGCAAGATAACAATAGTGATGCCTTGCCTTTGGCAAGCACCACTAACTAGATAAAAAAGTTTGTCGAGACAAACTTTAAGTTGGCTTGAGAAAGCCGGACCAGAAAGTTTAAAAAAGTTTGAAAAGTTTAAAAAAGTTTGAAAAGTTTAAAAAAGTTTAAGAAGTTTAAAAAGTTTAAGTTTGAAAACTTTGGGAAGTTTTAAGTTTGACGGTTTTCAGTCTGAATTAGTTTGAAGTTTAACGTAGTTTTAAAAGTTTAAAGATAGATAGATAGATAGATAGATAGATAGATAGATAGAGAAATAGATAGATAGATAGATAGATAGAGTCAATAATAGATAGATAGATAGATAGATAGATAGAGTCAGATAATAGATAAATAGATAGATAGATAGATAGATGAGTCAGATAATAGATAGATAGATAGATAGATAGATAGATAGATAGATAGATAGATAGATAGATAGATAGATAGATAGATAGATAGATAGATAGAGTCAATGATAGATAGATAGATAGATAGATAGATAGATAGATAGATAGATAGATAGATAGATAGATAGATAGATAGATAGGCTCAGATTATAGATAGACAGACAGACAGACAGATAGATAGATAGATAGATAGATAGACAGACAGACAGATAGATAGATAGATAGATAGATAGATAGATAGATAGATAGATTCTAAGGACCTCAGAGTGGTTGCTAGGGTACTTAGAGTGGTTGCTATGATGGTTGCTAGGCTAGCTCTGGTGGTTGCGAAGGCGGTTACTAGGGTATTGCTTAGCGGTTGCTAGGGTGTTGCTATGGTACCCAGGGTGGTTTCTAACGTGTTGCTATGCGGTTGCTTGGGTACCCGGAGTGGTTGCTAAGGTGTTTCTATGTGGTTGCTAGGGTACTCGGGGTGGTTATTAAGTTGTTGCTAGGGTACCCGGGGTGGTTGCTAGGGTGTTGCTATGCGGTTGCTAGGGTACCCAGGGTGGTTGCTAAGGTGTTTCTATGCGGTTGCTAGGGTACTCAGGGTGGTTGCTAAGGTGTTGCTATGCGGTTGCTAGGGTACTCTG
>CM077237.1:12339692-12677194 GCA_039654775.1 Spinibarbus caldwelli
AATAAATATAAAAGATCAATTTAAAAATATAAATATGATATCAAATCATTAGTCTTTACCTCTTCCCTCAAATTTATAAATGAATGGCTCTCTATGGGCCTCTGCTGGATATATATGGCCATTACACTATTCTTTCAAAAACTGATTTCTACAAGTTTTTCTCTAACCACCAGATGGCAGAATTGTACACCTAACACCTAGATCAATCTCCAGAAACAATTTAAATTAAATTTAGATCATCATTTAAGAGATTTATTCATAAAAATGTAATATTTCACATGCAAGCTAATGGTGTAGTTGAGGATTTTTGTGGTAAACAGGTACAAAAGTACTTCATTTCTCCCAAAACACAGCATTAATGTATAGATGAGAAGTAAACAAAAAAAAAAAGATATATTATTTGTATGATTAAAAATTTATAAATGTTTTACAATTAGTCTTTCAGTTTTGGGGTCATATTGACCCCAAAGGACACAGGTGTAAACAGGAAAAACAGGTCTTATGAGGGTTAAGAAATAATGCTAATACAAATGCGAATAAATGCAGTGTATATATTATATATTTCACATTTTCTGTCTATTTCTTGTGTGCGTGTGTTTGTGTATGTGTTAAATAGGGAAGGTATGTTTGTTTGTGTGTGTGTGTGTGTGTGTGTGTGAGAGATAGATCTCAGATAGATAGATAGATAGATAGATAGATAGATAGATAGATAGATAGATAGATAGATAGATAGATAGATAGAAATGGTCAGATTATAGATAGATAGATAGATAGATAGATAGAAATTGTCAGATTATAGATAGATAGATAGATAGATAGATAGAAATAGTCAGATTATAGATAGATAGATAGATAGATAGATAGATAGATAGATAGATAGATAGATAGACAGATCAGAAATATTAGATAGATGAGTTTGAATGAGTTTGAATGGGTTAGAAATAGTACATAGAAGGGCAGTCTGATTGAGTCTAATGGGCTTCAGTGTGTTTAGATTTGAATTTTTGACAGTTGGAGTTTGAATAGTCTTGGCCCATCTGAACATTCCGTCAATGTAAGTCTATGGGATTTTTATGATTTTTAATCTTCATTTTTATGAAAACCATAAGTCCGATCAGTTAGAAAAGATATAGCAACTAACTTCAGATCAGTCTGAAGATCTGGGCTGAGTTTGGAGTCTGTAGAGTTAAAGCTCTAGGAGGAGTTAGAGTTGATAATTTAGTCTCAGAAGAATAATAATAATAATAATAATAATAATAATAATAATAAGAAGTTTAAATAGCATTTCAGTAAGTTGGCTTTCTCAAGCCAACTTAACTAGATAAAAAAGTTTGTCGAGACAAACTTTAAGTTGGCTTGAGAAAGCCGGACCAGAAAGTTTTAAAAAGTTTGAAAAGTTTAAAAAAGTTTGAAAAGTTTAAAAAAGTTTGAAAAGTTTAAAAAAGTTTAAGAAGTTTAAAAAGTTTAAGTTTGAAAAGTTTAGGAAGTTTTAAGTTTGACGGTTTTCAGTCTGAATTAGTTTGAAGTTTAGCGTAGTTTTAAAAGTTTAAAGTTTGATAGATAGATAGATAGATAGATAGATAGATAGATAGATAGATAGATAGATAGATTCTAAGGACCTCAGAGTGGTTGCTAGGGTACTTAGAGTGGTTGCTATGATGGTTGCTAGGCTAGCACTGGTGGTTACTAAGGCGGTTGCTATGGTGTTGCTATGCGGTTGCTAGAGTACCTGGGGTGGTTGCTTAGGTGTTGCTATGCGGTTGCTGCGGTACCCAGGGCGGTTGTTAAGGTGTTGCTAAGCGGTTGGTACGGTACCCCTTGTGTTTGCTAGGTTGTTACTAGCATGTTGTTAACATGATTAGCAAGTTACTAGCATGTTACAAGCATGATTAGCATCTTAGTAGCATATTGCTAGCACATTTCTAGCATGATTAGCAATCTACTAGCATGTTTCTAGGATGATTAGCATGTTAATAGCATGTTTCTAGGATGATTAGCATGTAGATAACATGATTAGCAAGTTACTAGCATTTTGACAGTAAATTTCTGGCATGATTAGCATGTTACGAGCATGTTGTTAGCATGATTAGCAAGTTGCTAGTATGTTACTAGCATGTTTCTAACAATTTGCTAGCATGACTAGCAAGTGACTAGCATGTTTTTAGCATGACTAGCAAGTGACTAGCATGTTTGCTAGCATGACTAGCAAGTGACTAGCATGTTTTTAGCATGACTAGCAAGTGACTAGCATGTTGTTAGCATGACTAGCAAGTGACTAGCATGTTTGCTAGCATGATTAGCAAAATACTAGCATGTTGTTAGCATGACTAGCAAGTTACTCACATGTTACTAGCATTTTTCTAGCATGATTAGCATGTTACTATCATGATCAGCAAGTTACTAGCATGTTGCTAGCAGATAGATAGATAGATAGATAGATAGATAGATAGACAGAAAGACATAGATTGTAGATAGATAGATAGATAGATAGATAGATAGAAATAATCAGATAGATAGATAGATAGAAATAATCAGATAGATAGATAGATAGATAGATAGATAGATAGGTAGGTAGATAGATAGATAGATAAATAGAAAGAAATAGTCAGATTGTACATAGATAGATAGATTAGAAATATTAGATAGATGAGTTTGAATGAGTTTGAATGGGTTAGAAATAGTACATAGAAGGGCAGTCTGATTGAGTCTAATGGGCTTCAGTGTGTTTAGATTTGAATTTTTGACAGTTGGAGTTTGAATAGTCTTGGCCCATCTGAACATTCCGTCAATGTAAGTCTATGGGATTTTTATGATTTTTAATCTTCATTTTTATGAAAACCGTAAGTCCGATCAGTTAGAAAAGATATAGCAACTAACTTCAGATCAGTCTGAAGATCTGGGCTGAGTTTGGAGTCTGTAGAGTTAAAGCTCTAGGAGGAGTTAGAGTTGATAATTTAGTCTCAGAAGAATAATAATAATAACTAGATAAAAAAGTTTGTCGAGACAAACTTTAAGTTGGCTTGAGAAAGCCGGACCAGAAAGTTTGAAAAAGTTGGAAAAGTTTAAAAAAGTTTAAGAAGTTTAAAAAGTTTAAGTTTGAAAAGTTTGAGAAGTTTTAAGTTTGACGGTTTTCAGTCTGAATTAGTTTGAAATTTAATGTAGTTTTAAAAGCTTAAAGTTTTATAGATAGATAGATAGATAGATAGATAGATAGATAGATAGATAGATAGATAGATAGATAGATAGATAGAATTAGTCAGATGATAGATAGATAGATAGATAGATAGATAGATAGATAGATAGATAGATAGATAGATAGATAGATAGATCTGCTAAGATATATAAATGCTAAGATAGATAGATCTGAGGCCAACTAAGGACCTCAGAGTTGTTGCTAGGGTATTCTAGGTGGTTGCTAGGATGTTGCTATGTGGTAGCTAAGGTGCTCCTGATTGTTGCTAGGGTGTTGCTATGTGGTTGCTAGGGTACTTGGGGTGGTTGCTAGGGTATAGCTATGCGGTTGCTAAGGTGCTCTGGATTGTTGCTAGGGTGTTGCTATGCGGTTGCTAGGGTACTTGGGGTGGTTGCTAGGGTGTAGCTATGCGGTTACTAAGGTACCCAGGTCAGTTGCTAGGGTGTTGCTATGCGGTTGCTAGGGTACCTGGGGCGGTTGCTAGGCTAATGTTATGCGGTCGCTAGGGTATCTAGGACGGTTGCTAGGGTGTTGCTATGCGGTTGCTATGGTACTCAGGGTGGTTGCTAAGGTGTTAGTATGCGGTTGCTATGGTACTCAGGGTGGTTGCTAAGGTGTTGCTATGCGGTTGCTAGGGTGTCCAGGGTGGTTGCTAGGGTTTTGCTATGTGGTTTCTAGAGTACTCTGGGAGGTTGCTAGGGTTTTGCTATACGGTTGCTAGGGTATCTGGTGCGGTTGCTAGGGTACCTAGGACGGTTGCTAGGGTGTTGCTATGCAGTTGCTATGGTACTCAGGGTGGTTGCTAAGGTGTTGCTATGCGGTTGCTAGGGTTTCCAAGGTGGTTGCTAGGTTGTTGCTCTGGGGTTGCTAGGGTTCTTGGGATGGTTGCTAGGGAGTTGCTAGGGTAATCTGAGTGCTTGCTAGGGTGTTGCTATGTGGTTGCTAGGGTACACTGGGTGGTTGATAAGGTGTTACTATGCGGTTGCTACTGTACCCGGGGCGGTTGTTAAGGTGTTGCTAAGCGGTTGGTACGGTACCCCGTGTGGTTGCTAGGTTGTTACTAGCATGTTGTTAACATGATTAGCAAGTTGCTAGTATGTTGCTAGCATGTTTCTAACAATTTGCTAGCATGACTAGCAAGTGACTAGCATTTTTTAGCAAGACTAGCATGTTATTAGCATGACTAGCAAGTGACTAGCATGTTTTCTAGCATGACTAGCAAGTGACTAGCATGTTACTAGCATGATTAGCAAGTGACTAGCACGTTGTTAGCATGACTAGCAAGTAACTAGCATGTTTGCTAGCATGATTAGCAGGTTACTAGCATGTTTTAGGATGACTAGCATGTTGTTAGCATGACTAGCAAGTTACTCGCATGTTACTAGCATTTTTCTAGCATGATTAGCATGTTACTATCATGATTAGCAAGTTACTAGCATGTTGCTAGCAGATAGATAGATAGATGTATATAGTCAGATTATAGATAGATAGATAGATAGATAGATAGATAGATAGATAGAAATAGTCAGATTGTAGATAGATAGATAGATAGATAGATAGATAGATAGATAGATAGATAGATAGATAAAAATAATCAGATAGATAGATAGATAGATAGATAGATAGATAGATAAATAGATAGAAAGAAATAGTCAGATTGTACATAGATAAATAGATAGATAGATAGATAGATAGATAGATAGATAGATAGATAGATAGAGTCAGATGATAGATAGATAGATAGATAGATAGATAGATAGATAGATATAGTCAGATTGTAGATAAATAGATAGATAGATAGATAGATAGATAGATAGATAGATAGATATAGTCAGATTGTAGATAGATAGATAGATAGATAGATAGATAGACAGATAGATAGAGTCAATGATAGATAGATAGATAGATAGATTAGAAATATTAGATAGATGAGTTTGAATGGGTTAGAAATAGTACATAGAAGGGCAGTCTGATTGAGTCTAATGGGCTTCAGTGTGTTTAGATTTGAATTTTTGACAGTTGGAGTTTGAATTGTCTTGGCCCATCTGAACATTCCGTCAATGTAAGTCTATGGGATTTTTATGATTTTTAATCTTCATTTTTATGAAAACCGTAAGTCCGATCAGTTAGAAAAGATATAGCAACTAACTTCAGATCAGTCTGAAGATCTGGGCTGAGTTTGGAGTCTGTAGAGTTAAAGCTCTAGGAGGAGTTAGAGTTGATAATTTAGTCTCAGAAGAATAATAATAATAACTAGATAAAAAAGTTTGTCGAGACAAACTTTAAGTTGGCTTGAGAAAGCCGGACCAGAAAGTTTAAAAAAGTTTGAAAAGTTTAAAAAAGTTTGAAAAGTTTAAGTTTGAAAACTTTGGGAAGTTTTAAGTTTGACGATTTTCAGTCTGAATTAGTTTGAAGTTTAACGTAGTTTTAAAAGTTTAAAGATAGATAGATAGATAGATAGAGAGATAGATAGATAGATAGATAGATAGATAGATAGAGTCAATAATAGATAGATAGATAGATAGATAGATAGAGTCAGATAATAGATAGATAGATAGATAGATAGATAGATAGATAGATAGATAGATAGATAGATAGATAGATAGATAGATAGATAGATGAGTCAGATAATAGATAGATAGATAGATAGATAGATAGATAGATAGATAGATAGATAGATAGATAGATAGATAGATAGAGTCAATGATAGATAGATAGATAGATAGATAGATAGATAGATAGATAGGCTCAGATTATAGATAGACAGACAGACAGACAGACAGACAGACAGATAGATAGATAGATAGATAGATAGATAGATAGATAGACAGACAGATAGATAGATAGATAGATAGATAGATAGATAGATAGATAGATAGATTCTAAGGACCTCAGAGTGGTTGCTAGGGTACTTAGAGTGGTTGCTATGATGGTTGCTAGGCTAGCTCTGGTGGTTGCGAAGGCGGTTGCTAGGGTATTGCTTAGCGGTTGCTAGGGTGTTGCTATGGTACCCAGGGTGGTTTCTAAGGTGTTGCTATGCGGTTGCTTGGGTACCCGGAGTGGTTGCTAAGGTGTTTTTATGTGGTTGCTAGGGTACTCGGGGTGGTTATTAAGTTGTTGCTAGGGTACCCGGGGTGGTTGCTAGGGTGTTGCTATGCGGTTGCTAGGGTACCCAGGGTGGTTGCTAAGGTGTTTCTATGCGGTTGCTAGGGTACTCAGGGTGGTTGCTAAGGTGTTGCTATGCGGTTGCTAGGGTACTCTGGGTGGTTGCTGAGGTGTTGCTATGCGGTTGCTAGGGTACTCTGGGTGGTTGCTATGGTGTTGCTATGCGGTTGCTAGGGTGCCCAGGGTGATTGCTAAGGTGTTGCTATGCGGTTGCTAGGGTACTTGGGCTGGTTGCTAGGGTGTTGCTATGTGGTTGCTAAGGTATCTGGGGTGGTTGCTAGGGTGTTGCTATGCGGTTGCTAGGGTACTTGGGCTGGTTGCTAGGGTGTTGCTATGTGGTTGCTAAGGTATCTGGGGTGGTTGCTAGGGTGTTGCTATGTGGTTGCTAGGGTACACTGGGTGGTTGCTATGCGGTTGCTAGGTTACCCGGGTTGGTTGCTAAGGTGTTTCCCTGTGGTTGCTACGGTACCCCGTGTGGTTGCTTGGGTGTTAGTAGCATGTTTTTAACATGATTAGCAAGTTACTAGCATGTTACCAGCATGATTAGCATGTTACTAGCATGTTGCTAGCATATTTCTAGCATGATTAGCGAGTTACTAGCATGTTTCTAGGATGATTAGCTTGTTGTTAGCATGTTTCTAGGATGATTAGCATGTTGTTAACATGATTAGCAAGTTACTAGCATGTTGCTAGCACATTTCTGGCATGATTAGCATGTTACTAGCATGTTGTTAGCATGATTAGCAAGTTACTAGCATGTTTCTAGAATGATTAGCATGTTTTTAGCATGTTTCTAGGATGACTAGCATGTTGTTAGCATGACTAGCAAGTTACTAGCATGTTAATAGCATTTTTCTAGCATGATTAGCAAGTTACTAGCATGTTGCTAGGAGATAGATAGATAGATAGATAGATAGATAGATAGATAGATAGATAGATAGAAATAGATCGTAGATAGATAGATAGATAGATAGATAGATAGATAGATAGATAGATAGAGTCAGATGATAGATAGATAGATAGATAGAGTCAGATGATAGATAGATAGATAGATAGATAGATAGATAGATAGATAGATAGATAGATAGAGTCAGATGATAGATAGATAGATAGATAGATAGATAGATAGATAGATAGATAGAGTCAGATAATAGATAGATAGATAGATAGATAGATAGATAGATAGATAGATAGATAGACAGATAGATAGATTAGAAATGTTAGATAGATGAGTTTGAATGAGTTTGAATGGGTTAGAAATAGTACATAGAAGGGCAGTCTGATTGAGTCTAATGGGCTTCAGTGTGTTTAGATTTGAATTTTTGACAGTTGGAGTTTGAATTGTCTTGGCCCATCTGAACATTCCGTCAATGTAAGTCTATGGGATTTTTATGATTTTTAATCTTCATTTTTATGAAAACCGTAAGTCCGATCAGTTAGAAAAGATATAGCAACTAACTTCAGATCAGTCTGAAGATCTGGGCTGAGTTTGGAGTCTGTAGAGTTAAAGCTCTAGGAGGAGTTAGAGTTGATAATTTAGTCTCAGAAGAATAATAATAATAACTAGATAAAAAAGTTTGTCGAGACAAACTTTAAGTTGGCTTGAGAAAGCCGGACCAGAAAGTTTTAAAAAGTTTGAAAAGTTTAAAAAAGTTTGAAAAGTTTAAAAAAAGTTTAAGAAGTTTAAAAAGTTTAAGTTTGAAAAGTTTGGGAAGTTTGACGGTTTTCAGTCTGAATTAGTTTGAAGTTTAACGTAGTTTTAAAAGTTTAAAGATAGATAGATAGATAGATAGATAGATAGACAGACAGACAGACAGACAGACAGACAGATAGATAGATAGAGAGATAGAGAGATAGATAGATAGATAGAGTCAATAATAGATAGATAGATAGATAGATAGATAGATAGATAGATGAGTCAGATGATAGATAGATAGATAGATAGATAGATAGATAGATAGATAGATAGATAGATAGATAGAGTCAATGATAGATAGATAGAGTGATAGATAGATAGATAGATAGATAGATAGATAGATAGATAGATAGATAGATAGAGTCAATGATGGATAGATAGATAGATAGATAGATAGATAGATAGAGTCAGATAATAGATAGATAGATAGATAGATAGATAGATAGAGTCAGATAATAGATAGATAGATAGATAGACAGATAGATAGATAGATAGATAGATAGATCTGCTAAGATATATAAATGCTAAGATAGATAGATCTGAGGCCAACTAAGGACCTCAGAGTGGTTGCTAGGGTATTCTAGGTGGTTGCTAGGATGTTGCTATGTGGTAGCTAAGGTGCTCCTGACTGTTGCTAGGGTGTTGCTATGTGGTTGCTAGGGTACTTGGGGTGGTTGCTAGGGTATAGCTATGCGGTTGCTAAGGTGCTCTGGATTGTTGCTAGGGTGTTGCTATGCGGTTGCTAGGGTACTTGGGGTGGTTGCTAGGGTGTAGCTATGCGGTTGCTAGGGTACCTGGGGCGGTTGCTAGGGTAATGTTATGCGGTCGCTAGGGTATCTAGGACGGTTGCTAGGGTGTTGCTATGCGGTTGCTATGGTACTCAGGGTGGTTGCTAAGGTGTTACTATGCGGTTGCTATGGTACTCAGGGTGGTTGCTAAGGTGTTGCTATGCGGTTGCTAGGGTGTCCAGGGTGGTTGCTAGGGTTTTGCTATGTGGTTTCTAGAGTACTCTGGGAGGTTGCTAGGGTTTTGCTATACGGTTGCTAGGGTATCTGGTGCAGTTGCTAGGGTACGTAGGACGGTTGCTAGGGTGTTGCTATGCAGTTGCTATGGTACTCAGGGTGGTTGCTAAGGTGTTGCTATGCAGTTGCTAGGATGTCCAAGGTGGTTGCTAGGTTGTTGCTCTGGGGTTGCTAGGGTTCTTGGAATGGTTGCTAGGGAGTTGCTAGTGTAATCTGAGTGCTTGCTAAGCTGTTGCTATGCGGTTGCTAAGGTACTCTGGGTGGTTGCTAAGGTGTTGCTATGCGGTTGCTAAGATACCCGGAGTGGTTGCTAAGGTGTTGCTATGCGGTTGCTAGGGTACTTGGGCTGGTTGCTATGGTGTTGCTAAGGTATCTGGGGTGGTTGCTAGGGTGTTGCTATGTGGTTGCTAGGGTACACTGGGTGGTTGCTATTCGGCTGCTAGGGTACCCGAGTTGGTTGCTAAGGTGTTGCTATGCGGTTGCTACAGTACCCGGGGCGGTTGCTAGGGTGTTGCTATTCGGTTACTAGGGTACTTCGGGTGGTTGCTAAGGTGTTGCCCTGTGGCTGCTACTGTACCCCGTGTGGTTGCTAGGGTGTTAGTAGCATGTTTTTAACATGATTAGCATGTTACCAGCATGATTAGCATGTTACTAGCATGTTGCTAGCATATTTCTAAAAGTAAAAAGTAAAGTAAAGTCGTGACGTATTGTCAAGTATGGTGACCCATACTCGAAATTGGTGCTCTGCATTTAACCCATCCAAGTGCACACACACAGCAGTGAATAGTGAACAAACGCGCACACACACACCGTGAACACACACCCGGAGCAGTGGGCAGCTATTGCTCCAGCGCCCGGGGAGCAACTGGGGGTTCGGTGCCTTGCTCAAGGGCACCTCAGTCATGGTATCGAAGGCAGAGAGAGTGCTGTTCATTCACAATCCCAACCTTCAGGTTACAAGCCCAACTCCCTAACCATTAGGCCACGACTTCCCCTAGAAACATGCATGATTAGCGAGTTACTAGCATGTTTCTAGGATGATTAGCTTGTTGATAGCATGTTTATAGGATGATTAGCATTTTGTTAACATGATTAGCAAGTTACTAGCATGTTGCTAGCACATTTCTGGCATGATTAGCATGTTACTAGCATGTTTTTAGCATGATTATCAACTTACTAGCATGTTTCTAGTATGATTAGCATGTTTTTAGCATGTTTCTAGGATGACTAGCATGTTGTTAGCATGACTAGCAAGTTACTAGCATGTTAATAGCATTTTTCTAGCATGATTAGCATGTTACTATCATGATTAGCAAGATACTAGCATGTTGCTAGCAGATAGAGAGATAGATAGAGATAGATAGATAGATAGATAGATAGATAGAAATAGATCGTAGATAGATAGATAGATAGATAGATAGATAGATAGATAGAAATAGATCGTAGATAGATAGATAGATAGATAGATAGATAGATAGATAGATAGAGTCAGATAATAGATAGATAGATAGATAGATAGATAGATAGATAGATAGATAGATAGATAGATAGATAGATAGAGTCAGATTATAGATAGATAGATAGATAGATAGATAGATAGATAGATAGATAGAGTCAATGATAGATAGATAGATAGATAGATAGATAGATAGATAGATAGATAGATAGATAGATATAGATCGTAGATAGATAGATAGATAGATAGATAGATAGATAGAGTCAGATGATAGATAGATAGATAGATAGATAGGCTCAGATTATAGACAGACAGACAGACAGACAGATAGATAGATAGATAGATAGATAGATAGACAGATAGATAGATTAGAAATGTTAGATAGATGAGTTTGAATGAGTTTGAATGGGTTAGAAATAGTACATAGAAGGGCAGTCTGATTGAGTCTAATGGGCTTCAGTGTGTTTAGATTTGAATTTTTGACAGTTGGAGTTTGAATTGTCTTGGCCCATCTGAACATTCCGTCAATGTAAGTCTATGGGATTTTTATGATTTTTAATCTTCATTTTTATGAAAACCGTAAGTCCGATCAGTTAGAAAAGATATAGCAACTAACTTCAGATCAGTCTGAAGATCTGGGCTGAGTTTGGAGTCTGTAGAGTTAAAGCTCTAGGAGGAGTTAGAGTTGATAATTTAGTCTCAGAAGAATAATAATAATAATAATAATAATAATAAGAAGTTTAAATAGGATTTCAGTAAGTTGGCTTTCTCAAGCCAACTTAATAATAATAACTAGATAAAAAAGTTTGTCGAGACAAACTTTAAGTTGGCTTGAGAAAGCCGGACCAGAAAGTTTTAAAAAGTTTGAAAAGTTTAAAAAAGTTTGAAAAGTTTAAAAAAGTTTAAGAAGTTTAAAAAGTTTAAGTTTGAAAAGTTTGGGAAGTTTTAAGTTTGACGGTTTTCAGTCTGAATTAGTTTGAAGTTTAACGTAGTTTTAAAAGTTTAAAGATAGATAGATAGATAGATAGATAGATAGATAGATAGATAGATAGATAGAGAGATAGACTCAGATGATAGAGAGATAGATAGATAGATAGACAGACAGAGAGATATTATCCCTTATTATTATCGTTGATTATCCCTTACATATACATACATACATACATACATATATATATATATATATACATATATATATATATATATAGATAAAACAACTAAAATGGCTAAATAAAAATAATAAATAAATAAATAAATAAATAAATAAAAAATAATTGTTAGTTTGGCATGTTTAAACCCTCATCCATCCCTCCCGAACCTATAACAAAACTGTCCCTCGTGGGTCCAAATGACCCGAAGGCATTCAACGTTAATTTTTTTTCAGTCCTGAAATTCTTTTTTTATCTATTTAAAAAAAAAAAAATAAAAAGTAGGTTTTGTTATTATTTTTAGTGATTTATTTTATTTTATTTTCCTTAAATTCTGAATTTTTCATGGAAATTAGCATATTTGCATACATAATTTCACCAAAAAAAAAAAAAAAAACAAACAAAAAAAAAACAAAGACAGAATTTCTACTTTAAACATCATTATCCATCAGGAACTGGGTCACTGAGTGTCTCTGAGGCCATCTGGTTGGGAAAAATGACAAAAAATTGCATTTATATTTTCAGCCACTAGATGGGCCTATTGAACCCTATGGAGATGCTCAACAGAGCTCAAACAGTGAAATCTTCAAAACTACACCAACTTCAGGCTTCATTTAGCTTTCAGATATATCTCAAGGCTTTCAGATATATATAAAAACATTTAAAAATATATATATATGTAAAAATAAATAAAATAAAATAAATAAATAAAATTATACTGGATTTTAATCCAAACATATGTATAGCCATACATTTTCATAAATATGAAATAAATATAAAAGATAAATTTAAAAATATAAATATGATATCAAATCATTAGTCTTTACCTCTTCCCTCAAATTTATAAATGAATGGCTCTCTATGGGCCTCTGCTGGATATATATGGTCATTACACTATTCTTTCAAAAACTGATTTCTACAAGTTTTTCTCTAACCACCAGATGGCAGAATTGTACACCTAACACCTAGATCAATCTCCAGAAACAATTTAAATTAAATTTAGATCATCATTTAAGAGATTTATTCATAAAAATGTAATATTTCACATGCAAGCTAATGGAGTAGTTGAGGATTTTTGTGGTAAACAGGTACAAAAGTACTTCATTTCTCCCAAAACACAGCATTAATGTATAGATGAGAAGTAAACAAAAAAAAAAAGATATATTATTTGTATGATTAAAAATTTATAAATGTTTTACAATTAGTCTTTCAGTTTTGGGGTCATATTGACCCCAAAGGACACAGGTGTAAACAGGAAAAACAGGTCTTATGAGGGTTAAGAAATAATGCTAATACAAATGCGAATAAATGCAGTGTATATATTATATATTTCACATTTTCTGTCTATTTCTTGTGTGCGTGTGTTTGTGTATGTGTTAAATAGGGAAGGTATGTTTGTTTGTGTGTGTGTGTGTGTGTGTGTGTGAGAGATAGATCTCAGATAGATAGATAGATAGATAGATAGATAGATAGATAGAAATGGTCAGATTATAGATAGATAGATAGATAGATAGATAGATAGATAGATAGATAGAAATTGTCAGATTATAGATAGATAGATAGATAGATAGATAGATAGAAATAGTCAGATTATAGATAGATAGATAGATAGATAGATAGATAGACAGATCAGAAATATTAGATAGATGAGTTTGAATGAGTTTGAATGGGTTAGAAATAGTACATAGAAGGGCAGTCTGATTGAGTCTAATGGGCTTCAGTGTGTTTAGATTTGAATTTTTGACAGTTGGAGTTTGAATAGTCTTGGCCCATCTGAACATTCCGTCAATGTAAGTCTATGGGATTTTTATGATTTTTAATCTTCATTTTTATGAAAACCATAAGTCCGATCAGTTAGAAAAGATATAGCAACTAACTTCAGATCAGTCTGAAGATCTGGGCTGAGTTTGGAGTCTGTAGAGTTAAAGCTCTAGGAGGAGTTAGAGTTGATAATTTAGTCTCAGAAGAATAATAATAATAATAATAATAATAATAATAATAATAAGAAGTTTAAATAGCATTTCAGTAAGTTGGCTTTCTCAAGCCAACTTAATAAGAAGTTTAAATAGGATTTCAGTAAGTTGGCTTTCTCAAGCCAACTTAACTAGAATGTACATTTCCTGAAGAAAATGTGAGTGGTGCTTGCCGTGGCAAAACTCGGCACTAGGCCGTCAGTAGAGCCTTCAGCATGATTGTAGAGAGCCAACTCCCATGTCTGTATGATGTTGTGGAGCTGAGATATGGCTTTTTTATTTTGCTATACGGTCACTAGAGTGCTCTATATGGTTGCTAGGGTGTAGCTGCACAGTCGCCATGGTAATTCTTACAGACTGGTTTTTCAGACGAAACAAAAGATATCTATACCACTTTCTGGTGCTGAGAAATTGCTTATTCATGTGTTTGTTCAGTTGCTAAGGTACTCTAAATTGTTGCTATGGTGTGGCTATACAGTTTATGGGATGATATTTAAAGACTATTTGACAGTCTGAATCAACAGAGCCCAACCCCATGTTTCTACAATGTTCTGGTGCTGAATAATTGTTTGTTAATGTCCTTTTACGGTTGCTAGGGTGCTGTAAGTGGTTGCTAGGGCATAGCTATGAAGTTGTCATGTCAGTACTTATTGGCTGCTTGATAGGTCGAGTCAAAAGAGCCCACCCCCAAGTCTCTGTGACCTCCTGATCCAAAGATATAATCTCATTAATTTTGTGCCAGTGTTAAGTCTATGGGACTTTTTCGCCCAAATTTTTTCATCCACCAGATGAACATCGTACACTCAATTACTTATAAAAGATTAAGCACACCTCTCCTCAATATGTCGCATGATTTGACATCTCATTCATGGGTCTACGACAAAAGGTGCAGGAGGAGTAGCGTGCCGAAGTTTTGTCCGGGCGAATAGTAATAACAATACTAGAATGTACATTTCCTGAAGAAAATGTGAGTGGTGCTTGCCGTGGCAAAACTCGGCACTAGGCCGTCAGTAGAGCCTTCAGCATGATTGTAGAGAGCCAACTCCCATGTCTGTATGATGTTGTGGAGCTGAGATATGGCTTTTTTATTTTGCTATACGGTCACTAGGGTGCTCTATATGGTTGCTAGGGTGTAGCTGCACAGTCGCCATGGTAATTCTTACAGACTGGTTTTTCAGACGAAACAAAAGATATCTATACCACTTTCTGGTGCTGAGAAATTGCTTATTCATGTGTTTGTTCAGTTGCTAAGGTACTCTAAATTGTTGCTATGGTGTGGCTATACAGTTTATGGGATGATATTTAAAGACTATTTGACAGTCTGAATCAACAGAGCCCAACCCCATGTTTCTACAATGTTCTGGTGCTGAATAATTGTTTGTTAATGTCCTTTTACGGTTGCTAGGGTGCTGTAAGTGGTTGCTAGGGCATAGCTATGAAGTTGTCATGTCAGTACTTATTGGCTGCTTGATAGGTCGAGTCAAAAGAGCCCACCCCCAAGTCTCTGTGACCTCCTGATCCAAAGATATAATCTCATTAATTTTGTGCCAGTGTTAAGTCTATGGGACTTTTTCGCCCAAATTTTTTCATCCACCAGATGAACATCGTACACTCAATTACTTATAAAAGATATAGCACACCTCTCCTCAATATGTCGCATGATTTGACATCTCATTCATGGGTCTACGACAAAAGGTGCAGGAGGAGTAGCGTGCCGAAGTTTTGTCCGGGCGAATAGTAATAACAATACTAGAATGTACATTTCCTGAAGAAAATGTGAGTGGTGCTTGCCGTGGCAAAACTCGGCACTAGGCCGTCAGTAGAGCCTTCAGCATGATTGTAGAGAGCCAACTCCCATGTCTGTATGATGTTGTGGAGCTGAGATATGGCTTCTTTATGTTGCTACACGGTCACTAGGGTGCTCTATATGGTTGCTAGGGTGTAGCTGCACAGTCGCCATGGTAATTCTTACAGACTGGTTTTTCAGCCAAAACAAAAGATATCTATACCACTTTCTGGTGCTGAGAAATTGCTTATTCGTGTGTTTGTTCAGTTGCTAAGGTACTCTAAATTGTTGCTATGGTGTGGCTATACAGTTTATGGGATGATATTTAAAGACTATTTGACAGTCTGAATCAACAGAGCCCAACCCCATGTTTCTACAATGTTCTGGTGCTGAATAATTGTTTGTTAATGTCCTTTTACGGTTGCTAGGGTGCTGTAAGTGGTTGCTAGGGCATAGCTATGAAGTTGTCATGTCAGTACTTATTGGCTGCTTGATAGGCCGAGTCAAAAGAGCCCACCCCCAAGTCTCTGTGACCTCCTGATCCAAATATATAATCTCATTAATTTTGTGCCAGTGTTAAGTCTATGGGACTTTTTCGCCCAAATTTTTTCCTCCACCAGACGAACATCGTACACTCAATTACTTATAAAAGATATAGCACACCTCTCCTCAATATGTCGCATGATTTGACATCTCATTCATGGGTCTACGACAAAAGGTGCAGGAGGAGTAGCGTGCCGAAGTTTTGTCCGGGCGAATAGTAATAACAATACTAGAATGTACATTTCCTGAAGAAAATGTGAGTGGTGCTTGCCGTGGCAAAACTCGGCACTAGGCCGTCAGTAGAGCCTTCAGCATGATTGTAGAGAGCCAACTCCCATGTCTGTATGATGTTGTGGAGCTGAGATATGGCTTCTTTATGTTGCTACACGGTCACTAGGGTGCTCTATATGGTTGCTAGGGTGTAGCTGCACAGTCGCCATGGTAATTCTTACAGACTGGTTTTTCAGCCAAAACAAAAGATATCTATACCACTTTCTGGTGCTGAGAAATTGCTTATTCGTGTGTTTGTTCAGTTGCTAAGGTACTCTAAATTGTTGCTATGGTGTGGCTATACAGTTTATGGGATGATATTTAAAGACTATTTGACAGTCTGAATCAACAGAGCCCAACCCCATGTTTCTACAATGTTCTGGTGCTCAATAATTGTTTGTTAATGTCCTTTTACGGTTGCTAGGGTGCTGTAAGTGGTTGCTAGGGCATAGCTATGAAGTTGTCATGTCAGTACTTATTGGCTGCTTGATAGGCCGAGTCAAAAGAGCCCACCCCCAAGTCTCTGTGACCTCCTGATCCAAATATATAATCTCATTAATTTTGTGCCAGTGTTAAGTCTATGGGACTTTTTCGCCCAAATTTTTTCATCCACCAGACGAACATCATACACTCAATTACTTATAAAAGATATAGCACACCTCTCCTCAATATGTCGCATGATTTGACATCTCATTCATGGGTCTACGACAAAAGGTGCAGGAGGAGTAGCGTGCCGAAGTTTTGTCCGGGCGAATAGTAATAACAATACTAGAATGTACATTTCCTGAAGAAAATGTGAGTGGTGCTTGCCGTGGCAAAACTCGGCACTAGGCCGTCAGTAGAGACTTCAGCATGATTGTAGAGAGCCAACTCCCATGTCTGTATGATGTTGTGGAGCTGAGATATGGCTTCTTTATGTTGCTACACGGTCACTAGGGTGCTCTATATGGTTTCTAGGGTGTAGCTGCACAGTCGCCATGGTAATTCTTACAGACTGGTTTTTCAGCCAAAACAAAAGATATCTATACCACTTTCTGGTGCTGAGAAATTGCTTATTCATGTGTTTGTTCAGTTGCTAAGGTACTCTAAATTGTTGCTATGGTGTGGCTATACAGTTTATGGGATGATATTTAAAGACTATTTGACAGTCTGAATCAACAGAGCCCAACCCCATGTTTCTACAATGTTCTGGTGCTGAATAATTGTTTGTTAATGTCCTTTTACGGTTGCTAGGGTGCTGTAAGTGGTTGCTAGGGCATAGCTATGAAGTTGTCATGTCAGTACTTATTGGCTGCTTGATAGGCCGAGTCAAAAGAGCCCACCCCCAAGTCTCTGTGACCTCCTGATCCAAATATATAATCTCATTAATTTTGTGCCAGTGTTAAGTCTATGGGACTTTTTCGCCCAATTTTTTTCATCTACCAGACGAACATCGTACACTCAATTACTTATAAAAGATATAGCACACCTCTCCTCAATATGTCGCATGATTTGACATCTCATTCATGGGTCTACGACAAAAGGTGCAGGAGGAGTAGCGTGCCGAAGTTTTGTCCGGGCGAATAGTAATAACAATACTAGAATGTACATTTCCTGAAGAAAATGTGAGTGGTGCTTGCCGTGGCAAAACTCGGCACTAGGCCGTCAGTAGAGCCTTCAGCATGATTGTAGAAAGCCAACTCCCATGTCTGTATGATGTTGTGGAGCTGAGATATGGCTTCTTTATGTTGCTATACGGTCACTAGGGTGCTCTATATGGTTGCTAGGGTGTAGCTGCACAGTCGCCATGGTAATTCTTACAGACTGTTTTTTCAGTCGAAACAAAAGATATCTATACCACATTCTGGTGCTGAGAAATTGCTTATTCATGTGTTTGTTCAGTCGCTAAGGTACTCTAAATTGTTGCTATGGATTGGCTATACAGTTTATGGGATGATATTTAAAGACTATTTGACAGTCTGAATCAACAGAGCCCAACCCCATGTTTCTACAATGTTCTGGTGCTGAATAATTGTTTGTTAATGTCCTTTTACGGTTGCTAGGGTGCTGTAAGTGGTTGCTAGGGCATAGCTATGAAGTTGTCATGTCAGTACTTATTGGCTGCTTGATAGGCCGAGTCAAAAGAGCCCACCCCCAAGTCTCTGTGACCTCCTGATCCAAAGATATAATCTCATTAATTTTGTGCCAGTGTTAAGTCTATGGGACTTTTTCGCCCAAATTTTTTCATCCACCAGACGAACATCGTACACTCAATTACTTATAAAAGATATAGCACACCTCTCCTCAATATGTCGCATGATTTGACATCTCATTCATGGGTCTACGACAAAAGGTGCAGGAGGAGTAGCGTGCCGAAGTTTTGTCCGGGCGAATAGTAATAACAATACTAGAATGTACATTTCCTGAAGAAAATGTGAGTGGTGCTTGCCGTGGCAAAACTCGGCACTAGGCCGTCAGTAGAGCCTTCAGCATGATTGTAGAGAGCCAACTCCCATGTCTGTATGATGTTGTGGAGCTGAGATATGTCTTCTTTATGTTGCTATACGGTCACTAGGGTGCTCTATATGGTTGCTAGGGTGTAGCTGCAGAGTCGCCATGGTAATTCTTACAGACTGGTTTTTCAGCCGAAACAAAAGATATCTATACCACTTTCTGGTGCTGAGAAATTGCTTATTCATGTGTTTGTTCAGTTGCTAAGGTACTCTAAATTGTTGCTATGGATTGGCTATACAGTTTATGGGATGATATTTAAAGACTATTTGACAGTCTGAATCAACAGAGCCCAACCCCATGTTCCCCATGTTAATGTCCTTTTACGGTTGCTAGGGTGCTGTAAGTGGTTGCTAGGGCATAGCTATGAAGTTGTCATGTCAGTACTTATTGGCTGCTTGATAGGCCGAGTCAAAAGAGCCCACCCCGAGTCTCTGTGACCTCCTGATCCAAAGATATAATCTCATTAATTTTGTGCCAGTGTTAAGTCTATGGGACTTTTTCGCCCAAATTTTTTCATCCACCAGACGAACATCGTACACTCAATTACTTATAAAAGATATAGCACACCTCTCCTCAATATGTCGCATGATTTGACATCTCATTCATGGGTCTACAACAAAAGGTGCAGAAGGAGTAGCGTGCCGAAGTTTTGTCCGGGCGAATAGTAATAACAATACTAGAATGTACATTTCCTGAAGAAAATGTGAGTGGTGCTTGCCGTGGCAAAACTCGGACACTGTAGACACCATGTGAGATAACACACACACACACACACACACTTTTTTTTCCCCAGATGAATGTTAAGCATCCTAAACTCAGCATATGCAGAGGAAGAGTTTGTGGACCGAGCTGCTGAGATGGAGATGCGCTCCAAGCTTGTAAATGATAACAGCGCAACACAAAGCGCGTCAGAGTTTATGTGTGTTCTCAAATGAAACCCAAACAAACAGCACACGCAATAAAAGACTGAATAATATAATGCAAGCACTATCAAAGGTTTTACCACAAACTCAACTTTATGCTGATAACGTGAGACCGCTTTTCACCTCAAGAAGTATCGCGAGATCTTATGCGCTCCCAAAAGCCAGGTGAAATGGCTCTGTATTTATTTAACATGCACTGCATTGTTAATTTTGCATGAAAAGATTGTTTTTATCAAAACCAAAAATGAACAATAATTTCATATATACTGCCTTTTAAAATTTCAAGTATTTTTCAAATACTTTTTCATATATATAGCTGTTTTCAAGGGTTTTCCAGGACTTAAATTTCAAAAAGTCAAAATCAAGTACCTCAAGCACTTTAAGCACCTTGTACAAACCCTGAATATTACAGATTTGCCTCATCACAATAGTCTGTGAACAAGGTCCATAGTGAAAGTGTGATTCCATTGGCTGTACAATCATGTACAAACGTTTATCTGTTTATGTACGGAACACAATGTGAAAGTGAAAGAGAGATGATTCCTTAGGCCCTGTGTGTGTGTGTGTGTGTGTGTGTGTGTGTGTGTGTGTTGGAATATTTAGCATGTTTTAGCACTTAGCTAATCATTATTAGCATGTAGCTATTCACTGCTAGCATGTGTAGCATGATGGAAGTCCTGTTTGCTCTGAATCAAAAGAGCAAATGACATTTCTATCCAAAGATATCCCTTTTGATCTGTTTAAATGGAGGTCTATGGGGTGGTTGCTAGGGTGCTGTAAGTGGTTGCTAGGGTGTGGCTATGAAGATCATAGGTCATTACTTATTGCTTACTTAAAAGATGAGTCAAATGAGTGTGTGTGAGTTACAGAGAGAGAGAGAGAGAAGGGGTTCCTAAGGGCTTGTGTGTGTGTGTGTGTGTGTGTGTGTGTGAGAAAGTGACAGTTGAGATTCAAATTCATGAACATTCCACCATTGTAAGTCAATGGGACTTTTTTGCCCGCTTTTTCGTCCGCTGTGCGAACATCGTAGGTCCGATCGCTTAGAAAAGATATAGCACACCTCTCCTCAATGAGCCGGTCGATATGACACCTCATTCATGGGTCTGTGACAAACGGTGCAGGAGGAGTAGCGCGCCGAAGTTTTGTCCAGAAGAAGAATAAGAATAAGAACTAGATAAAAAAGTTTGTCGAGACAAACTTTAAGTTGGCTTGAGAAAGCCGGACCAGAAAGTTTGAAAAAGTTTGAAAAGTTTAAAAAAGTTTGAAAAGTTTAAAAAAAGTTTAAGAAGTTTAAAAAGTTTAAGTTTGAAAAGTTTGGGAAGTTTTAAGTTTGACGGTTTTCAGTCTGAATTAGTTTGAAGTTTAACGTAGTTTTAAAAGTTTAAAGATAGATAGACAGACAGACAGACAGACGACAGACAGATAGATAGATAGATAGATAGATAGATAGATAGATAGATAGATAGATAGAGTCAATAATAGATAGATAGATAGATAGATAGATAGATAGATAGATAGATAGATAGATAGATAGATAGATGAGTCAGATGATAGATAGATAGATAGATAGATAGATAGATAGTTAGATAGATAGAGTCAATGATAGATAGATAGATAGATAGATAGATAGATAGATAGAGTCAATAATAGATAGATAGATAGATAGATAGATAGATAGATAGATAGATAGATAGATAGATAGATAGATAGATAGATAGAGTCAGATGATAGATAGATAGATAGATAGATAGATAGATAGATAGATAGATAGATAGAGTCAATGATAGATAGATCGATAGATAGATAGATAGATAGATAGATAGATAGATAGATAGAGTCAATGATAGATAGATAGATAGATAGATAGATAGATAGATAGATAGATAGATAGATAGATAAATAGACAGACAGATAGATAGATAGATAGATAGATAGAGTCAATGATAGATAGATAGATAGATAGATAGATAGATAGATAGATAGATAGATAGACAGATAGACAGATAGATAGATAGATAGATAGTCAATGATAGATAGATAGATAGATAGATAGATAGATAGATCGATAGATAGAGTCAATGATAGATAGATAGATAGATAATAGATAGATAGATAGATAGATAGATAGATAGATAGATAGATAGAGTCAATCATAGATAGATAGATAGATAGATAGAGTCAATGATAGATAGATAGATAGATAGATAGATAGATAGAGTCAATGATAGATAGATAGATAGATAGATAGATAGATAGATAGATAGATAGTCAATGATAGATAGATAAATAGATAGATAGATAGATAGATAGATAGATAGATAGTCAATGATAGATAGATAGATAGATAGATAGATAGATAGATAGATAGAGTCAATGATAGATAGATAGAGTCAATGATAGATAGATAGATAGATAGATAGATAGATAGATAGATAGATAGATAGATATAGTCATGTGATAGATAGATAGATAGATAGATAGATAGATATAGTCATGTGATAGATAGATAGATAGATAGATAGATAGATAGATAGATAGATAGATAGATTAGAAATATTAGATAGATGAGTTTGAATGAGTTTGAATGGGTTAGAAATAGTACATAGAAGGGCAGTCTGATTGAGTCTAATGGGCTTCAGTGTGTTTAGATTTGAATTTTTGACAGTTGGAGTCTGAATTGTCTTGGCCCATCTGAACATTCCGTCAATGTAAGTCTATGGGATTTTTATGATTTTTAATCTTCATTTTTATGAAAACCGTAAGTCCGATCAGTTAGAAAAGATATAGCAACTAACTTCAGATCAGTCTGAAGATCTGGGCTGAGTTTGGAGTCTGTAGAGTTAAAGCTCTAGGAGGAGTTAGAGTTGATAATTTAGTCTCAGAAGAATAATAATAATAATAATAAGAAGAAGTTTAAATAGGATTTCAGTAAGTTGGCTTTCTCAAGCCAACTTAATAAGAAGAAGAATAAGAAGAAGAATAATAAGTATGCAAGATAACAATAGTGATGCCTTGCCTTTGGCAAGCACCACTAACTAGAATGTACATTTCCTGAAGAAAATGTGAGTGGTGCTTGCCGTGGCAAAACTCGGACACTGTAGACACCATGTGAGATAACACACACACACACACACACACACATACTTTTTTTTCCCCAGATGAATGTTAAGCATCCTAAACTCAGCATATGCAGAGGAAGAGTTTGTGGACCGAGCTGCTGAGATGGAGATGCGCTCCAAGCTTGTAAATGATAACAGCGCAACACAAAGCGCATCAGAGTTTATGTGTGTTCTCAAATGAAACCCAAACAAACAGCACACGCAATAAAAGACTGAATAATATAATGAAAGCACTATCAAAGGTTTTACCACAAACTTTCACCTCAAGAAGTATCGCGAGATCTTATGCGCTCCCAAAAGCCAGGTGAAATGGCTCTGTATTTATTTAACATGCACTGCATTGTTAATTTTGCATGAAAAGATTGTTTTTATCGAAACCAAAAATGAACAATAATTTCATATATACTGCCTTTTAAAATTTCAAGTATTTTTCAAATACCTTTTCATAAATATAGCTGTTTTCAAGGGTTTTCCAGGACTTAAATTTCAAAACGTCAAATTCAAGTACTTCAAGCACTTTAAGCACCTTGTACAAACCCTGAATATTACAGATTTGCCTCATCACAATAGTCTGTGAACAAGCTCCATAGTGAAAGTGTGATTCCATTGGCTGTACAATCATGTACAAACGTTTATCAGTTTATATACGGAACACAATGTGAAAGTGAAAGAGAGATGATTCCTTAGGCCCTGTGTGTGTGTGTGTGTGTGTGTGTGTGTGTGTGTGTCTGTGTGCGTGTGAAATGGTATATATGGTTTATGAGGACACAAATGTGTATAATTACATGGGTACTACAACGTAAAGGTGGTTTATGAGGACACTGCCTATGTCCCCGTAAACCAAAAGGCTTAAAAACATACTAAATGGTGTTTTTTTGAAAATCTAAAAATGCAGAAAGTCTCCTGTAAGGGGTAGGTTTAGGTGTAGTGTTGGTGTAGGGCAATAGCACATACAGTTTGTACAGTATAAAACCCATTACGCCTATGGAGAGTCCCCGTAAACCACATATGCCAGACTCTGTGTATGTGTGTGTGTGTGTGTGTGTGTGTGTGTGTTGGAATATTTAGCATGTTTTAGCACTTAGCTAATCATTATTAGCATGTAGCTATTCACTGCTAGCATGTGTAGCATGATGGAAGTCATGTTTGCTCTGAATCAAAAGAGCAAATGACATTTCTATCCAAAGATATCCCTTTTGATCTGTTTCAATGGAGGTCTATGGGGTGGTTGCTAGGGTGCTGTAAGTGGTTGCTAGGGTGTGGCTATGAAGATCATAGGTCATTACTTATTGCTTACTTAAAAGATGAGTCAAATGAGTGTGTGTGAGTTACAGAGAGAGAGAGAGAGAGAGAGAGAGAGAAGGGGTTCCTAAGGGCCTGTGTGTGTGTGTGTGTGTGTGTGTGTGTGTGTGTGTGTGTGTGTGTGTGTGTGTGTGAGAGAAAGTGACAGTTGAGATTCAAATTCATGAACATTCCGCCATTGTAAGTCAATGGGACTTTTTTGCCCGCTTTTTCGTCCGCTGTGCGAACATCGTAGGTCCGATCGCTTAGAAAAGATATAGCACACCTCTCCTCAATGAGCCGGTCGATATGACACCTCATTCATGGGTCTGTGACAAACGGTGCAGGAGGAGTAGCGCGCCGAAGTTTTGTCCAGAAGAAGAATAAGAATAAGAAGAAGAAGAATAATAAGTATGCAAGATAACAATAGTGATGCCTTGCCTTTGGCAAGCACCACTAATAATAATAAGAAGTTTAAATAGGATTTCAGTAAGTTGGCTTTCTCAAGCCAACTTAATAATAAGAAGTTTAAATAGGATTTCAGTAAGTTGGCTTTCTCAAGCCAACTTAATAATAACTAGATAAAAAAGTTTGTCGAGACAAACTTTAAGTTGGCTTGAGAAAGCCGGACCAGAAAGTTTAAAAAAGTTTGAAAAGTTTAAAAAAGTTTAAGAAGTTTAAAAAGTTTGGGAAGTTTTAAGTTTGACGGTTTTCAGTCTGAATTAGTTTGAAGTTTAACGTAGTTTTAAAAGTTTAAAGTTTGATAGATAGATAGAGAGATAGATAGATAGATAGATTTTAAGGACCTCAGAGTGGTTGCTAGGGTACTTAAAGTGGTTGCTATGATGGTTGCTAGGCTAGCTCCGGTGGTTGCTAAGGCGGTTGCTAAGGTGTTGCTATGCGGTTGCTGTGTTACTCAGGGTCGTTGCTAAGGTGTTGCTATCCGGTTGCTAGGGTACCCGGGATGGTTGCTAAGGTGTTGCTATATGGTTGCTACGGTCCCCGGGGCGGTTGCTAGGGTGTTAGTAGCATGTTTTTAACATGATTAGCAAGTTACTAGCATGTTACCAGCATGATTAGCATGTTACTAGCATGTTGCTAGCACATTTCTAGCATGATTAGCAAGTTCCTAGCATGTTTCTAGGATGATTAGCATGTTGTTAGCATGTTTCTAGGATGATTAGCATGTTGTTAACATGATTAGCAAGTTACTAGCATGTTGCTAGCACATTTCTGGCATGATTAGCAAGTTCCTAGCATGTTTCTAGGATGATTAGCATGTTGTTAGCATGTTTCTAGGATGATTAGCATGTTGTTAGCATGATTAGCAAGTTACTAGCATGTTTCTAGAATTATTAGCATGTTTTTAGCATGTTTCTAGGATGATTAGCATGTTGTTAGCATGACTAGCAAGTTACTAGCAAGTTATTAGAATTTTTCTAGCATGATTAGCATGTTACTATCATGATTAGCAAGTTACTAGCATGTTACAAGCATGATTAGCAAGTTACTAGCATGTTGCTAGCAGATAGATAGATAGATAGATAGATAGATAGATAGATAGATAGATAGATAGATAGATAGATAGATAGAAATAGATCGTAGATAGATAGATAGAGTCAGATGATAGATAGATAGATAGATAGATAGATAGATAGATAGATATAGTCAGATTGTAGATAGATAGATAGATAGATAGATAGATAGATAGATAGAGAGTCAATGATAGATAGATAGATAGATAGATAGATAGATAGATAGATAGATATAGTCAGATTGTAGATAGATAGATAGATAGATAGATAGATAGAAATAGATAGATAGATAGATAGATAGATAGATATAGTCAGATTGTAGATAGATAGATAGATAGATAGATAGATAGAGTGAATGATAGATAGATAGATAGATAGATAGATAGATAGATAGATAGATAGATATAGTCAGGTGATAGATAGATAGATAGATAGATAGATAGATAGATAGATAGATAGATAGATTAGAAATATTAGATAGATGAGTTTGAATGAGTTTGAATGGGTTAGAAATAGTACATAGAAGGGCAGTCTGATTGAGTCTAATGGGCTTCAGTGTGTTTAGATTTGAATTTTTGACAGTTGGAGTTTGAATTGTCTTGGCCCATCTGAACATTCCGTCAATGTAAGTCTATGGGATTTTTATGATTTTTAATCTTCATTTTTATGAAAACCGTAAGTCCGATCAGTTAGAAAAGATATAGCAACTAACTTCAGATCAGTCTGAAGATCTGGGCTGAGTTTGGAGTCTGTAGAGTTAAAGCTCTAGGAGGAGTTAGAGTTGATAATTTAGTCTCAGAAGAAGAATAATAATAACTAGATAAAAAAGTTTGTCGAGACAAACTTTAAGTTGGCTTGAGAAAGCCGGACCAGAAAGTTTGAAAAAGTTGGAAAAGTTTAAAAAAGTTTAAGAAGTTTAAAAAGTTTAAGTTTGAAAAGTTTGAGAAGTTTTAAGTTTGACGGTTTTCAGTCTGAATTAGTTTGAAATTTAATGTAGTTTTAAAAGCTTAACGTTTTGTAGATAGATAGATAGATAGATAGATAGATAGATAGATATATAAATGCTAAGATAGATAGATCTGAGGCCAACTAAGGACCTCAGAGTGGTTGCTAGGGTATTCTAGGTGGTTGCTAGGATGTTGCTATGTGGTAGCTAAGGTGCTCCTGATTGTTGCTAGGGTGTTGCTATGTGGTTGCTAGGGTACTTGGGGTGGTTGCTAGGGTATAGCTATGCGGTTGCTAAGGTGCTCTGGATTGTTGCTAGGGTGTTGCTATGCGGTTGCTAGGGTACTTGGGGTGGTTGCTAGGGTGTAGCTATGCGGTTACTAAGGTACCCAGGTCAGTTGCTAGGGTGTTGCTATGCGGTTGCTAGGGTACCTGGGGCGGTTGCTAGGGTAATGTTATGCGGTCGCTAGGGTATCTAGAACGGTTGCTAGGGTGTTGCTATGCGGTTGCTATGGTACTCAGGGTGGTTGCTAAGGTGTTACTATGCGGTTGCTATGGTACTCAGGGTGGTTGCTAGGGTTTTGCTATGTGGTTTCTAGAGTACTCTGGGAGGTTGCTAGGGTTTTGCTATACGGTTGCTAGGGTATCTGGTGCGGTTGCTAGGGTACGTAGGACGGTTGCTAGGGTTTTGCTATGCAGTTGCTATGGTACTCAGGGTGGCTGCTAAGGTGTTGCTATGTGGTTGCTAGGGTGTCCAAGGTGGTTGCTAGGTTGTTGCTCTGGGGTTGCTAGGGTTCTTGGGATGGTTGCTAGGGAGTTGCTAGGGTAATCTTAGTGCTTGCTAAGCTGTTGCTATGCGGTTGCTAGGGTACCTGGGGTGGTTGCTAAGGTTTTGCTATGCGGTTGCTACTGTACCCGGGGCGGTTGTTAAGGTGTTGCTAAGCGGTTGGTACGGTACCCCGTCTGGTTGCTAGGTTGTTACTAGCATGTTGTTAACATGATTAGCAAGTTGCTAGTATGTTGCTAGCATGTTTCTAACAATTTTCTAGCATGACTAGCAAGTGACTAGCATGTTTTTAGCATGACTAGCATGTTTTTAGCATGATTAGCAAGTGACTAGCATGTTTGCTAGCAAGACTAGCAAGTGACTAGCATGTTACTAGCATGATTAGCAAGTGACTAGCACGTTGTTAGCATGAATAGCAAGTGACTAGCATGTTTGCTAGCATGATTAGCAGGTTACTAGCATGTTTTAGGATGACTAGCATGTTGTTAGCATGACTAGCAAGTTACTCGCATGTTACTAGCATTTTTCTAGCATGATTAGCATGTTACTAACATGATTAGCAAGTTACTAGCATGTTGCTAGCAGATAGATAGATAGATGTATATAGTCAGATTGTAGATAGATAGATAGATAGATAGATAGATAGATAGATAGAAATAACCAGATAGATAGATAGATAGAAATAATCAGATAGATAGATAGATAGATAGATAGATAAATAGATAGATAAATAGAAAGAAATAGTCAGATTGTAGATAGATAGATAGATAGATAGATAGATAGATAGATAGATAGAGTCAGATGATATAGATAGATAGATAGAGTCAGATGATAGATAGATAGATAGATATAGTCAGATTGTAGATAAATAGATAGATAGATAGATAGATAGATAGATAGATAGATAGATAGATAGAAATAGTCAGATTGTAGATAGATAGAAATAATCAGATAGATAGATAGATAGATAGATAGATAGATAAATAGAAAGAAATAGTCAGATTGTAGATAGATAGATAGATAGATAGATAGATAGATAGATAGATAGAGTCAGATGATATAGATAGATAGATAGAGTCAGATGATAGATAGATAGATAGACAGATAGATAGATAGATATAGTCAGATTGTAGATAAATAGATAGATAGATAGATAGATAGATAGATAGATAGATAGATAGATAGATAGATATAGTCAGATTGTAGATAGATACATAGATAGATAGATAGATAGATAGATAGATAGATAGATAGATAGATAGATAGATAGTCAGATAGAGTCAGTGATAGATAGATAGATAGATAGATAGATAGATAGATAGATAGATAGAGTCAATGATAGATAGATAGATAGATAGATAGATAGATAGATAGATAGATAGATAGATAGATAGATAGATAGATATAGTCAGATTGTAGATAGATAGATAGATAGATAGATAGATAGATTAGAAATGTTAGATAGATGAGTTTGAATGAGTTTGAATGGGTTAGAAATAGTACATAGAAGGGCAGTCTGATTGAGTCTAATGGGCTTCAGTGTGTTTAAATTTGAATTTTTGACAGTTGGAGTTTGAATTGTCTTGGCCCATCTGAACATTCCGTCAATGTAAGTCTATGGGATTTTTATGATTTTTAATCTTCATTTTTATGAAAACCGTAAGTCCGATCAGTTAGAAAAGATATAGCAACTAACTTCAGATCAGTCTGAACATCTGGGCTGAGTTTGGAGTCTGTAGAGTTAAAGCTCTAGGAGGAGTTAGAGTTGATAATTTAGTCTCAGAAGAATAATAATAATAATAATAATAACTAGATAAAAAAGTTTGTCGAGACAAACTTTAAGTTGGCTTGAGAAAGCCGGACCAGAAAGTTTAAAAAAGTTTGAAAAGTTTAAAAAAGTTTAAGAAGTTTAAAAAGTTTGGGAAGTTTTAAGTTTGACGGTTTTCAGTCTGAATTAGTTTGAAGTTTAACGTAGTTTTAAAAGTTTAAAGTTTGATAGATAGATAGAGATATAGATAGATAGATAGATTCTAAGGACCTCAGAGTGGTTGCTAGGGTACTTAGAGTGGTTGCTATGATGGTTGCTAGGCTAGCTCCGGTGGTTGCTAAGGTGGTTGCTAAGGTGTTGCTATGCGGTTGCTGTGTTACTCAGGGTCGTTGCTAAGGTGTTGCTATCCGGTTGCTAGGGTACCCGGGATGGTTGCTAAGGTGTTGTTATATGGTTGCTACGGTCCCCGGGGCGGTTGCTAGGGTGTTGCTATGCGGTTGCTAGGGTACCCGGGGTGGTTGCTAAGGTGTTGCTATGCGGTTGCTAGGGTACTTGGGCTGGTTGCTAGGGTGTTGCTATGCGGTTGCTAAGGTATCTGGGGTGGTTGCTAGGGTGTTGCTATGTGGTTGCTAGGGTACACTGGGTGGTTGCTATGCGGTTGCTAAGATACCCGGAGTGGTTGCTAAGGTGTTGCTATACGGTTGCTATGGTACCCGGGGCGGTTGTTAAGGTGTTGCTAAGCGGTTGGTACGGTACCCCATGTGGTTGCTAGGTTGTTACTAGCATGTTGTTAACATGATTAGCAAGTTACTAGCATGTTACAAGCATGAATAGCATCTTACTAGCATATTGCTAGCACATTTCTAGCATGATTATCAATCTACTAGCATGTTTCTAGGATGATTAGCATGTTGTTAGGATGTTTCTAGGATGATTAGCATGTAGATAACATGATTAGCAAGTTACTAGCATGTTGCTAGTACATTTCTGGCATGATTAGCATGTTACGAGCATGTTGTTAGCATGATTAGCAAGTTGCTAGTATGTTGCTAGCATGTTTCTAACAATTTGCTAGCATGACTAGCAAGTGACTAGCATGTTATTAGCATGACTAGCATGTTTTTAGCATGACTAGCAAGTGACTAACATGTTTGCTAGCATGACTAGCAAGTGACTAGCATGTTACTAGCATGATTAGCAAGTGACTAGCATGTTGTTAGCATGACTAGCAAGTGACTAGCATGTTTGCTAGCATGATTAGCAAGTTACTAAAATGTTGTTAGCATGACTAGCAAGTTACTCGCATGTTACTAGCATTTTTCTAGCATGATTAGCATGTTACTATCATGATCAGCAAGTTACTAGCATGTTGTTAGCATGACTAGCATGTTTTTAGCATGACTAGCAAGTGACTAGCATGTTTGCTAGCATGACTAGCAAGTGACTAGCATGTTACTAGCATGATTAGCAAGTGACTAGCATGTTGTTAGCATGACTAGCAAGTGACTAGCATGTTTGCTAGCATGATTAGCAAGTTACTAGCATGTTGTTAGCATGATTAGCATGTTACTATCATGATCAGCAAGTTACTAGCATGTTGCTAGCAGATAGATAGATAGATAGATAGATAGATAGATAGATAGATAGATAGATAGATAGAAATACTCAGATTGTAGATAGATAGATAGATAGATAGATAGAAATAATCAGATAGATAGATAGATAGATAGATAGAAATAATCAGATAGATAGATAGATAGATAGATAGATAGGTAGATAGGTAGATAGATAGATAGATAAATAGAAAGAAATAGTCAGATTGTACATAGATAGATAGATAGATAGAAATAGTCAGATTGTAGATAGATAGATAAGAAATATTAGATAGATGAGTTTGAATGAGTTTGAATGGGTTAGAAATAGTACATAGAAGGGCAGTCTGATTGAGTCTAATGGGCTTCAGTGTGTTTAGATTTGAATTTTTGACAGTTGGAGTTTGAATAGTCTTGGCCCATCTGAACATTCCGTCAATGTAAGTCTATGGGATTTTTATGATTTTTAATCTTCAATTTTATGAAAACCGTAAGTCCGATCAGTTAGAAAAGATATAGCAACTAACTTCAGATCAGTCTGAAGATCTGGGCTGAGTTTGGAGTCTGTAGAGTTAAAGCTCTAGGAGGAGTTAGAGTTGATAATTTTAGTCTCAGAAGAATAATAATAACTAGATAAAAAAGTTTGTCGAGACAAACTTTAAGTTGGCTTGAGAAAGCCGGACCAGAAAGTTTTAAAAAGTTTGAAAAGTTTAAAAAAAAGTTTGAAAAGTTAAAAAAAGTTTAAGAAGTTTAAAAAGTTTGGGAAGTTTTAAGTTTGACGGTTTTCAGTCTGAATTAGTTTGAAGTTTAGCGTAGTTTTAAAAGTTTAAAGTTTGATAGATAGATAGATAGATAGATAGATATGTAGATTCTAAGGACCTCAGAGTGGTTGCTAGGGTATTTAGAGTGGTTGCTATGATGGTTGCTAGGCAAGCTCTGGTGGTTGCTAAGGCTGTTGCTAAGGTGTTGCTACGCGATTGCTATGTTAGTCAGGGTGGTTGCTAAGGTGTTGCTATGTGTTTGCTAGGGTGTCCAGGGTGGTTGCTAGGGTATTGCTTAGCGGTTGCTAGGGTGTTGCTATGGTACCCAGAGTGGTTGCTAAGGTGTTTCTATGTGGTTGCTAGGGTACTCAGGGTGGTTGCTAAGTTGTTGCTAGGGTACCATTGGTGGTTGCTAGGGTGTTGCTATGCGGTTTCTAGGGTACCCTGGGTGGTTACTAAGGTGTTTCTATGCGGTTGCTAGGGTACTCTGGGTGGTTGCTAAAGTGTTGCTATGCGGTTGCTAAGGTACTCTGGGTGGTTGCTAAGGTGTTGCTATGCGGTTGCTAAGATACCCAGAGTGGTTGCTAAGGTGTTGCTATGCGGTTGCTAGGGTACTTGGGCTGGTTGCTAGGGTGTTGCTATGCGGTTGCTAAGGTATCTGGGGTGGTTGCTAAGGTGTTGCTATGTGGTTGCTAGGGTACACTGGGTGGTTGCTATGCGGTTGCTAGGGTACCCGGGTTGGTTGCTAAGGTGTTACTATGTGGTTGCTACAGTGCCCGGGGCGGTTGCTAGGGTGTTGCTATTCGGTTACTAGGGTACTTGGGGTGGTTGCTAAGGTGTTGCCCTGTGGTTGCTATGGTACCCCTTGTGGTTGCTAGGGTGTTAGTAGCATGTTTTTAACATGATTAGCAAGTTACTAGCATGTTACCAGCATGATTAGCATGTTACTAGCATGTTGCTAGCATATTTCTAGCATGATTAGCAAGTTACTAGCATGTTTCTAGGATGATTAGCATGTTGTTAACATGATTAGCAAGTTACTAGCATGTTGCTAGCACATTTCTGGCATGATTAGCATGTTACTAGCATGTTGTTAGCATGATTAGCAAGTTACTAGCATGTTTCTAGAATGATAAGCATGTTTTTAGCATGTTTCTAGGATGATTAGCATGTTGTTAGCATGACTAGCAAGATACTAGCATGTTACTAGCATTTTTCTAGCATGATTAGCAAGTTACTAGCATGTTGCTAGCAGATAGATAGATAAATAGATAGATAGATAGATAGATAGATAGATAGATAGATAGATAGATAGAAATAGATCGTAGATAGATAGATAGATAGATAGATAGATAGATAGATAGATAGAGTCAGATGATAGATAGATAGATAGATAGATAGATAGATAGATAGAGTCAGATGATAGATAGATAGATAGATAGATAGATAGATAGATAGATAGATAGATAGAGTCAGATGATAGATAGATAGATAGATAGATAGAGTCAGATAATAGATAGATAGATAGATAGATAGATAGATAGATAGATAGATAGATAGATAGACAGATAGATAGATTAGAAATGTTAGATAGATGAGTTTGAATGAGTTTGAATGGGTTAGAAATAGTACATAGAAGGGCAGTCTGATTGAGTCTAATGGGCTTCAGTGTGTTTAGATTTGAATTTTTGACAGTTGGAGTTTGAATTGTCTTGGCCCATCTGAACATTCCGTCAATGTAAGTCTATGGGATTTTTATGATTTTTAATCTTCATTTTTATGAAAACCGTAAGTCCGATCAGTTAGAAAAGATATAGCAACTAACTTCAGATCAGTCTGAAGATCTGGGCTGAGTTTGGAGTCTGTAGAGTTAAAGCTCTAGGAGGAGTTAGAGTTGATAATTTAGTCTCAGAAGAATAATAATAATAATAATAATAATAAGAAGAAGTTTAAATAGGATTTCAGTAAGTTGGCTTTCTCAAGCCAACTTAATAATAATAATAATAAGAAGTTTAAATAGGATTTCAGTAAGTTGGCTTTCTCAAGCCAACTTAACTAGATAAAAAAGTTTGTCAAGACAAACTTTAAGTTGGCTTGAGAAAGCCGGACCAGAAAGTTTTAAAAAGTTTGAAAAGTTTAAAAAAGTTTGAAAAGTTTAAAAAAGTTTAAGAAGTTTAAAAAGTTTAAGTTTGAAAAGTTTGGGAAGTTTTAAGTTTGACGGTTTTCAGTCTGAATTAGTTTGAAGTTTAGCGTAGTTTTAAAAGTTTAAAGTTTGATAGATAGATAGATAGATAGATAGATAGACAGACAGATAGATAGATAGGCTCAGATTATAGATAGACAGACAGACAGACAGACAGACAGATAGATAGATAGATAGATAGACAGATAGATTCTAAGGACCTCAGAGTGGTTGCTAGGGTACTTAGAGTGGTTGCTATGATGGTTGCTAGGCTAGCTCTGGTGGTTGCTAAGGCGGTTGCTAAGGTGTTGCTATGCGGTTGGTATGTTACTCAGGGTGGTTGCTAAGGTGTTGCTATGTGGTTGCTAGGGTGTCCAGGGTGGTTGCTAGGGTATTGCTTAGCGGTTGCTAGGGTGTTGCTATGGTACCCATGGTGGTTGTTAAGGTGTTGCTATGCGGTTGCTAGGGTACCCGGAGTGGTTGCTAAGGTGTTTCTATGTGGTTGCTAGGGTACTCAGGGTGGTTACTAAGTTGTTGCTAGGGTACCCGGGGTGGTTGCTAGGGTGTTGCTATGCGGTTGCTAGGGTACCCAGGGTGGTTGCTAAGGTTTTTCTATGCGGTTGCTAGGGTACTCAGGGTGGTTGCTAAGGTGTTGCTATGCGGTTGCTAGGGTACTCTGGGTGTTTGCTGAGGTGTTGCTATGCGGTTGCTAAGGTGTTGCTATGCGGTTGCTAGGGTACTCTGGGTGGTTGCTAAGGTGTTGTTATGCGGTTGCTAGGGTGCCCAGGGTGATTGCTAAGGTGTTGCTATGCGGTTGCTAGGGTACTTGGGCTGGTTGCTAGGGTGTTGCTATGCGGTTGCTTAGGTATCTGGGGTGGTTGCTAGGGTGTTGCTATGTGGTTGCTAGGGTACACTGGGTAGTTGCTATGCGGTTGCTAGGGTACCCAGGTTGGTTGCTAAGGTGTTGCTATGCGGTTGCTACAGTACCCGGGGCGGTTGCTAGGGTGTTGCTATTCGGTTACTAGGATTCTTGGTGTGGTTGCTAAGGTGTTGCCCTGTGGTTGCTACGGTCCCCCGTGTGGTTGCTTGGGTGTTAGTAGCATGTTTTTAACATGATTAGCAAGTTATTAGCATGTTACCAGCATGATTAGCATGTTGCTAGCATGTTTCTAGCATGATTAGCGAGTTACTAGCATGTTTCTAGGATGATTAGCTTGTTGTTAGCATGTTTCTACGATGATTAGCATGTTGTTAACATGATTAGCAAGTTACTAGCATGTTGCTAGCACATTTCTGGCATGATTAGCATGTTAATAGCATGTTGTTAGCATGGTTAGCAAGTTACTAGCATGTTTCTAGAATGATTAGCATGTTTTTAGCATGTTTCTAGGATGACTAGCATGTTGTTAGCATGACTAGCAAGTTACTAGCATGTTACTAGCATTTTTCTAGCATGATTAGCATGTTACTATCATGATTAGCAAGTTACTAGCATGTTGCTAGCAGATAGATAGATAGATAGATAGATAGATAGATAGATAGATAGATAGATAGATAGATAGATAGAAATAGATCATAGATAGATAGATAGATAGATAGAGTCAGATGATATAGATAGATAGCATCAGATTATAGATAGATAGATAGATAGAGTCAGATGATAGATAGATAGATAGATAGATAGATAGATATAGTCAGATTGTAGATAGATAGATAGAAAGATAGATAGATAGATAGATAGATAGATAGATTAGAAATATTAGATAGATGAGTTTGAATGAGTTTGAATGGGTTAGAAATAGTACATAGAAGGGCAGTCTGATTGAGTCTCATGGGCTTCAGTGTGTTTAGATTTGAATTTTTGACAGTTGGAGTTTGAATTGTCTTGGCCCATCTGAACATTCCGTCAATGTAAGTCTATGGGATTTTTATGATTTTTAATCTTCATTTTTATGAAAACCGTAAGTCCGATCAGTTAGAAAAGATATAGCAACTAACTTCAGATCAGTCTGAAGATCTGGGCTGAGTTTGGAGTCTGTAGAGTTAAATCTCTAGGAGGAGTTAGAGTTGATAATTTAGTCTCAGAAGAATAATAATAATAATAACTAGATAAAAAAGTTTGTCGAGACAAACTTTAAGTTGGCTTGAGAAAGCCGGACCAGAAAGTTTAAAAAAGTTTGAAAAGTTTAAAAAAGTTTGAAAAGTTTAAAAAAGTTTAAGAAGTTTAAAAAGTTTAAGTTTGAAAACTTTGGGAAGTTTTAAGTTTGACGATTTTCAGTCTGAATTAGTTTGAAGTTTAACGTAGTTTTAAAAGTTTAAAGATAGATAGATAGATAGATAGATAGATAGATAGATAGATAGATAGAGTCAATAATAGATAGATAGATAGATAGATAGATAGATAGATAGATAGATAGATAGATAGAGTCAGATAATAGATAGATAGATAGATAGATAGATAGATAGATAGATAGATAGATGAGTCAGATAATAGATAGATAGATAGATAGATAGATAGATAGAGTCAATGATAGATAGATAGATAGATAGATAGATAGATAGATAGATAGATAGATAGATAGATAGATAGATAGATAGATAGATAGGCTCAGATTATAGATAGACAGACAGACAGACAGATAGATAGATAGATAGATAGATAGATAGATAGATAGATAGATAGATAGATAGACAGACAGACAGATAGATAGATGAGTCAGATAATAGATAGATAGATAGATAGATAGATAGATAGATAGATAGATAGATAGATAGATAGATAGATAGATGAGTCAGATAATAGATAGATAGATAGATAGATAGATAGATAGATAGAGTCAATGATAGATAGATAGATAGATAGATAGATAGATAGATAGATAGATAGATAGATAGATAGGCTCAGATTATAGATAGACAGACAGACAGACAGATAGATAGATAGATAGATAGATAGATAGATAGATAGATAGATAGACAGACAGACAGATAGATAGATAGATAGATAGATAGATAGATTCTAAGGACCTCAGAGTGGTTGCTAGGGTACTTAGAGTGGTTGCTATGATGGTTGCTAGGCTAGCTCTGGTGGTTGCGAAGGCGGTTGCTAGGGTATTGCTTAGCGGTTGCTAGGGTGTTGCTATGGTACCCAGGGTGGTTTCTAAGGTGTTGCTATGCGGTTGCTTGGGTACCCGGAGTGGTTGCTAAGGTGTTTCTATGTGGTTGCTAGGGTACTCGGGGTGGTTATTAAGTTGTTGCTAGGGTACCCGGGGTGGTTGCTAGGGTGTTGCTATGCGGTTGCTAGGGTACCCAGGGTGGTTGCTAAGGTGTTTCTATGCGGTTGCTAGGGTACTCAGGGTGGTTGCTAAGGTGTTGCTATGCGGTTGCTAGGGTACTCTGGGTGGTTGCTGAGGTGTTGCTATGCGGTTGCTAGGGTACTCTGGGTGGTTGCTATGGTGTTGCTATGCGGTTGCTAGGGTGCCCAGGGTGATTGCTAAGGTGTTGCTATGCGGTTGCTAGGGTACTTGGGCTGGTTGCTAGGGTGTTGCTATGTGGTTGCTAAGGTATCTGGGGTGGTTGCTAGGGTGTTGCTATGCGGTTGCTAGGGTACTTGGGCTGGTTGCTAGGGTGTTGCTATGTGGTTGCTAAGGTATCTGGGGTGGTTGCTAGGGTGTTGCTATGTGGTTGCTAGGGTACACTGGGTGGTTGCTATGCGGTTGCTAGGTTACCCGGGTTGGTTGCTAAGGTGTTTCCCTGTGGTTGCTACGGTACCCCGTGTGGTTGCTTGGGTGTTAGTAGCATGTTTTTAACATGATTAGCAAGTTACTAGCATGTTACCAGCATGATTAGCATGTTACTAGCATGTTGCTAGCATATTTCTAGCATGATTAGCGAGTTACTAGCATGTTTCTAGGATGATTAGCTTGTTGTTAGCATGTTTCTAGGATGATTAGCATGTTGTTAACATGATTAGCAAGTTACTAGCATGTTGCTAGCACATTTCTGGCATGATTAGCATGTTACTAGCATGTTGTTAGCATGATTAGCAAGTTACTAGCATGTTTCTAGAATGATTAGCATGTTTTTAGCATGTTTCTAGGATGACTAGCATGTTGTTAGCATGACTAGCAAGTTACTAGCATGTTAATAGCATTTTTCTAGCATGATTAGCAAGTTACTAGCATGTTGCTAGGAGATAGATAGATAGATAGATAGATAGATAGATAGATAGATAGATAGATAGATAGAAATAGATCGTAGATAGATAGATAGATAGATAGATAGATAGATAGATAGAGTCAGATGATAGATAGATAGATAGATAGAGTCAGATGATAGATAGATAGATAGATAGATAGATAGATAGATAGATAGATAGATAGAGTCAGATGATAGATAGATAGATAGATAGATAGATAGATAGATAGATAGATAGATAGATAGAGTCAGATAATAGATAGATAGATAGATAGATAGATAGATAGATAGACAGATAGATAGATTAGAAATGTTAGATAGATGAGTTTGAATGAGTTTGAATGGGTTAGAAATAGTACATAGAAGGGCAGTCTGATTGAGTCTAATGGGCTTCAGTGTGTTTAGATTTGAATTTTTGACAGTTGGAGTTTGAATTGTCTTGGCCCATCTGAACATTCCGTCAATGTAAGTCTATGGGATTTTTATGATTTTTAATCTTCATTTTTATGAAAACCGTAAGTCCGATCAGTTAGAAAAGATATAGCAACTAACTTCAGATCAGTCTGAAGATCTGGGCTGAGTTTGGAGTCTGTAGAGTTAAAGCTCTAGGAGGAGTTAGAGTTGATAATTTAGTCTCAGAAGAATAATAATAATAATAATAATAATAAGAAGAAGTTTAAATAGGATTTCAGTAAGTTGGCTTTCTCAAGCCAACTTAATAATAAGAAGTTTAAATAGGATTTCAGTAAGTTGGCTTTCTCAAGCCAACTTAATAAGAAGTTTAAATAGCATTTCAGTAAGTTGGCTTTCTCAAGCCAACTTAACTAGTTAAACAAAAGAAAAAGAACCGCGTAGGCCTATCTTGCAGTGATCTAAAACAAAAATATCAGACCGTTAAGTAAGCTACTCGTCAAAATCTTGTAAGATTACAATTTAAAAGCTAGCGTTTGTTACAAGTTAGAAAAGAAAAGCAGGGAAAAAATAGCTGTGATCTAAAATAAATAAATAAATAAAAAGAGTAGACTATCTTACACTGATACATCCTCACAGGACCGTGTCAAACTCAGAATGAGCTCAGGAGCTGAGGTCAGACCACACCTACATCACCGCCCCTAACACCTTAAGGAGAGACCGATGCAAAGATTTAAAACAATTAAACAAAGTAATGTTTTAACATTAGAACGAACTTTATTTTTAATAAATCTTTTAAATTTCTTAATTAATGAAACCATTCAGCCTAAAACTTTTCACTTTAAAAATAGGTTAGCCTATACAAGTTTTCTTCTAAACAATCACATCTAAGGCACAGGCTAGTTATTCACACTTAATTCACCTATTCCTTTAATCGACCTTTGATTTTTGTCAAGTTTAAGACTTCTGACGTGTTATATAACCCGGACTTTTTCACTTTTAAAAATTAGGTTACACACATTTTTTATAAACATTCACCTCTAAGCCGCAGGGAAAATGTTGTTTTATTTTATTTACTTTAGTTTAGTTATTCACACTTAATTTAGTAATTCATTTATTTACTCTTCTATTTTTGTCAATCTTAAAACTTGCGGTAGGTATAACAGTTTGAAAGCATACGCGCGTATATAGACGCAAACTGATATGAAAGCAAATGTTTTGGCGGGGTCTTTAGATTTTCAGTCGTAATTAGACGCCTAAACTTTTTTATAAAATCTTACGATATGTAAATATTTAGTCTCACGCAGTGCTGCGAAATGAGGATGACGCCGTGTGTCTGAACGTACGATTGATTACTGACGCGACCATATCAGATCAAGAGGGAGTGTCGTAAAACATCTAAGATGTTTTTGGGGCGCAACTCATTTGCAATCTAATGAGTTTTTGAGGGGATCCGGCATCGTAAACTTGGTTAGGGTGTTAGGTAAATTCATTGATCAAAACAGATCATCTTTCTAAGATGTTCAAAGGATCAAAGGACATCAGCGTTAATCGTTTCATGACGCGCACGTGCGTGTGTGAACTCTGTCAAAAGTTTAGACTAAACGTTCACTGACCGGTCAAAGGGTGCGCGGTCTTTTGAAACTTTTATATGACACATCTGGCGAAGTTAAAAATTAGGTAAATTGAGAATCGAGTATTTATAACGAATTTATAATCTATTCGAATGCGGCTTCAAACTGATGTTCACGATGTGAAGAGATAGATAAAGGAGGAGTCGATAACAACAAATTTGTTAATATTAATAAGTTAACTTAAATAAATAGAGGACCCAAAGATGATTGTTTAATAAGAGGATCTATGATGTAGGAAAATGGTGTTTAATTTGAGTTAATTTGGTTAATTTAGTTATTTCTTTATCCGATCTTTGATCATTGCCACATTTAAAACATATTATGCTGCCGGTCTATACGTAATACGAATAATACAAATAGATCCCATGATCTTTTCCGACATAAGAATTATATCAGACCTACTTCAAACGTCCATTTGAACAGATGGTTACCATCACGCGAGATCAATAAACAGATATCCCGAGCTTTGTTTTTACGGCGTTAAAACCCCCCCCCGTCGCGTTCAAACACGCGTAGATAAGGAAAAAGCGTGTCTACACACAGAGGTGTGTAATAAAGACCAGACAGGTTCTGACGTAGATCACACCCGCTAACATCGCGCCAATTAAGTTGTAAATGAAAAAAGAAAAAGTTTCCTCATAGGGACAAAAAAATAAAAAATAAATAAATAAAAGTCCCCACAAGGACAAGGATTTTGGATATTGCCACTTTTGACACCATAACGTAGGGTGTACCTGAACCCCCAACCCCCAACCCCCCCACACACACACACACACGCGCGCACACACACTTGTTTCGCTATCCTTGTTGGGACTTCCATAGGCGTAATGGTTTTTCTACTGTACAGACCGTATATTCTATTGCCCTACACCAACCCTACACCTAAACTTAGCCCTCACAGGAAACTTTTTGCATTTTTAGATTTTCAAAAAACTTCATTCTGTGTGATTTATAAGCTTTTTTACCCGTGGGGACCTCAATTTAGGTCCCCACCGTGACATGAGTCCCCATGAGTCTGTGTGTATTCAGGTTTAATTCCCCACCTGAATAGAAAAGCAGGTACACACACACACACACACACACAACACACACGTAATGGTTTTTATGCTGTACAAACTGTATTTTTCGTCAACCTACACCAACTTTACACCTAAACCTACCCCCTTACAGAAAACTTTGCGCGTTTTAAGATTTACAAAAACTTAATTATGTATGATTTATAAGCTTGTTTCCTCATTGGGACAAAAAATAAAAATAAATAAATAAATAAAATATCCCCACAAGGACAAGGATTTTGAATATTGCCATCTTTGTCCCCTGATCCGCACACACACGCACAAATCTGAGTATGCTAAATTTTAAATATGAGCAAAATCGTATATGTTGTTTTTACTTTTTGTTGTTATTTAAGAAATGTTTTCATTTTAATCTAACCTGTAGATAGTATGTGTACTGTAAAAGAAGAAATATACATTTCACTTAAAACTTCTCAGTAAAATAATTACACCTACAGTTTAAACATGATTAAAAAGTTTTAAACACATTGTGTGTCACTAAAGCAAGTCATGCTGTCTATTGTCTTTAAATTAAACTTTAGTTTTATTCTTTAATTTCTTTAAAATAGCCTGATGATTATGCACCCAAATGCTTTTCTCACATGAGTAGATAAATCTTTGGATGTGTTTGTGACAAACACATAATTTTTTACTTCAGAAAAGTTTTTGAAATGTATGACTGAACTTTTCTCATTTGACAGACCTGCGTTTCAAATTATTTACCCGAGGTGTTTAACAGCCAGAAGGAATACATGTTGTTTTCTAATGTTCATGAAACCTTTATTGGTGTAAATTTCTCACCTAGAACACAAAACTCGTACATTTTGACTATTTGACTCTTTTGTAGGTATCATGTCATTTGAAATGGTTTACTAAAAGATAGAAGAAATACACATTCACTTAAAACTTCTCAGTAAAATAATTACACCTACAGTTTAAACATGTTTAAAAAGTTTTAAAACACATTGTGTGCCACTAAAGCAAGTCATGCTGTCTATTGTCTTTAAATTAAACTTTAGTTTTATTCTTTAATTTCTTTAAAATAGCCTGATGATAATGCACCCAAGTGCTTTTCTCACATGAGTAGATAACTCTTTGGACGTGTTTGTGACAAACACATAATTTTTTACTTCAGAAAAGTTTTTGAAATGTATGACTGAACTTTTCTCATTTGACAGACCCGCGTTTCAAATTATTTACCCGAGGTGTTTAACAGCCAGAGGGAATACATGTTGTTTTCTAATGTTCATGAAACCTTTATCGGTCTAAATTTCTCACCTAGAACACAAAACTCGTACATTTTGACTATTTGACTCTTTTGTAGGTATCATGTCATTTGAAATGGTTTACTAAAAGATTAAAGCACTAGCGTCTGTGTTTTCTGGATGAAAGAGATGTACAAGGATGTTTCAACTATTATCGTCATTTCTTTTTGACCCTAATAAACTGGTAATGAATTTTATACGGTAAGTGATGCAATATACAGTTCTCATACTATCTGTGTAAACAGCCGTGCTAAAACATTTATGAGTATTTTTGCATGCCAACAGATTTGTTAGGGATGTGTCACATCTAAGAATAACAATCTTTCGTAAATGACATTTTTCTTACACCACTAGTTTTAGTCATATTATCAAGATTTCAGATGGCAGTTCACAATTTGTTTGTTGGACTGCGTATGCTTTTAGGTGAAGACACCTCTTTGTGAGCTGTCATCATAATAGGAATAAATCAAAATCAAGAAATTAAGTAACAGTCTTTTCTCTTTGAGATATTTATTTTAGTGCAACTTTGTGTCTGTCCATGATGCGAGAACACGAATATTAAGTCATGCTGTTTTATCCTTAAAACTATTACAACTGAAACAAATCAAACTATTGCACTGAAAGCTGAACATTCATTTAAGTTTGAGCATGTTAAAATTTCCACACTCTTGTAAAGAGTATTGATAAATTTTATCCATAACCTCTCGTACGTTCAAGAGACAAAATCACTAAGAAAGAGAGTGTAGCAAGACAAGAAAATGTTTAGAATGCAGATAAAATTCAGAAAATCAGTTTCATAAACAATTGTGAAAGTTTATTAAACATGGATTTGTATATTATATTTTTATTACTCCGCCGGATTTAGTCATCTTGCTCAGATAGCAGATGACACAATTCACATTTAGTTTGTTCGGCCTTATTTGTTTTAAGATTCTTCCGCAAGTTCATGCTAATCCTCGCATGGGAAAGCGAGCATGACGAATACATACTTATTCATTTAAGAAAATTATTGAACATTTGAATTATTTCCCTTGAGGTGTTTGTCCACAGAAGCTTTTTCAACACAACAACATTAAACACTATCGCCATCTTCTGTGACTCAAATAAAGCGACATCTCTGGCGTACGTAAGCATCTACAATGCGTGCATGCGGTAAACATCTTTGTTTCTCCACTTCTGTCATATTTGTTAGATGTAATGCAAACAATATTTTGAGAACTATGATGTTCCACGCTTTGTAAAGGTTATAGAAAGAATTCAAACATAATCTTTACATAGGAATTATCTTTGCGCAAAACGAATTGACTAAAAATCATTGAATTACGAAATGCAAAAGTGTATACATCATTTAAGAAAAATTTCTATAACGCATACAGAATACAGAAATCCCCCTCTCGATCTATCGTGACTGACATTTTACTAAGTCAGACGATCAGGATTACGGACGACGAGGCTCACATTTTGTTTGTTGGACTGTATATGTCATTACTATCACTGTACTGAAGGTGAGGCCTTCTCTCTGAGAGCCATCAGCATTCAGTGTTTATAGAAATAAATGAAAATTAAGAAAAATTTATTGAGTGTTTGACTAAGACGGTATTTCTTTTTTAGGACAATTATCCATCTATTTGATGTGAGACCCCATTAAGTATCGACACGAAAATTAAGGCGTGCTGTTTTACACTCACGACTGAAATATATCTAACCATCGTGCTCAAAGCTACACATTCAGTAAAGTTTGAGGTTGTACACAGTCTTGAAAAGGCTACAGACACAAAATATTAAGGATTTATTTATTTATTTTTATTTATTTATTTTGTGCACCCTATGTAACTCAAGAGTCCGAGTCACTAAGAAAATTATCATATGAATACAGAAAACCCGCTCATGATCATGTGGGTATATTTTTGTAAATGTTGTTTTAAATTGCTTTTTTCTTACGCCGCTACATCTAGAGCTCTCGTTCGGATAGCTGATGACGATGTGCACATTTTATTTGTCATACTCATTTCTTTCAACATCGAGATTAAAGTGTAGGTAATGTGACTACAATTAAGAACCATAAAATTATACCACATCCCCTTTGAAAAGTTTATACAGGATATAATCGTTTATACACGAAATATGTATCAGTATAACAAATACCTAATACTGAAATCCTCTCTTCTAAATATATTGTTAAAGTTTTAATGATGATTTTGATGGCCTACCTCACTAGCTGATCCCACGCTATACTTTTTCAATGTTTTTTAGATGAAGACTATTCTCAGAATCTGGTCAATCATGTCGCGAGCGTTTGCTGGAAAACATGAACAAATACATTATAAGATAACAAAAGGATAGTCCTCCTACAAGAGGTCGTTTAAACCGAGATTGTGATGTACTGTAGAGCTTTTTCTGGTCTGTCTAAAAAGCGGCCACGAGACACAATAGATGTTACATGTACATCTATTTCATTTAGAACACAAAGTTGGGCATTACTAGTTGAAGATAGTGTGGAAACGCTATTTTCTTTGCACGCGTCTCTAAACATATCTTTAATAAATAAATCACAGATGTCATGTAGTTAATTCATTGAAAGGTACACGTTTTTGACCATTTTAGATGGTCTGCTCCAGCACACAGACACATGTTTTAGGTATTCATCTGACCAAAAGGTTTGATCCTGGGGAAACACGCACAACAGCAGCTCTTTGCTCACAGGGGATGTAGCGTAGGGGATGTTAATATTTAAATTGTTGAGGTCTTGTTTCCACGTGTCGGCTGTTGGTCGGGTGCTGAGATGGGGGTGTTGCACTCAAAAGCGGTAAAGGTGGGTCTGCGGGGTGTGGTTTGGTCGAAGAGAAATAGTTCTCACAGAATAGTTCTCACAGAAAGTAAGGGTATTGTATGGTAGATCGGGAAACTTGTTGTACGCAGACTGATCATTTAACTTGACCGAAACAGTTCGTCTATCGTTGGAAAAATGGTGTTTAACAGAGGCGCGTCGCTCCGATCGAAATATAGATTCGTTTTGCAGCACCCGAAAGGGTTGTCCTCGGGAATGGGAAAGTCACGGTCAGAGTCAGTTTCATCAGAGTCAGTCTCATCAGAGTCTGACTCGTCGCTGCTTTGAGACAAAAAGTTTTTTTCAGATTCCTCGCGACGTTTATTTACCATCATGAGATAACTTTGGTCATGATGCGTTTTGTTCCAACAGGATGTAATGCACATGTAGGCCGTCCGCGTTGTCACCCGATATCTCATCCCCGGCGAAACATCATCCCACTGGAAAATGTACCTGATTTTACCGCCAAAATTAAATTCTCTCCAAATTTGATTGTAGAAGTATGTCCAGTCTATGGCGGTCAAAAGCAGGTAGGCGCATTCGGATGTATAGTCTTCGTAAGAATCCAAAACGTAGAGTTTCACAGTCTGCAATGTCGTGTCAAACACAAATCTACCCACACGACCATCAGACACTGGGAAATCTTGTTTCACAAAATTTTCATCTTCACGGTCAATCTTCGTCAGACAGAATGCGTCTTCGTCCGTTTCAACAGAACTTCTTGGCGGTGTTACCGACATCGCTCTTCTTTCAGGAGTGAATGGAGCAGAGAAGGCTGTTGTAACGATGTAGAAAACATTGTAGAAACCTTATTTAATAAAAAAAAAAAAAAAAAACAAATAAAAAATGTTTACAATACAGAGAAACAATTGATAAAACTTGGCTTACTGAATATCCGGTCCCTTTCTACAAAAGCACTATTTGTAAATGATATGATCACTGACCATAAGCTAGATATGCTTTGTTTGACAGAAACATGGCTAAAACCAGATGAATACATTACTTTAAATGACTCTACCCCCCAAGATTACTGCTATAAAAATGAGCCACGTCCAAAAGGTAAAGGGGGAGGTGTTGCTACAATTTATAGCAATATTCTCAGTATTTCTCAGAGGGCAGGCTTTAAGTATAACTCGTTTGAAGTTATGGTGCTGCGTATAACATTATCTAGAGAAACACGTGTTAGTGATAAATCCCCTGTGATGTTTGTATTGGCTACTGTGTACAGGCCACCAGGGCACCACACAGACTTTATTAAAGAATTTTCAGATTTTCTATCTGAGTTAGTACTGGCTGCAGATAAAGTCTTAATTGTTGGTGATTTTAATATCCATGTCGATAATGAAAAAGATGCATTAGGATCAGCATTCATAGACATTCTGAACTCTATTGGGGTTAGACAACATGTTTCAGGACCTACTCATTGTCGAAATCATACTCTAGATTTAATACTGTCACATGGAATTGATGTTAGTGGTGTTGAAATTCTGCAGCAAAGCGATGATATCTCAGATCATTATCTAGTCTTGTGTAAACTCCATATAGCTAAAACTGTAAATTCTACTCCTTGTTACAAGTATGGTAGAATCATCACTTCTACCACAAAAGACTGCTTTGTAAGTAATCTTCCTGATTTATCTCAATTCCTCAGCATATCCAACAGCGCAGAAAAACTTGATGATGTAACAGAAACTATGGACTCTCTCTTTTCTAGCACTTTAGATACAGTTGCTCCTTTACGCTTAAGGAAGATCAAAGAAAACAGTTTGACTCCGTGGTATAATGAGCACACTCGCACCCTAAAGAGAGCAGCCCGGAAAATGGAGCGCAGCTGGAGGAAAACAAAACTAGAGGTATTTCGTATAGCTTGGCGGGAAAGTACCCTATCCTACAGAAAAGCATTAAAAACGGCTAGATCTGATTACTTTTCATCTCTTCTAGAAGAAAACAAACATAACCCCCGGTATTTATTCAATACAGTCACTAATTTAATGAAAAATAAAGCATCAACAGGTGTTGGCATTTCCCAAGAGCACAGCTGTAATGACTTTATGAACTACTTTACTTCCAAGATCGATACTATCAGAGATAAAATTGTAACCATGCAGCCGTCAGCTACAGTATCGCATCAGATAGTGCACTATAGATCCCCTGAGGAACAATTCCACTCATTCTCTATTATAGGAGAGGAAGAATTGTATAAACTTGTTAAATCATCTAAACCAACAACATGTATGTTAGACCCTATTCCATCTAAACTACTAAAAGAGCTGCTTCCAGAAGTCATAGATCCTCTTTTGGCTATTATTAATTCATCATTGTCATTAGGATATGTCCCCAAAACCTTCAAATTGGCTGTTATTAAGCCTCTCATTAAAAAACCACAACTTGACCCCAAAGATCTAGTTAATTACAGACCGATCTCAAATCTCCCTTTTCTGTCAAAGATACTAGAAAAGGTAGTATCCTCACAATTATATTCCTTCTTAGAGAAAAATGGTATCTGTGAGGAATTCCAGTCAGGATTTAGACCATATCATAGTACTGAGACTGCTCTCATTAGAGTTACAAATGACCTGCTTCTATCATCTGATCGTGGTTGTATCTCTTTATTAGTTCTACTGGATCTTAGCGCTGCATTCGACACTATCGATCACAACATTCTTTTGAATAGACTAGAAAACTTTGTTGGCATTAGTGGAAGTGCCTTAGCATGGTTCAAATCGTACTTATCTGACCGCCATCAGTTCGTAGCAGTAAATGAAGAGGTATCATATCGATCACAAGTGCAGTATGGAGTACCTCAAGGCTCAGTACTAGGGCCGTTACTTTTCACGCTTTACATGTTACCCTTGGGAGATATTATCAGGAGACATGATGTTAGCTTTCACTGTTATGCTGATGATACTCAGCTCTATATTTCTTCACGGCCCAGTGAAACACACCAAATTGAGAAACTAACGGAATGTATAGTCGATATAAAAAACTGGATGACTAGTAACTTCTTACTGCTAAATTCTGAAAAAACAGAGGTGTTAATTATCGGACCTAAAAACCCCACATGTAATAACCTAGAACACTATCTAACACTTGACGGCTGCTCTGTCAATTCTTCTTCATCAGTTAGGAACCTAGGTGTGCTGTTTGATAGCAATCTTTCATTTGAAAGCCATGTTTCTAGTATCTGTAAAACTGCGTTTTTCCATCTCAAAAACATATCTAAATTGCGACCTATGCTCTCAATGTCAAATGCAGAAATGCTAATTCATGCGTTTATGACCTCAAGGTTAGACTATTGTAATGCTTTACTGGGTGGTTGTTCTGCACGCTTGATCAATAAACTACAGTTGGTCCAAAATGCAGCAGCTAGAGTCCTTACTAGAACCAGGAAGTATGACCATATTAGCCCGGTTCTGTCAACACTGCACTGGCTCCCTATCAAACATCGGATAGATTTTAAAATCTTGTTAATTACTTATAAAGCCCTGAATGGCTTAGCTCCTCAGTACTTGAGCGAGCTCTTATCACATTATAGTCCTCCACGTCCGCTGCGTTCTCAAAACTCTGGCCATTTGATAATACCTAGAATATCAAAATCGACTGCGGGCGGCAGATCCTTTTCCTATTTAGCGCCTAAACTCTGGAACAATCTACCTAACACTGTTCGGGAGGCAGACACACTCTGTCAGTTTAAATCTAGATTAAAGACACATTTCTTTAACCTGGCTTACACATAACACACTAATACACTTCTATTATTCAAATCCCTTAAAGGATTGTTAGGCTGCATTAATTAGATCAACCGGAACCGGGAACACTCCTCATAACACACGATGTACTCGTTACATCGTAAGAAGAATGGCATCTACGGTAATATTTGTCTGTTTCTTTATTATTCTGTTTCTCAGTCCGTGTCCGGATCAGATGGTGGATCGGCGCCGGGAGATGATGTCTGCGACCCTGATCGTCGCCGGAGGCCGGACACCTGGATGAGCCCCGGGGACATATCCCCAGTGAAGACCTCGACTTAAATACAATAGAACTTAAAATTAAACAAAATAACTATAAATATAATAAAATACCTAACTACATAATACTATTATTGTTAGAAATTGCAACAATATAAAAATAGAAATATAATACATTTATACATTTAACATTTAATTAAAACAATAAGTAAAAAAATAAATAATAATATCCTGGCCAGAGGAGAACTGGCCCCCCGACTGAGCCTGGTTTCTCCCAAGGTTTTTTTCTCCATTCTGTCACAGAGGGAGTTTTGGTTCCTTGCCGCTGTCGCCTCTGGCTTGCTCAGTTGGGGACACTTAATTTTTTTACGATTAACGTCAATTTTATTTCATAGATACTATTTAAACTAAACTGAGCTAGACAATGACATCTCTGAATTCAATAATGAAATGCCTTTAACTGAAAATTGAGTGTTTAATCTTATTATTATACATTACTGACACTCTATCCTCCAATTTGATACTGTTAAGTGCTTTGACACAATCTGTATTGTTAAAAGCGCTATATAAATAAAGGTGACTTGACTTGACTTGACTATTTAAATAACAAATTCTGAATGTAGGCGGGCCAAACAACCGAGGAAAGTAACGCCTTCAACGGCGTGCGCTTTAACCCATGATATTATCTCTTAAATTATTAGATCATTTATAATAATACTAGTTTGTGAGAACCTCTGATAGTTTTTAATTTTCAAATCAATTTTCTAAAAAGAAAAGACGGAAATAATGATCGAGAAACGGTCTGGTATCTTATATAAACTAGGATAGTGTTAATAATATAACGTAAATGTCTCGAATGAAGACGCAATATTTTATTAAATCAACCAAATTCGTAGAAATATGGACTTGTATGAACAAAGAGGATCCTAACGATCCAAAGCGTATAACGCCATAAGCGTAGGCCTAACAATTACAATTAGGTGGGAAAATAAGATAAGGATGGCGAAACTGCGGTAAACAAATTCAAACAGAAAGAGCATCAGAATTTGTTATTTAAATAAGGTTTCTACAATGTTTTCTACATCGTTACAACAGCCTTCTCTGCTCCATTCACTCCTGAAAGAAGAGCGATGTCGGTAACACCGCCAAGAAGTTCTGTTGAAACGGACGAAGACGCATTCCGTCTGACGAAGATTGACCGTGAAGATGAAAATTTTGTGAAACAAGATTTCCCAGTGTCTGATGGTCGTGTGGGTAGATTTGTGTTTGACACGACATTGCAGACTGTGAAACTCTACGTTTTGGATTCTTACGAAGTCTATACATCCGAATGCGCCTACCTGCTTTTGACCGCCATAGACTGGACATACTTCTACAATCAAATTTGGAGAGAATTTAATTTTGGCGGTAAAATCAGGTACATTTTCCAGTGGGATGCTGTTTCGCCGGGGATGAGATATCGGGTGACAACGCGGACGGCCTACATGTGCATTACATCCTGTTGGAACAAAACGCATCATGACCAAAGTTATCTCATGATGGTAAATAAACGTCGCGAGGAATCTGAAAAAAACTTTTTGTCTCAAAGCAGCGACGAGTCAGACTCTGATGAGACTGACTCTGATGAAACTGACTCTGAGTATGACCGTGACTTTCCCATTCCCGAGGACAACCCTTTCGGGTGCTGCAAAACGAATCTATATTTCGATCGGAGCGACGCGCCTCTGTTAAACACCATTTTTCCAACGATAGACGAACTGTTTCGGTCAAGTTAAATGATCAGTCTGCGTACAACAAGTTTCCCGATCTACCATACAATACCCTTACTTTCTGTGAGAACTATTCTGTGAGAACTATTTCTCTTCGACCAAACCACACCCCGCAGACCCACCTTTACCGCTTTTGAGTGCAACACCCCCATCTCAGCACCCGACCAACAGCCGACACGTGGAAACAAGACCTCAACAATTTAAATATTAACATCCCCTACGCTACATCCCCTGTGAGCAAAGAGCTGCTGTTGTGCGTGTGTACCCCAGGATCAAACCTTTTGGTCAGATGAATACCTAAAACATGTGTCTGTGTGCTGGAGCAGACCATCTAAAATGGTCAAAAACATGTACCTTTCAATGAATTAACTACATGACATCTGTGATTTATTTATTAAAGACATATTTAGAGACGCGTGCAAAGAAAATAGCGTTTCCACACTATCTTCAACTAGTAATGCGCAACTTTGTGTTCTAAATGAAATAGATGTACATGTAACATCTATTGTGTCTCGTGGCCGCTTTGTAGACAGACCAGAAAAAGCTCTACAGTACATCACAATCTCGGTTTAAACAACCTCTTGTAGGAGGACTATCCTTTTGTTATCTTATAATGTATTTGTTCATGTTTTCCAGCAAACGCTCGCGACATGATTGACCAGATTCTGAGAATAGTCTTCATCTAAAAAACATTGAAAAAGTATAGCGTGGGATCAGCTAGTGGGGTAGGCCATCAAAATCATCATTAAAACTTTAACAATATATTTAGAAGAGAGGATTTCAGTATTAGGCATTTGTTATACTGATACATATTTCGTGTATAAACGATTATATCCTGTATAAACTTTTCAAAGGGGATGTGGTATAATTTTATGGTTCTTAATTGTAGTCACATTACCTACACTTTAATCTCGATGTTGAAAGAAATGAGTATGACAAATAAAATGTGCACATCGTCATCAGCTATCCGAACGAGAGCTCTAGATGTAGCGGCGTAAGAAAAAAGCAATTTAAAACAACATTTACAAAAATATACCCACATGATCATGAGCGGGTTTTCTGTATTCATATGATAATTTTCTTAGTGACTCGGACTCTTGAGTTACATAGGGTGCACAAAATAAATAAATAAAAATAAATAAATAAATCCTTAATATTTTGTGTCTGTAGCCTTTTCAAGACTGTGTACAACCTCAAACTTTACTGAATGTGTAGCTTTGAGCACGATGGTTAGATATATTTCAGTCGTGAGTGTAAAACAGCACGCCTTAATTTTCGTGTCGATACTTAATGGGGTCTCACATCAAATAGATGGATAATTGTCCTAAAAAAGAAATACCGTCTTAGTCAAACACTCAATAAATTTTTCTTAATTTTCATTTATTTCTATAAACACTGAATGCTGATGGCTCTCAGAGAGAAGGCCTCACCTACAGTACAGTGATAGTAATGACATATACAGTCCAACAAACAAAATTTAAAACAACGTTTACAAAAATATACCCGCATGATCATGAGTGGGTTTTCTGTATTCATATGATAATTTTCTTAGTGACTCGGACTCTTGAGTTACATAGGGTGCACAAAATAAATAAATACATAAAATCCTTAATATTTTGTGTCTGTAGCCTTTTCAAGACTGTGTACAACCTCAAACTTTACTGAATGTGTAGCTTTGAGCACGATGGTTAGATATGTTTCAGTCGTAAGTGTAAAACAGCACGCCTTAATTTTTGTGTCGATACTTAATGGGGTCTCACATCAAATAGATGGATAATTGTCCTAAAAAAGAAATACCGTCTTAGTCAAACACTCTCAATAAATTTTTCTTAATTTTCATTTATTTCTATAAACACTGAATGCTGATGGCTCTCAGAGAGAAGGCCTCACCTACAGTACAGTCATAGTAATGACATATACAGTCCAACAAACAAAATGTGAGCCTCGTCGTCCGTAATCCTGATCGTCTGACTTAGTAAAATGTCAGTCACGATAGATCGAGAGGGGGATTTCTGTATTCTGTATGCGTTATAGAAATTTTTCTTAAATGATGTATACACTTTTGCGTTTCGTAATTCAATGATTTTTAGTCAATTCGCTTTGCGCAAAGATAATTCCTATGTAAAGATTATGTTTGAATTCTTTCTATAACCTTTACAAAGCGTGGAACATCATAGTTCTCAAAATATTGTTTGCATTACATCTAACAAATATGACAGAAGTGGAGAAACAAAGATGTTTACCGCATGCACGCATTGTAGATGCTTACGTACGCCAGAGATGTCGCTTTATTTGAGTCACAGAAGATGGCGATAGTGTTTAATGTCGTTGTGTTGAAAAAGCTTCTGTGGACAAACACCTCAAGGGAAATAATTCAAATGTTCAATAATTTTCTTAAATGAATAAGTATGTATTCGTCATGCTCGCTTTCCCATGCGAGGATTAGCATGAACTTGCGGAGGAATCTTAAAACAAATAAGGCCGAACAAACTAAATGTGAATTGTGTCATCTGCTATCTGAGCAAGATGACTAAATCCGGCGGAGTAATAAAAATATAATATACAAATCCATGTTTAATAAACTTTCACAATTGTTTATGAAACTGATTTTCTGAATTTTATCTGCATTCTAAACATTTTCTTATCTTGCTACACTCTCTTTCTTAGTGATTTTGTCTCTTGAACGTACGAGAGGTTATGGATGAAATTTATCAATACTCTTTACAAGAGTGTGGAAATTTTAACATGCTCAAACTTAAATGTTTGCTTTCAGTGCAATAGTTTGATTTGTTTCAGTTGTAATAGTTTTAAGGATAAAACAGCATGACTTAATATTCGTGTTGATGCTTCATGTGTTCTCGCATCATGGACAGACACAAAGTTGCACTAAAATAAATATCTCAAAGAGAAAAGACTGTTACTTAATTTCTTTCTTGATTTTGATTTATTCCTATTATGATGACAGCTCACAAAGAGGTGTCTTCACCTAAAAGCATACGCAGTCCAACAAACAAATTGTGAACTGCCATCTGAAATCTTGATAATATGACTAAAACTAGTGGTGTAAGAAAAATGTCATTTACGAAAGATTGTTATTCTTAGATGTGACACATCCCTAACAAATCTGTTGGCATGCAAAAATACTCATAAATGTTTTAGCACGGCTGTTTACACAGATAGTATGAGAACTGTATATTGCATCACTTACCGTATAAAATTCATTACCAGTTTATTAGGGTCAAAAAGAAATGACGATAATAGTTGAAACATCCTTGTACATCTCTTTCATCCAGAAAACACAGACGCTAGTGCTTTAATCTTTTAGTAAACCATTTCAAATGACATGATACCTACAAAAGAGTCAAATAGTCAAAATGTACGAGTTTTGTGTTCTAGGTGAGAAATTTAGACCGATAAAGGTTTCATGAACATTAGAAAACAACATGTATTCCCTCTGGCTGTTAAACACCTCGGGTAAATAATTTGAAACGCGGGTCTGTCAAATGAGAAAAGTTCAGTCATACATTTCAAAAACTTTTCTGAAGTAAAAAATTATGTGTTTGTCACAAACACGTCCAAAGAGTTATCTACTCATGTGAGAAAAGCACTTGGGTGCATTATCATCAGGCTATTTTAAAGAAATTAAAAAATAAAACTAAAGTTTAATTTAAAGACAATAGACAGCATGACTTGCTTTAGTAGCACACAATGTGTTTTAAAACTTTTTAAACATGTTTAAACTGTAGGTGTAATTATTTTACTGAGAAGTTTTAAGTGAATGTGTATTTCTTCTATCTTTTAGTAAACCATTTCAAATGACATGATACCTACAAAAGAGTCAAATAGTCAAAATGTACGAGTTTTGTGTTCTAGGTGAGAAATTTACACCAATAAAGGTTTCATGAACATTAGAAAACAACATGTATTCCTTCTGGCTGTTAAACACCTCGGGTAAATAATTTGAAACGCAGGTCTGTCAAATGAGAAAAGTTCAGTCATACATTTCAAAAACTTTTCTGAAGTAAAAAATTATGTGTTTGTCACAAACACATCCAAAGATTTATCTACTCGTGAGAAAAGCATTTGGGTGCATTATCATCAGGCTATTTTAAAGAAATTAAAGAATAAAACTAAAGTTTAATTTAAAGACAATAGACAGCATGACTTGCTTTAGTGACACACAATGTGTTTAAAACTTTTTAATCATGTTTAAACTGTAGGTGTAATTATTTTACTGAGAAGTTTTAAGTGAAATGTATATTTCTTCTTTTACAGTACACATACTATCTACAGGTTAGATTAAAATGAAAACATTTCTTAAATAACAACAAAAAGTAAAAACAACATATACGATTTTGCTCATATTTAAAATTTAGCATACTCAGATTTGTGCGTGTGTGTGCGGATCAGGGGACAAAGATGGCAATATTCAAAATCCTTGTCCTTGTGGGGATATTTTATTTATTTATTTATTTTTATTTTTTGTCCCAATGAGGAAACAAGCTTATAAATCATACATAATTAAGTTTTTGTAAATCTTAAAACGCGCAAAGTTTTCTGTAAGGGGGTAGGTTTAGGTGTAAAGTTGGTGTAGGTTGACGAAAAATACAGTTTGTACAGTATAAAAACCATTACGTGTGTGTTGTGTGTGTGTGTGTGTGTGTACCTGCTTTTCTATTCAGGTGGGGAATTAAACCTGAATACACACAGACTCATGGGGACTCATGTTACGGTGGGGACCTAAATTGAGGTCCCCACGGGTAAAAAAGCTTATAAATCACACAGAATGAAGTTTTTTGAAAATCTAAAAATGCAAAAAGTCTCCTGTGAGGGCTAAGTTTAGGTGTAGGGTTGGTGTAGGGCAATAGAATATACGGTCTGTACAGTAGAAAAACCATTACGCCTATGGAAGTCCCAACAAGGATAGCGAAACAAGTGTGTGTGCGCGCGTGTGTGTGTGTGTGTGGGGGGGGGGGGGGGGCTGGGTTGGGGGTTGGGGGTTCAGGTACACCCTACGTTATGGTGTCAAAAGTGGCAATATCCAAAATCCTTGTCCTTGTGGGGACTTTTATTTATTTATTTTTTATTTTTTTGTCCCTATGAGGAAACTTTTTCTTTTTTCATTTACAACTTAATTGGCGCGATGTTAGCGGGTGTGATCTACGTCAGAACCTGTCTGGTCTTTATTACACACCTCTGTGTGTAGACACGCTTTTTCCTTATCTACGCGTGTTTGAACGCGACGGGGGGGGTTTTAACGCCGTAAAATCAAAGCTCGGGATATCTGTTTATTGATCTCGCGTGATGGTAACCATCTGTTCAAATGGACGTTTGAAGTAGGTCTGATATAATTCTTATGTCGGAAAAGATCATGGGATCTATTTGTATTATTCGTATTACGTATAGACCGGCAGCATAATATGTTTTAAATGTGGCAATGATCAAAGATCGGATAAAGAAATAACTAAATTAACTAAATTAACTCAAATTAAACACCATTTTCCTACATCATAGATCCTCTTATTAAACAATCATCTTTGGGTCCTCTATTTATTTAAGGTAACTTATTAATATTAACAAATTTGTTGTTATCGACTCCTCCTTTATCTATCTCTTCACATCGTGAACATCAGTTTGAAGCCGCATTCGAATAGATTATAAATTCGTTATAAATACTCGATTCTCAATTTACCTAATTTTTAACTTCGCCAGATGTGTCATATAAAAGTTTCAAAAGACCGCGCACCCTTTGACCGGTCAGTGAACGTTTAGTCTAAACTTTTGACAGAGTTCACACACGCACGTGCGCGTCATAAAACGATTAACGCTGATGTCCTTTGATCCTTTGAACATCTTAGAAAGATGATCTGTTTTGATCAATGAATTTACCTAACACCCTAACCAAGTTTACGATGCCGGATCCCCTCAAAAACTCATTAGATTGCAAATGAGTCGCGCCCCAAAAACATCTTAGATGTTTTACGACACTCCCTCTTGATCTGATATGGTCGCGTCAGTAATCAATCGTACGTTCAGACACACGGCGTCATCCTCATTTCGCAGCACTGCGTGAGACTAAATATTTACATATCGTAAGATTTTATAAAAAAGTTTAGGCGTCTAATTACAACTGAAAATCTAAAGACCCCGCCAAAACATTTGCTTTCATATCAGTTTGCGTCTATATACGCGCGTATGCTTTCAAACTGTTATACCTACCGCAAGTTTTAAGATTGACAAAAATAGAAGAGTAAATAAATGAATTACTAAATTAAGTGTGAATAACTAAACTAAAGTAAATAAAATAAAACAACATTTTCCCTGCGGCTTAGAGGTGAATGTTTATAAAAAATGTGTGTAACCTAATTTTTAAAAGTGAAAAAGTCTGGGTTATATAACACGTCAGAAGTCTTAAACTTGACAAAAATCAAAGGTCGATTAAAGGAATAGGTGAATTAAGTGTGAATAACTAGCCTGTGCCTTAGATGTGATTGTTTAGAAGAAAACTTGTATAGGCTAACCTATTTTTAAAGTGAAAAGTTTTAGGCTGAATGGTTTCATTAATTAAGAAATTTAAAAGATTTATTAAAAATAACGTTCGTTCTAATGTTAAAACATTACTTTGTTTAATTGTTTTAAATCTTTGCATCGGTCTCTCCTTAAGATGTTAGGGGCGGTGATGTAGGTGTGGTCTGACCTCAGCGCTCCTGAGCTCATTCTGAGTTTGACACGGTTCTGTGAGGATGTATCAGTGTAAGATAGTCTACTCTTTTTATTTATTTATTTATTTTAGATCACAGCTATTTTTTCCCTGCTTTTCTTTTCTAATTTGTAACAAACGCTAGCTTTTAAATTGTAATCTTACAAGATTTTGACGAGTAGCTTACTTAACGGTCTGATATTTTTGTTTTAGATCACTGCAAGATAGGCCTACGCGGTTCTTTTTCTTTTGTTTAACTAGTTTTAAAGTGTAATGTTACAAGATTTTGACAAGTATCTTATTGCTTAACGTTCGCTTCATGCTTTTTTCTTTTACACCACGGTAAGAGAAGTCGGCTCTATTTTCTTTAACTTGTAACAAACTCTAACCTACCTTTTTTAAATTGTATGTTAGACTAGAAGATTTTGACAAGTATCTTACTTAACGAACGTGTCAGATACTTTTTTGTTTTAGAAGATGGTAAGATAAGTCAACTCTATATTATTTAACTTGTAATGTTATGCTATTGTTTTAACTAACGTGTCAGATGCTTTGTTTGTTTTAGATGAACGAACACGTTCACCTCTGCTTCTTTTTATTTAACTTGTAACAAACTCTAACTAGTTTAAATTGTTTTAACAATGCTAGCTCGTCTTGACTTGTTTTACAGATGTTTTTTCTTGATGTGTGTGTGAAAAACTTTAATAAAAACTACCCTTTATCCCATTTAACGCTCTTTCACAATTTAAAGTTTAAAGCACATAGTTTTAACAGTTTGTACATCCCCACACACAAAAACACATTTCCAAAAACAGTCATAAATTCCTTCAGATCGCTGGACTGGATAAAAACAGATGGACCCATTTAGATGGATGGGGGTGTACAAACAGGTGTCCAAAACAGGTGTCCAGTAAGGGGGGTGGGGGGTGGAATTTTATGAGGGGCAATAAATCAAATTTTAGACACAAAGTGCACTACTTTCTCTCTCATAAATTGTCTTATGAAGCATGATGCTAATATTAGCTCTAATGCACCTGCAGAACAGGTCTAATTCTTCTTCTTAATGCATTTTGTCATAATACTTCACGTAAGGTCGCAAGAAAATGTTGTTGTAGTATTTATTTAGAAATACTTTTGATAACAGTTGGGTAAATGTAAACTGGGATTGAAGCAATGTGGCTTGGTAAACGTTTTATTGTCAGTATAAAGACTGATGATGGCTGAATAAAAACCAAAGAATAATGATAAAAGAATAATAAGGATTATGTCTCATACCTGGCGGAAGTGTGAAAGGTTCTGTTTCCTTAAACTAGTTTGTCATGCATTTCATTATTTCAACACATTTACAGGTAAATCCTAGTATTTCAAATTTGCGATTAATCATGATTAATCACAGTCCAGGACTGTGATTAACGCGATTAAATTTTTTAATCGATTGACATCACTAGAAGCAACGCAAGTGTTTTGTTTGCAGAATTTACTACTTTATTTACAAAATAATATCCAAACTGTGGTGGTGCTTCCCCTATTGGGTTCCAGATCAATGTTTTAGTAAATAAGGTGGTTATTTATTTCTTTATTTACTTTTCCACAAACAAAGCACTCGTGTTGCTTCCTAAAATTGAGGTTTAAACCACTGGAGTCACGTTGATTACTCTAATGTACTCTAATACTCTAATGTCTTTCCTACTCTTCTGGACCTTGAATGTGTAAGCTGTATAGCTTTCTATGGAGGGACAGAAAGCTCTCAGATCTCATCAAAAATATCTTAATTTGTGTTCTGAAGATGAACAAAGATCTTACAGATGTGGAATGACATGAGGGTAATTAATGACAGAATTTTCACTTTTAGGTGAACTAACCCTTCAAGTTCAAAGTACCTCTTAAGAGATTGTTTATTTATTTATTTATTTATTTATTTGGCAAACATTTGAAGTGTAAGACGCTGTTTCATGAACTCAGACTACCTTTTGTGAGAATGGTAATATTCAGGTGACATTACACTAAACACTGGCTGAAGCAACCTCAGATAAATTATGACATTTTATGGTGTTTTTAATATTTTTGCATGTTTGTGAATGTATTAATGTTTAAAGTGCAATTCATCAGCTTTGTGTATCTTATGAGAATTAAAATGTATGATTTTGTAAGGTTTACTGTGTAGAAAATTTCAATGTATTTATCATTGTAAGGTATTTTTACAATATTGTTGTAGATTTGATTTTAAAATGTATTAAAATGTGTACAGTGTATCATCATTTAATTTATTTTTTTTTTATCATTTTCTTTTGGGACAATGGGGAATAAACAATTCAGTAAGGTTGCTTTAGCAATATAAATTTACCAATATACATTTTTAGATAAGGTAAAACAAAAAAATGTATGCTACTACTATTTAAAATATTTAATTGGGCCAATAACATGGTTTGGTAGATTTAATGTTTTTTCCAATTGGCCCATTGAGCCAATGTTAACAGACTGTTGGCCCAATTGAAAAAAAATCAATTTGCACAAAATTAAATTGGGCCAATGGAAAAATTTCAATGTAATCAGTCACTAGAAAATTTTGAGTTGGGGAGGTCTGAAATTTTTTACAGTGCATTTATGTCATTGTACAACATCTCTATTAATTTAACAAATTTATGACCGAAGCCAAAAAACTTAAATGCATGTAAAATGACTTTATGTTCTACAGTATCGAAAGCCTTATAAAAATCAAGAAACAAAACAAACCCATCATCCTTAATTAAATGTTCATAATCAATTAAATCTAAGACAAGTCTAATATTGTTGTGTATTAACCTTCCTTTAATAAAACCAGATTGAGTTTCACTTATAACTTGACTCAGCCTAAATTTTAACCTATTAGCAATTTCCGATGTTAGCGTTTTACAATCAACATTAAGTAGGGTAATCAGTCAGATTCTCAATAATTATTTTGTCTTTGTTTGACTTTGGAATGAGAATAATTAAACCCTGTTTCATAGTTGCAAGTAAGGAGTTAGATTCAAAACACTCTTTTACAGCTTTAAATAACAAATCTTTTATATCCTCCCCGAAGAATTTGTAAAAATTAGAAGTCAAACCATCCTGACCAGGAGATTTACCAAAAGGTAAATTTTTTTTTTTTTTTTTTTTTTTTTTTTTATATAGCAGAATCAAGTTCCTCTAATCTCAGGTCTCCATCACAAATTTCTTTTTTAAAATCTTTAACTTTTTCGAGAAATTCTTTACCATTCTTTTCAGAATATGATAAAGAGTAAATATTACTATAAAATGAGTTTACTTCCTCAGATATTATTTTGGACCTATGATTACCTCATCATTAATAATTAAACTATGAACTGCATTACTTTCCTGTCTCCTCTTTTCTAACTGACAAAAATAAGCCGTATTCTTCTCTCCTTCTTCCATCCATTTAGCACAAGACCTTACAAAAGCTCCTTGTGCTTTCATTAAATACATATTGTCTAATTTAGCTTGAAGAGAGAGTAACTTTTCAACATCTTGAGTCATTTCTTGTGTATTACAGCAGGCATTCATTTCTTGAATTAACTTCAACTCCCTTTGCTTCAGTTCACTGCTTTTTTGTTTACCAAACCGAATCGAAATTTCACTAGTTTTAAATTTTAAATACTCCTGTTTAATCCCATTAGAAGTTAAAGAGAAATCTTTTTTAATGTCACTAATCAAATTTCTTATTTGACTACAATAATCTTTATCCTTTAACAGTTCTGCATTAAACTTCCAATATTCTTTCCTAACTGTATGTTTTATTGCTGGTGTCAAAGTTAATAAAATCAAGCAATGATCTGTCAATGGTGCAGCAGTTATTGAATTAGTAGCAAGCTCAGAAAATTCCTCAGTGATGAGCCAAAAATCTATCTGTGACTTAGAGGATCCATTAGGTTTGACCCAAGAGAACGTCTCGGTTACGTATGTAACCCTCGTTCCCTGAAGGAGGGAACGGAGACGTCACGTCGGATGACCGACGAAATTGGGATCTCGCCAGAGAGACCAATCCACTTCGAGTGTAACTAAACGAGCCAATGGACATTGGCATGCGATTATTGCATCCAGCTGCCGCTGATCACAGCGTGAGCATAAGAGGCAGCTGATGCACCGCATCAATTATGTTTTCGCTGAGGAGCCGAGCCGGCGACCCGGCAGCTCAGCGGTGGTACAGCGACTGTGGCGACGGGACGTGACGTCTCCGTTCCCTCCTTCAGGGAACGAGGGTTACATACGTAACCGAGACGTTCCCCTTTCAGTCGGTCACTCCGAGTCACGTCGGATGACCGACGAAATTGGGATCCCTACCAAAGCGCCACAGGAGCTGCCCCTTCCAGTGCCCTGTGTAGGGCTCCTGACCCTTCCTATAAGGCAGACGATAGGACCGGGCTCTACACAGAGAAGGTCAACTACTGGTGTTCCTTGAGCAACCCAAACAGTAGGACTAGGATAACACTGGGAAGCGTGCCCTTCCACTTGGAAGAGGCACACTGCGGAGTCACCTCCTCCCAAAGGGGGTTTAAGTGACATTCAAACATGTGAAGTAACCCAGAGGGCCCTTTTGCACATGGAAGTCTCTGAGATGGCTCAGGCTGCATCTTTAGAGATGGCAGAACGTGGTCCGCCAGGGGAAACACGGCTCTAATAAGAATACCGTGGAATACACATATGGGATCCCGACAGGGTCTCTCATATGGGCACTAGCCTCGCACCAGTTTTCAAGAATTCATTGGCTGAAGGCCTGGCGCCGGACGCTCCGCCGTGTCCGGACGCCGGAGTGCTGGAGGACTCAACAGGGTTTGCCTGGTTAAGGAACTCTCTGGAGAATTAGGCGTAAGGACGCCGCAAGCCGACTCTGAGCCGGCCCTCTCAGTGCCACTACCCGTTTGAGGTGAGAACACAGGAGGAAACCGGTTCGACACGTAGGCTATAAAACCTAGCGAACGTGTTGGGAGTCGCCCAACCCGCAGCTCTACAGATGTCTGCTAGCGAGGCACCACGAGCCAGCGCCCAGGACGATGCGACACCCCTAGTGGAGTGAGCACGCAACCTGAGCGGGCAGGGCACACCTTGTGCTTCGTAGGCCAAGGTGATGGCATCCACTATCCAGTGGGCCATCCTCTGCTTGGAGACAGCCTTCCCCTTCTGCTGTCCTCCGTAACAGACAAAGAGCTGTTCTGAGGTCCTGAAGCTCTGAGTTCTATCCACGTACTGACGCAGTGCGCGTACAGGACAGAGCAAAGCTAGGGCTGGGTCTGCCTCCTCCAGGGGCAGCGCTTGCAGGCTCACTACCTGGTCCCTGAAGGGCGTGGTAGGAACCTTGGGCACATAGCCGGGCCGGGGCCTCAGTGTTGCACTGGAGTCAGCCGGCCCAAACTCAAGGCACGATTCGTCGACCGAAAATGCCTGCAGGTCCCCCACCCTCTTGATTGAGGCCAATGCAGTCAGGAGTAGGGTTTTCATAGAAAGAAACTTCAACTCGACTGACTGCAATGGCTCAAAGGGGGCAGTTTGTAGGGCTCTTAGCACCAAAGCCAAATCCCAAGAGGGAAGGGAGGGAGGCCTCGGAGGATTTAACCTCCTGGCCCCCCTAAGAAACCTGACGACCAGATCGTGCTTCCCCACCGACCTCCCCTCTATGGGGTCGTGGTGGGCAGAAATAGCAGCAACATATACCTTAAGGGTGGAGGGGGACAGCCTACGCTCCAACCCTTGTTGCAAAAAGGAAAGCACGGCTCTGATCGAACATCTCCGGGGGTCCTCCTGGTAAGAGGAACACCATTCGACGAACAGGTTCCACTTCAGCGCATAGGCCCGTCTTGTGGACGGTGCTCGTGCTGAAGCGATAGTGAGCGCTACCTCCTGGGGCAGGTCACCTAGAACCTCCGCGTCCCGTCCAGGGACCACACATGAAGTTTCCACAAGTCTGGACGCGGGTGCCAGAGGGTGCCCCGTCTCTGAGAAAGCAGATCCTTCCTCAGAGGAATCGGCCAGGGAGGGGCTGTCGCGAGGAGCATGAGTTCCGGGAACCAGGTCCTGTTGGGCCAATATGGAGCCACTAACAGGACCTGCTCCTCGTCCTCCCTGATCTTGCACAATGTCTGTGCTAGCAGGCTCACTGGGGGAAACGCATACTTGCGCAAGCCCTGGGGCCAGCTGTGTGCCAGTGCATCCGTGCCGAGCGTTGCCTCGGACAGGGAGTAGAACCACTGGCAGTGGGTGGTTTCTGGAGATGCAAACAGGTCTACCTGAGCAACTCCGAACCGACTCCAAATCAGCTGGACCGCCTGGGGATGGAGTCTCCACTCCCCAGGAAGTGCCGCTCGAGACAGCTCGTCGGCCGCCTGATTGAACACTCCTGGGATGTGGATGGCACGAAGGGACCTCAGATGCTTCTGACTCCAGAGGAGGAGGTGGCGGGCGAGTTGCGACATGCGACGGGAGCGCAAACCGCCTTGCCGGTTGATATAGGCAACGGTCGCAGTGTTGTCCGTACGGACCAGAACGTCCCTGCCCCAAAGGCGCCCTCTGAGGCGGCACAGGGCAAGGCGTACTGCCAGCAACTCGAGGCAATTGATATGCCAACGCAGAAGGGGGCCCGTCCAACCCCTGATACTGCGTGCCCGTTGTACGTGGCACCCCAGCCGGTGGCCGAGGCATCCGTGAATACCACAGCATGCCTGGATACCTGCTCCAGGGGCACTCCTGCCCGAAGGAACGAAGGATCTGACCACGGGCTGAAGGTCTTGCGGCAGGCCGGTGTAATCTGAACCCGGTGAGTACCGCGTTTCCACGCCCACCTCGGGATTCGATCATGGAGCCAGTGCTGAAGCGGTCTCATATGGAGCAGACCGAGCGGAACTATGGCCGCAGCTGCAGCCATATGCCCCAGGAGCCTCTGAAAGAGTTTCAGTGGGACCGCTGTCCTGCCTGATAAAGTCTTGAGGCAGTTCAGCACCGACTGAGCACGTTCCTGGGTGAGGCGTGCTGTCTGGTTGACCGAATCCAACTCCATGCCGAGAAAAGAGATCCTCTGCGTTGGCACGAGTTTGCTCTTTTCCCAATTGACCCGAAGGCCCAACTGGCTGAGGTGCCTGAGCACCAGGTCCCTGTGTGCGCACAACAGCTCTCGAGACTGTGCAAGTATGAGCCAGTCGTAGAGGTAGTTGAGAATGCGCACACCCCGTTGTCTCAGGGGAACAAGGGGCCGCCTCTGCGACTTTGGTGAAGACACGAGGCGAAAAGGGACAGCCGGAAGGGCAGGACCTTGTACTGATATGCCCGACCATCGAACGCGAATCGCAGGAATGGCCTGTCTCGCGGGAGAATCGAAACATGAAAGTACGCGTCCTTCAGGTCGATTGCTGCAAACCAATCTAGGGGACGGACGCATCCAAGAATGCGTTTCTGCGTCAACATCTTGAACGGCATCTTGTGAAGTGCACGGTTCAAAACTCGCAGATCCAAGATCGGTCGTAACCCACCGCTTTTCTTGGGCACAATGAAGTAAGGGCTGTAAAACCCCGACCTCATATCGGCTGGAGGGACCGGCTCTATTGCATCCTTCGCCAGTAGGACTGCAATCTCCGCGAGCAAGACAGGGGCATCGACGGCTTTGACTGAAGTGTACCGGATGCCCCTGAACTTGGGGGGGACGCCGGGCGAACTGAATCGCATAGCCGAGTCTGATGGTCCGCAGGAGCCACCGGGACGGGCTGGGGAGCGCTAACCAGGCTCCGAGAGACCGCACCAGCGGGGCCAACGGGCCCACCGACATGCCCGCGGTGGGGCAGCGAGGTGGAACACAGGGACCGGCCCCAGGGCCTGTGACGGCCTGGCCTGTGACGGCAGGGGGCGGGGTCTGGGTGTGTAGTGTAGCACTCACCTGATTTCTCCTCGCATGGGAGGAGACACAGGAACCCGGCTTGAGGCTTGTGACAGCCCGGCGTTTGACGACTTGAAGCGGGGACTGGAGTGCTACTGCCCTTACCTGGTTCCACGAATGGGCAGGAGGGTGCTCTTGGGCAACCACCCGCTGCCTGCTGGCGAGAGAGGAGGAGGGAAGTGATCCTGTGATGCACGGATCACCACTCTCCTCCTCTTGAGACCCGGAGATTGAGGAGACCGCTCTTTACTGATGTTTTGGGTACCGCTGGCTGCTGGGCCAGCGGCGGAACAAAATGAACAAAAGATACTCCACCCGGCCCTCCTCCGGGGGAGGGAGTGGTGCAGTCACCATCTCCCGATGAGCAGTCTCCTCCATCTCTGGGTCGCCCGTATCAGGGCCTCTTGCACTTGCCGCCAGGTTTGGCGGGGGCCTGGACGGGCTGGGCGTCCTGCCTGCGACCGGCTCCACGACGCTGCCTGGTGAAGGCTGCTGCGGCTGCGCGGGAGCGGGGACGGCCGCAGGGGGCGCCCACGGCGACGAGCAGGCTGAGTGGCTGCAGCCGGGGTGGAAGCAGCAGGTTTCCTCCGGCGCATGATGTGTTTGCCTCAGTCTGCTTCTGGGCTGCCGAGAACTGCTGGGCAAAGCTCTCGACAGCGTCGCCGAAAGGGCCGGTCTGTGACACGGGAGTACCTTCTCCTGCCCCGTCATGTCAGCGAGACACAGCCAGAGATGGCGCTCCTGGACATCGCACAACCCAGAGACTGTGCGGTCACCTTCGTCACTCGTAGCGCGAGGTCCGTCGCAGCACGCAGCTCATGTAGAACCGCCAGGTCGTGACCACCCTCGTGCAGGTCTTTCAGTGCTTTGGCCTGGTGGACCTGCAGCAACGCCATAGCGTGGAGGGCGGAAGCCGCCTCCCCACAGGCTCTACAAGCACTGCCAGTTAGACCTGACGAATACTTAGAGGCCCGTGAGGGGAGACACGGATCACCCCGCAGGGTGGAAGCGGCTGTTGGACACAGTTGCATGGCCACAGACCGTTCCACCGAGGGGATGCCCGCATACCCCAAAGCGGCTCCACCATCGAGGGTGGTGAGAGCGGAAGAACTACAAGATGTGTTTCGGGCAGTGAAAGGTGCCTTCCACAATCTTGTCAGCTCCTCATGCACTTCCGGAAAGAATGGCACCGGAGGGGGGCGCTGAGAACCAGCGCCACCCCCACCGAGGAACCACTCGCCCAGCCTCGAAGGATCGGGACACGGTGGCTTTTTAGGATTCCACACGAGCCCGACATTCTTGGCGGCCCGGGAAAGCATAGCCGTCATCTCTGGGTCTGGCACGGACAACGCTACCACACCCGAAGGGGGCAACGCAGCCGGGTCGTCATCCCCGGAGAGAGAGGGCCCGCCCTCCGATGCGGTGATCGACATCTGGTCGTCAGAGGGGGCACCGAAGGAAACGCGTGGCCAGCGCGCTCCTTCGGCAGCTCCACCGGCTGCGGAGTGCTTGAGGGGTGAGGAGCTCCACTTAGGGAAGCCCTCACCGTAATCCTCAAATCACCTCTAACTCCACCGGATCCAGTGTGCACGCCGGATCACGGCAGGCAGAGGGACTCTGCCATGTTTGACATAGCAGAGTCGCACTCCGAGATGGTCATGTCCCCGCAAGAAGAACATGAACCATCCACGAAAGCCACCTCAGCGTGCTGAATGCCCAGACACGTGAGGAAGCGATCGTGACCGTCCTGAGGCGCCAGGAAACGACCACACCCAGAAACGCACGGGTGAAAAGACATCTTTAAAAAGACGCGATCACCCGTGTTGCTCTTTTAGAGAAATTGCTCTTTCAGAGAAATGCTCTTTTAGTGCTGAAGCACGCAGGGGAGCTGGCCACCGCACACTCCTAGTGTGGCTGTCAGCAGGAAGACGATCTTTCTCTCCCGGACACCGTGACCACCGCTGCCGCGCCGTAACGCCCGCACTCGCTCGCAGAACACTCTCTTGGAAGGGAGAGCAGTAGCTTTAACCACTACCGCTCGGCTCCGAAGCGAAAGGATAATTGATGCGGTGCATCAGCTGCCTCTTATGCTCACGCTGTGATCAGCGGCAGCTGGATGCAATAATCGCATGCCAATGTCCATTGGCTCGTTTAGTTACACTCGAAGTGGATTGGTCTCTCTGGCGAGATCCCAATTTCGTCGGTCATCCGACGTGACTCGGAGTGACCGACTGAAAGGGGAACTGACTAGCAGTAGGATGCTTAACCCTCCATATATCTGTAAGGGAATTTAAATGGCAAAACTCCTGAATAATGTTATTTAAATGGTGACTTGTATAACTAGGAGATCTGTCCAGCCACTCATCGGGAGGTAAATTAAAGTCACCTCCAATTAGTACAAAATTTGTATGAAATTTCGATTTAAATTGTATAACAACAGAGTTAATATTAGAGAATAAAATCCTATTTTGCCCACTACTGTTATGGCCATAAACATTAAAGGCACAATATGTAAGATTTTTTTATTAAAATATCCAAAAACCACTAGGACAGTGTTATATATTTTGCTGACTTGTGTACTTACATTATCCCAAATGTTTCGAAGAATGTGTAAAGCCAGAGAAATAAGCTTTTATTTTAACTACTGACACGGACCGTGTCCATAGTGTAATTGTGTCTCCTGCCAATGACGCCATACACCCTCGATTTCCGGTTTTGTTTTGTAGACGCTTTTTGTTGTGCGTTTTATTAGATAGGTGACAACCGCACAGAGTAGCATTATAACAGAACTTTCAAATGTATCTAGTATGATAAAACAGCTCTGCTTTGCTACGCATAAGCACGACCGGAAGGAGCGGAAGCGGTCGACTATGGCATAATAAAAGCTCTGCTGCTTTCGAGCCGTGTGTCACACTCGTCTCTCATTATCAATTGACCTATCGGGTGCGAAGATGGCGGGTTGAGCAGACGCGGTTTTCTGAGCTCGTGACAGTTGTTCCCAAAAGTTTGTTTAAAGTGAGTAATTCCTACTGTTTTACATCAAGATGTCCTCACAAAAACTGATTAAACCCGCCAAACTAAAATTAGACCCCAAAGGCAAAGATGAGGCAAAAGAAATAGAGCATGACTATGCAATGGAGATTGTTGTGCAAAATAAAAGAGAACGTGGAAATGGCTCCCTTCCTTCAACGCCAAGCAAGGTTTCTGCGGAAAAAAGGGCTAAACCAAATCCTGGCGGTGAGAAGTCGGGAATCTCCAATGAAACTATTTTGGAGGCGATATTAAATCTGGAAAGAAGGGTGGATGTTGGCGGATTTAAGTGAACAATCCAAGCAAAGCAGTGTCATGATTGCAAGCTTAACGAAGGCGATTCCGTTCAACACGGAAGAGGTGAATGAGTGTAAAAAAAGAGTCAAGGACTTGGAGATACAAAATGATGATCTTCGCAAGGAGAACCGTGATCTTAAGGAGAGGGTTCGAGAACAGGAAAGATACAGAATGAGGTGGTGCCTCCGTATTAAAGGCGTAGAAGAGAAAAAAGACGAAGATATCAGATAACTTGTCATCCAAACCCTTGGTAATATTGCACCCGATTTGGAGCCAAAGCTGGAAGACGCTTTTGACATCGTTCATCGGCTGGGAAGAAGGATGGACATTAGAAGCAGGAACGTCATCGTGCTATTTGTACAAAGGCGGGTGAAGGAGGAAATCTGGCGACGAAACAAAGATTCTCCTGTTTGCAAAGCGGAAGGGATTCGATTCGCGGAGATGCTTCCTCGAGAGGATTTGGAGGAAAGGCGAAAGCTGTGGCCACAAATTGAACAAGCTAGAAGGGCGGGCAAGAAGGCTTTCTTTCGCGGTCCGTATGGCTTCATTGAAGGACGACAGATTGATGTTGACGGGTGATGTGTTTTCAACTTTAGGACAGTGGGTAATTTTTATTTTCATTGGGCAACTGGAGCTCTATCTGTAAGTTACAGGTTAAGCAGAGACTGAGTGTTTGTTGTCAAGCAGGTTTCATAGGTTAATTTGTGTGTTTATTTATTTGTTCTTCTTTTTGTTCTAGAGCTAATGGTTAAAGCCAAAATTGTTTTTGGTTCTCTTAATGTTAGGGGCTTGAAAGTGTAAAAATTGTAAATATAAATATATAAATTTACATATAAGGGAAACAAGTCAATTTAGCTCAAAGGAAATCATTTATGATTTTATAGGGAATTTGAACAGAATCACTGTTTCACGGCTGATCACTGAATCAGCAGCGGGTCACTGAACGAGCCGTATAACATCAAGTCTGCACTGGATATTAAAATCCAAAATATAGTGAACACACTATTAATAAGCACAGTAACAAGATCGGCAGTTTAAGACATTAACTTGTAAGCACAAAACACAAGATACTTCTCTTTTCAATATAAATAAGACTTTATTTATATAAACCTAAGTCATGTAAACTAATCTAATCTAACACATGAACACACGCATTCACACGTTGCAGAAAGGGAGAAAGTGAGGAAAGGATGAGTTTACAGAATGAAAATCTGAAATCCCAAGTTTACAGCAATATGTGCAATTACCTATAGATCTGAACCATCAATCATTTGACCCTCGCATTGAGTTTCTCAATGAGGCTAAAATTTATATTTAACTGCACCGACTCAGCAAAAGTCTGGAGGTTGTACTTGCTTGTGTTGCCTTAAGGAATTCCCTTGTGTCCTTGTCCTCTTTGGAGAAAGGGGTTTCCCGAGGTTGCTGATTGGCTGAGTTCAGTGGTCTTTCGTAGTAAAGTCTTGGGCGTTGGCTCTTGATGCGGAGTTGGTCTGGTTGAAGTTTGGGCGGGTGCAGTCGGAGCTGGACTTTGAGGCAAACTTAACTTAACAAAACTCTCACGGAAAGACAAGAAATTAAAGTAAAAGAATAAAAGAATGTAACGAGACTAGGTGGTTTTTCTTCTCATTGTGTTGGCAGCTGGCACGTAGGCCAGAGCACGCTCAAAGAGCAGCGTCAAAACGCGGTGGCAAAAGAGAAGAGATCTGAGAAGCAGAGGAAGAGCCAAAAGAAAAGAGCTGTCCTGAGTATTTAAACTCGGCTTCTAGACCGTCCTATCTGGACGTCTTGACCAATTAGAAATAATCTTGGCTCGTGGTGTTGTATGTTTCTCCTCCCCATTCATAAATCTAACATGTTATCTTATCAGTCATATGGTCCAAATTTTCCCGCTCTTACAGAGTACAATTTTGGACATGATTTCTCTAACAAGACTATGGTACATTTGACAAAGAATTGATTGGAAGAAACATTTAAAGCATGATTTTTCAAACTCATACATACCACACAAGGATATGAACTATTCCCTAGTTATTAAAATACATACATAATATGTGATTAAAACATGATGGTTAATCGTGTGGGTTACATACATGATATGGGGTTATGCATAAACATGATAAGTCTCATAAGTCCTTTTAAGATGATTTTGGTGCATCTATATGTGAAAAGGCAGTTTCTGTACCGTTCTGTGAACATAAGGACATGTTCTGTGAAGACTAGAGAGGTTAAAAGGTCTCTTAAGGAATTTCAGTCTCCGTCTTTGTCTCCTATGTGGAGAGCTGGGGTGACCCACCCAGTGAAGTCTCTAGCTCGTGATTTCGATCACAGATTTACAAGTGACAGCCATATCTTTGACCATCAGTCCTGATTACTTGCTCCAAATTTGATCGTCTCCTTCCTGAATTGGAATTATCAATAAATGTTCTTTTGTTTGAATGTTGCAAGCTGTTCTGTGAAAGAGGCTTGTTGGTTTGCTTTCTTCAGAGGGCTGGAGCTAGGAATCTGATTTATGACAAACATCCTGTTGCAGCCTTGGGATCCTCTCTGGAATTTCGGCTCCTCATGTTTCAATGTTCAGATCGAATCTTAACTTTGTCTGACTCATTCTGATCCTACATACCCCCCCTTGATTGGCGATGTGTCGAGTTGGAGACATCGGCAAGCACTGGATAAACAGAGGCAGAAGAAGCAGACAAAAACACAGCAAACAACAAGACAACACCTCCATGACAGTTACTGTACTGGTGCAGGGCATCAGGTTATTCGGGTACAGGCGGTTATATTCAATTAGTCAATATAGTTTGGTAAACTGAATCTTGGAAGTTGTAGTTCTAATTTAGTTTAGTACGTTGACTCTTCGATCAAATTTTGTGATAAAATTTGTTTGTTTCTTCTAAATTGTCAACTTAAGAACGTTCACCTTTAAGTTTCTGGTGACATCATTTGTGGTAAAATGAATTGACCTATCATGCGTGGAGCTCTCTGGCTTTCATTCAGTTTAGAGTGGCTTGCGGATATTAGGTGTGTTGAGTCAATCCTAATATCAGACCTTTGACCCTTGCAGGGTGTTTCACCTACTAAAGAAAGAGGGGAAGAAAAAGGATAGGTAAAAGAAGAACAAAACAAAAACACAGCTGCTGTGGGTTTTCCTAGCATGACTTGCAACTACTGTTGAGCTAGGATGTCATGTGCAGCTAGGGAGTCATGTACCTTAACTTAGTGTCAGGTGTTCTAACTATTGTGAGGATAGCTGCATGTTCCTTCATGGTGGTGTATGTAACTTTGTTATGCTAAAATTTGGATATTCTACCTGTGGGAAGAATATGTTGGTTGAATGTGTTATCAGTAGATGTGGTTACCTCTGGTTGTAGGTAATGTTGTGTGTGTTAGTGGTGTAGTGTAAGTGTGGTCAGCTCTGTTTCAGTCTGTGTTGTCTCCCCCCTTTTCGGGTATGTCAGTGAAGACGGGCTTTCTGCATCCTTGGCTTGGATGAGGGCGTGTCCATGATCTAATGGGGGTCAGTCCAGAAAGGCAGGAAGGTTTTTTTTAGCAGACAGTTGGAGGTAGTTTGGCATGGCTGTGTGAAGCTGGGATGCAAACTTCGTCTCCTATGTTGCATTCCTCTTGTGCTGCCTTCTGGATGTGGCAGACTTTCTAGACCTTCTGTGCTTTGGTGGTTGCTGTTGCACAGACAGGAATGTGGTTCTTGGAGTTGGAGTTAATTTAGCAGTTTGCTAGTGAGTGATGGATGACTGAGGTGATGTTCTCTGGTACCTCAGTTTTCATCAACGGCTGGCTGTGAGACTTACTCGTTCTGGGTGGTTGTTGAACAGGTGCTTGTCATCTCTGACATGGTGGTGTACCATGTGATCACCGGCCTTCCGTTCTGTCGCTGGTCACAGCGAGCATGACTCAATTTCGTGGTCATCCGTGTTCAGCTTATCTTGAAGGAACTCTTTCAGTTGTCTCATGACTTGTTCCATGTCTTCTGACGGTAAGCTGTATTGTTCTGGAGCATACTCAGCACTGTGCATGTCTGAGTGATGCTGAGGTGGGTTTCGTTGTCGCTTACCCACACGAGTTGCTCTTGGATGAGTCAGGCGATTACCTTTGGATGTCTGGTTAGGTTTCCAGTTGTTCTCATCTTTTAGATTTCTTGAGAAGCGTGGCTGGTCCCAAGGATTTTTCCATGGCTGATAGCTGTCTTGGACATGGGGGTCACGTTCTCTGTGCTCTTGATGGAGGACTCTGGCTTTGTGATGCAACTGGGTGTCGTCCAGTGCAAGGCTTGAGTCTTTGGTGACAGAGTTCAAGAGTGTGGAGGTTTTGTTACCTTTCTTTGAGGCCATCTTCTGCTTGTTGTAGGCCTTCTGTGTTAGGTCACGCAACTGTTGGATGGTCATGGAGCGTGGACAGGCCATGACGCCTAGATGGTGGCTGACTCCAGGGTGCACATTTCTTAGGAAGAGGCTTTTGAAGTTCACATCCTCTTCAAGGTCAGGTTCGTTGTGTGCACCAAAGTAGGCTTGTCGGAGTCGGTTGTAGTAAGCTTGTGGAGTCTCTTGTCGACCCTGTTTGGTTTCTAAGGCAGTTAACAGTCCATGTTCAGACTCAGGGTCTGTAAACTCTTTAATCAGGACCTCACGAAGTAGCTGGTAGTCTGACTTCGTTTGACTGGGCTGTCGATCTAGGAAGTTTCGTACCTCGGAACTGGACGTGGCTCTAAGGAGGTATAACCGGTCTCTGTCAGTCACATGAGGTCTCATTTCTAGATAAAAGTCGATATCTTGCAGATGGGTCTGGATGGTGTGGCCCTCTTTGGAGTTCGGGTTGAACTTGCTGATGTTTTTAGACAGCTTGTCAAGGTCCTTGATAGTCATCCCATGTGCAGCTCCAAGGTCTGCTTGGATGGGCTGTTGTCTTTCGTTGACAGGAAAGAGTTCTGTGGCAAGGGCAGGTGAGGTTTTGGTTGGTGGCCCTTCGCTTCTTTCGTTGCGTACCAGTTCTTGGACGCAGGACTCTGCTCTGCTCGGCAGAGGTGAGGCTGAGAGGTGTTTCTCTCGCCTTGGCTCTAGTTTTTGCTCATAAGCATGTTTGAGTTCTTTTCTGACCATATAGAGCTCATCGTTGGTGTCTAGTTGTTGTTGGGTCAGATCGTCCATTTCAGTTCCATACCTTTCAAGGTGGTCTTTTAAGGCACTAATTTCAGCATTCTTGTCGCTGATGTCATTCGTGGCTTTCTCTAGAAGCTGTTCGGCATACTGAAGTCTGTTTACCAGGTCTTTCTGGGCAGCCTTTGCATGTTGTTGGTCAAGCTGAGCTGTTGTCAGGGCTGCTTGGAGCTTCTTAACTTGTTCCGTTGTTTCCCGCTCCCTCTCGTTGGGTGCTTTGAGTTGATCTTGAACTTTCACTTCCAGCTTGTCTATGCGGCGTTGAGCACATTTCAGTTCCTCTTGAAGGTGGGTGATGTGCTTGTCGCTCCGTTTCAGCTGGGTTGTGAAGGCATAGCTTAGGGAGCTGGTGATTTTGACTAGCTCCTCGTGGTTCTTGTTGTGGCTTGAATCTTGTGTCAGGAATCTTCTCAGGATTAGGATTATTATTAAAAATAATAACAGTTCAAATGTCTTGGGGGTGAGGCTGTCTGTCGTGCCTCTCAGCCAAGTGTTCACATCTTCCCCTTGTGCAAAGGGGTCTGCAGTCTGCGGCATGTTGGCGCGCTAATGAGAAGAGAGACTGACACAGATCTGTGTGGAGTAGAAGCCTATGTGTGGTGCGACAACTAAGTGTTGTGTCAGTAATTTTGAACCACTTAGTGTAATGTGGTGATGACTGTGTTGGTCTCAGGGTATCTAGGTAGACAAGAGATGTGAAGACTTCGTCACTCTAATGAGGAAGAGGGAAAAGAGAGAAACAAGTGAAAAACAAATTCAATTAAAAGAAACAATTCCCTTTTTTTTTTTTTCCAAATGAGGAAAATTGTTTTTTTTGTTTTTTTTCAACTAAATGTTATCAAGGCAAACAATATTATTAAGTCTCTGTCGTAGACAAAGGAATAATAATAATAATTCTGATATCTCTTTTCTTAGTTTGACAAGATTGACATCATACACCTTACAGTTGGACCACTCACCAGGGAGGCTGCGAAGGCAACGATTGATCAAAACTTATCTCTGTTAAAACTGATCTCAGTGTTGAATGAGATGTTAAAATTTGGTTTGCGTTTTCAAATGTGGGGAGGCTAGGAAGAACGAAAGAGGGTTTGATTACAATCAAATTCGTAAAGATGAGTAGTCATTTTTTTTTTTTTTTTTTTGTTTTACAAGACTATGTATCTCATTCACTTAGAATTGATTGATGGTTCTTACAGCCAGGTCCCTACAAATGTGAAAAGTGAAGAGGAAAGAAAATGGAGAGAACAGGAGAGAAAGGAAGGAGACAGTAAATCGAGTGGATCAGGTCCACTAGCACGCGGTTATCCCCGACTACGAGTAGAGTGTTGTTTTCAGTTGCTACACAACTATCAACAAAAATAAATTTTGGGTAAAAGAGATTTGTCTCTCTAATTTATTTGAACTCGTAGTGAGGGATAACAATGTCTCCTATGAGCCTCGGGTGTGTTCCCGAGCTAGGATACACAGAGGAAAGGAAATGGTAAGACAAGGTAAAATTTAAAAGTAATAAATGGGTAAAATAAGCAAAATGAAATTAAATGAAGGAAATCAGTAAATAACAATAGTAGTGGCTATGTGCATAACCAAAACAGGAAGAAAGTGGGGTTAAACGCAATAAAGTAATGAGTGAGTATAAGTTTAAATATCTATTGATATGGTAATAAATAAATTAGATAGAATAAGTTTACTTAAACTTTCAAAGTTCAAGGCTTATTCGTACCTAAAATAATTAGGCCCAAAAGAGAATACTAGAAGTAATGATCATATGAAATGATATGAGGGGAAAATTTGAATGATTCCAAATAAATTTAATGTTTTAATTAAATTTTGAATTTGGCACAATTAATAATTGTGAACTGGTATTTCCCTTTCTAGTAAAATGCAAATAAGTGGTAAGAAGTGAGAAATTAGAGAAATAAGAATGATAAAGACCAAGAAGTGTATTAGTTGAGATGTTTAAAAAGGTTAAACCACTTTAGCTTTTCACACACACATTATTCAACCACTGGATGTTAAATGCTAACTTTGAAGCTAATGGCTTTAGCATAGACTTCAATGTAAACACAACCGTTTCGTTAGCTTAGCATGGAGTTTTTTTACAATAGCATCGATGTGCTGCGCAGTTCAGAGTTGCTCCGGAAGTAGGTTAAGACTTCCGTGTCACGATCGTAACTGTGGCAACCAAAACAAACTCTAGTGGACTAGCATATGCATTGCAAGTACAGTTAAGCATGTTACATGAAATGTCGGCGCATTTCAACACTGTACAAATAAACAACACCGCTTTAGTTGGTTCTGCGATGTGGCGCTTAAACTCTCAGTTCGTTCCGAGTTTGATTAAACTTTATTCAAATAGCAGTTTCGTGCTGCAGTTGGGAAAACAGTGATCGGATCATAAAAGTGTATCAGTTTCTTCTGGACACAAACACAACAGGTTTCCTTCGCTGTTGGTTCACTTTACTTGATCAAGCTTTTAAAAACTCCCATTCAAGTCCCTCTCGGAGATTTAATTCACTTTGTGAACAGTGTACACAAACAGGCAAGCATTATTCTCTAATGTTTAACCCAGGGGAGTCGAATAGCACAGATGATCTGACAATGGGACACGCATTGACAATCACACTATGAGTAATAAGGCTTTGATAAATAGAATTGAGGAACACGCTCAAGACTATTCTTTATCCACCGATTTATTTCCCTTTTAACTATTGCAGTTTAGCTCCGATCGGCTAACAGTGACTGAGATTCGAGAGTATAGCTATTCAATGATCTGGAACCCGCAGAACATCAATTCAGCTATAAAACAAGGCATTACAGAAAAGAGGAACACGCTCAATTTCAACCTTATTGTACGATCTCAGATAAATAAGTTCACTTACTGCAAATGAATAAAGAGGCGGACTCGAGTTACAGGCTTCTCTGCTTTCATTCAAACAGGGCGCGCGCGCACACACACGCTAGTCTCCGCTCAAAAGCGTCTCATCTTTCATACCGGAGCAATAGAAAAGATTAAATAACTTGGTTTATGCTCACAATTTAGATTAATCTGCCCCGGGATTCTCCACCAATAAAATGTAGAAATTGTAAATATAAATATATAAATTTATATATAAGGGAAACAAGTCAATTTAGCTCAAAGGAAATCATTTATGATTTTATAGGGAATTTGAACAGAATCACTGTTTCACGGCTGATCACTGAGTCAGCAGCGAGTCACTGAACGAGCCGTATAACATCAACTCTGCACTGGATATTAAAATCCAAAATATAGTGAACACACTATTAATAAGTACAGTAACAAGATCGGCAGTTTAAGACATTAATAAATAAAGACTCTTATGTTAGAATGCTGTTCATTGACTTCAGCTCAGCATTCAACACAATAATCCCACAACAGCTCACAAATAAACTAAACCTACTGGGCCTTAACAATTCCCTCTGTAATTGGATTCTGGACTTTCTAACCGGAAGACCTCAGTCAGTCCGTGTCGGCCACAACACCTCGAGCACTACCACACTGAGCACAGGTGCCCCACAAGGCTGTGTGCTCAGCCCGCTGCTCTTCACGCTGCTGACCCACGACTGCACTGCCAAGTTCAGCTCCAACCACATCATCAAGTTCGCTGATGACACAACAGTGGTAGGTCTCATCAGCAACAACGATGAAACGCACTACAGAGAGGAAGTGGCACAGCTGGCTGAATGGTGTGGTGCAAACAACCTGTCCCTCAATGTGGAGAAGACAAAGGAGGTTGTGATGGACTTCAGGAGAAACTCCGCTGATCACCCCCCACTGACCATCGACAGCTCGCCTGTGGAGAGAGTCAGCAGCACTAAATTCCTGGGGGTGCACATCACAGAGGACCTCACCTGGACCACCAACACCATGTCACTCTCCAAGAAGGCACAACAGCGCCTACACTTTCTCCGCCGGATGAAAAGAGCAAGTCTCCCTCCACCCATCCTCACCACTTTCTACAGGGGCACCATTGAGAGTGTGCTGACCAGCTGCATCACTGTCTGGTACGGGAACTGTACAGCAGCAGACCGCAAGACCCTCCAGCGGACAGTGAACACAGCTGCAAGGATCATCGGTGCCCCTCTCCCCTCCATCCTGGACATTTTCCTCACACGATGCTCCAGCAAAGCCAACAGTATCGTAAAGGACTCCACACACCCCTCCCACAGTCTCTTCCAGCTCCTACCATCAGGTAGACGGTACCGGAGCATCAGAGCCCGCTCTGCCAGACTGCTCAACAGCTTTTTCCCCCAGGCTGTGAGAGCCCTGAACTCAAGTCACCACGCCCCTCTCTGAATCCCCATACAAACCCCCTACCTCCTGAAACATGGACAATCTGGAACTTATGGAACTTTGTTTGTGCAATCGAAGAGTGCTACAGGTGAGTGGGCCTGTACAAACCACCTATAGTAGCACACTCTCTTCCTCTATGCGCACTAGTCACTTTTCACACACACTGCTGTGTGCACACAAATCCCACAAAAAGACTCAGTAATATCAGTAATATATGTATGTTTACATGCTCATGCACTACAAATCATCCTGCACTGTTCCCCAGCCAGCTGCTTGAACTCACATTGTCTCTCTTTGCACATGTACAGTATTTATCTGAAGCATTCGTATAGTTTGTATAGTTTGTATTTTTTAGTTTATGTATAGGTAAATTTTTTTTATATAGATAGTATATTTATAGTCAAAATCTATCAGTAGGATAGTTTGTGTATAGGTTTATATTGTTTTACTTCATTGCTGTATGCCTGTATTTATGTAGCACCGTGGTCCTGTGAGGCACGACATTTCGTTCCACTGTATGCCCCCGCATGTAGCGGAATGACAATAAAGCTCAACTCAACTCAACATTAACTTGTAAGCACAAAACACAAGATACTTCTCTTTTCAATATAAATAAGACTTTATTTATATAAACCTAAGACATGTAAACTAATCTAATCTAACACATGAACACACGCATTCACACATTCACACGTTGCAGAAAGGGAGAAAGTGAGGAAAGGATGAGTTTACAGAATGAAAATCTGAAATCCCAAGTTTACAGCAATATGTGCAATTGCCTATAGATCTGAACCATCAATCATTTGACCCTCGCATTGAGTTTCTCAATGAGGCTAAAATTTATATTTAACTGCACCGACTCAGCAAAAGTCTGGAGGTTGTACTTGCTTGTGTTGCCTTAAGGAATTCCCTTGTTTCCTTGTCCTCTTTGGAGAAAGGGGTTTCCCGAGGTTGCTGATTGGCTGAGTTCAGTGGTCTTTCGTAGTAAAGTCTTGGGCGTTGGCTCTTGATGCGGAGTTGGTCTGGTTGAAGTTTGGGCGGGTGCAGTCGGAGCTGGACTTTGAGGCAAACTTAACTTAACAAAACTCTCACGGAAAGACAAGAAATTAAAGTAAAAGAATAAAAGAATGTAACGAGACTAGGTGGTTTTTCTTCTCATTGTGTTGGCAGCTGGCACGTAGGCCAGAGCACGCTCAAAGAGCAGCGTCAAAACGCGGTGGCAAAAGAGAAGAGATCTGAGAAGCAGAGGAAGAGCCAAAAGAAAAGAGCTGTCCTGAGTATTTAAACTCGGCTTCTAGACCGTCCTATCTGGACGTCTTGACCAATTAGAAATAATCTTGGCTCGTGGTGTTGTATGTTTCTCCTCCCCATTCATAAATCTAACATGTTATCTTATCAGTCATATGGTCCAAATTTTCCCGCTCTTACAGAGTACAATTTTGGACATGATTTCTCTAACAAGACTATGGTACATTTGACAAAGAATTGATTGGAAGAAACTTTTAAAGCATGATTTTTCAAACTCATACATACCACACAAGGATATGAACTATTCCCTAGTTATTAAAATACATACATAATATGTGATTAAAACATGATGGTTAATCGTGTGGGTTACATACATGATATGGGGTTATGCATAAACATGATAAGTCTCATAAGTCCTTTTAAGATGATTTTGGTGCATCTATATGTGAAAAGGCAGTTTCTGTACCGTTCTGTGAACATAAGGACATGTTCTGTGAAGACTAGAGAGGTTAAAAGGTCTCTTAAGGAATTTCAGTCTCCGTCTTTGTCTCCTATGTGGAGAGCTGGGGTGACCCACCCAATGAAGTCTCTAGCTCGTGATTTCGATCACAGATTTACAAGTGACAGCCATATCTTTGACCATCAGTCCTGATTACTTGCTCCAAATTTGATCGTCTCCTTCCTGAATTGGAATTATCAATAAATGTTCTTTTGTTTGAATGTTGCAAGCTGTTCTGTGAAAGAGGCTTGTTGGTTTGCTTTCTTCAGAGGGCTGGAGCTAGGAATCTGATTTATGACGAACATCCTGTTGCAGCCTTGGGATCCTCTCTGGAATTTCGGCTCCTCATGTTTCAATGTTCAGATCGAATCTTAACTTTGTCTGACTCGTTCTGATCCTACAAAAGACATTGTTAAGAGGAAGGCAGTTTTTTTGTTTTGTAAAGGGCAAAAAGCTCATTGTATGTTTTTACAAGAGACTCACTCTTTTTGGACTAATCAATGGGGTGATAAAAAATTTTTCAGTCATGGTTCTAACCGTTCTGGAGGTGTGGCAATATGCTTCAGCAAATGTCCTGGGGAAGTCATTACTCATAAAGCTGATGGTAGTGGTCATTGGTTAATGGTGGTACTAAAAATTGATGGTCTTTTTTTCATTTTATTTAATATTTATGGCTTTAACAATGCTGCTCAAAATCAGAAATTAATAGAAGATGTTTCTATTATGATTACAGAAACTAAAGTACAGTATCCATCTGATAATGTAGTAGGAGGGGATTGGAATATGGTTCCAGATGAGTGGAAGGACAGATGGCCTCCCAGATTTAACAAACAGCGGCTTAATGTTACCACTGAATTTTTGAAAACAGAAAATAATTTGAATGACATTTGGAGAGAGTTAAATCCTGATGCTGAATGTTTTTCCTGGTTTAAACCTAATGGAGAGAGCAAATCCAGAATTGATTATTGGTTGGTTAGTGATAATATTGTAAAATATGTGTCTCAATCTTCAATTTTTAAGGCTCCGTTCATTGCTTTATAGATCTTGTTTTAGAACCCACATTTAAGCAATTTAGAAACAAAGGTTATTGGAAGTTCAATACCCGTCTTTTACAAAATGAAGAATTTTGCAGTAAAATCAAGGAATTGATTAGGAGTATAGGAATAAATGATTCCTTTGATTTTAATGTAAGTAAATGTGAATTTTTAAAATTCAAAATTAGAGAATTCTCCATACATTTCTCTAAGAAAATAAATAAAGAAAAAAAGGAGTTTGAAAATAACCTAATTCGTGAAATAAGTATGTGTTGTATTAAACCTGTTTTAAATAATGAGGAAAAAAATAGGGTGATGGAGCTTCAAAATAAATTAGATCATCTTTATCTGGAGAGGGCACAAGGGGCCTTTGTAAGGTCGCGTGCCAGGTGGATTGAGGACGGAGAAAAGAACTCTTCATATTTTAGTAATTTAGAAAAAAAATAGGCAGCAAAGAAACTCCATTGATAGTTTAATGATACAAGATGAAGAATGCAAAGATTTAAGAAGAATTGAAAAAGAAGTGTTTCTGTTTTATTCTAAATTATTTTCTTCAGATTTTTCCTCAGATGAGTCAGATCTTTTTTTTGCTAAAATCCAAAACAATATTAGACATATTGAGAACTCTTTTAAAGTGTTATGTGATTTGGATCTTAGAATTGAAGAATTGGACTCAGTGGTTATGAAAATGACTTTAAACAAATCTCCAAGGACAGATGGGCTCACCAATAATTTTTTTAAATTTTTTGGGGGGGATTTGAGGGATTTATTGTTTAATGCCCTGACAGAATGTATTGAAAAGAAAGAGTTGATAGAAAGTATGAAGCAAGGCTTAATTACACTTATCCCTAAAGCTGGTAAAGATAAAAGAGTTTTAGATAATTTGAGGCCTATCACTTTACTTAACACTGATTATAAAAAATTTTCTGGGGCTATCGCTGCTAGACTGAAAAAGGGGATTTCTAACATAATTAGTGAAACTCAATCAGGCTTTTTGGAAGGAAGGTCAATTCATAACCATGTTAGATTAGTTTTAGATTTACTCGATTATAGTGAGGTGGTTCAGGGAAGTGGATTTCTTATTTTTTTTTAGATTTCTATAAAGCATTTGATGCTGTGGAAAATCCATTTATTTTGAAAACTCTGAAGCACTTTTGGTTTTGGAATAAGATTTATAAATTTAATTGAAATGTTATATAATGATATCAATAGCTCTGTAGCTCTAAGTCATGGAATTTGCACACGATTCCCAATTAAAAGGGGAATCCGTCAAGGTTGTTGTAGCTCCCCTTTATTGTTTATAATGGTAGCAGAATTATTATCTATATTGATTAAAAATAGTGATATTGAAGGGTTAACATTATTAGATGGCAAATAATAATAAGTCAGTTTGCAGATGACACAACATTGTTTTTAAAAAATGAACAACAAATTCCTTTAGCTTTACATTCTGTTAATGTTTTCTAAAGCTTCAGGGCTGTATCTGAATTTAAAGAAATGTGAAATGTTAACTCTACACGAGTTTCCTCTGCGATCATTATCTAATATTCAAATTAAGAAGGAAGTCAAATATTTAGGGATTGTTATTTCTAGAGAGAGAGAAATAATGGAGAATAAGAATGTATGGAATAACATAGATAAATGCAAATCAATATTGAGTCGATGGCTGCAGAGGGATCTTACAATCTTTGGAAGAGTTATTTTGTCCAAAATGGATAGTTTGTCCAGACTCATCTACCCAGCCTTCTCCTTACCCATTTCAACACGGATGATTAAAGCAATAAATAAGAGGAATTTAAAATTTATTTGGAGGAATAAATGCCAGTACATAAGAAAGGATGACATGATTAAAAAGTATGAAGATGGAGGGGTAAATGCGATTGATTTTGACATTATGAATGGTGTACTGAAATTTAAAATGGTTAAAATCATTCATTTGTAATAACCACTCTTTTTGGTTTATTGTCCCCAGTGCAATTTTTAAAAAACTAGGAGGAATTAATTTCCTTCTACGTTGTGATTTTGAATGTAACTCATTACCAGTGAAACTTTCTGACTTCCATCAGCAAGTGCTGCTTTATTGGAAATTATTGTTCAAGCATAACTTTATGCCTCATAACACTCCAGTTTGGAATAATAGATACATAAAGTTTGGCAGAAAGTCTGTTTTTTTTTTTTTTTTTTTTTTTTTTGTTTTTTTTTTTTTTTTTAGGATTGGAAATCCAAAGGGATCTGGGCCATTACCCATTTTTTGGATTATAATGGAAATTTGTTACTATATAGAGAGTTTTGTGAGAAATTCCAACTGCAGTGGACTGTTAATATTTACAATAGAATGATTAGAGCCATTCCAGTTGCTTTGAGATTAATGGTTAGAGAAGATATTGTGAACTCCCAAGTTTCCCCAGAATTGAGGCAGCTTTCCTTAGAAGGTTATAGGGCTGCAACTAACGATTATTTTGATAATCGATTAGTCGGCCGATTATTTTTTCGATTAATCAGATTTTTTTAAAAAAGCTAAATATTCTTCTACTTTTATTTTATTGACAAAAACACTTCCACATTCTGCCAAATGTCCTTCAAACAAACGTGCCAACTGAATGCTATGAAAACATACAGTGCTTAACATTTTATTAGACCACCTGTCATAAAGAGAAAACACAAATATTTTAGGAATCTGTCAAAGAATTGTTTAAATCTAAAAATGTTATTGTCATTTATTGGGCAAATAACAAACTGAAACAACTAAATTTTTATTCACATAAAAACAGCCTCCTGTCTTTGTCATTGTTTAGCTACTTTTTGACTGTAATTGGGTATCTGAAAAAATCTTTCATAGATCTTTCATAGATCTAGATCTAAATTCTTTCATAGATAACATAAATAATTATATTATAGCATTAGAAATAGCCCACTGTCACTAAAGAGCTTACGCATATTGGAGGACTAACCAATACAGATAGCTAAAAAATGATTTTAGTAAACACCAATACTGTTAGTTTAGAGCAGCAGTGGCACAACGCTTACATTATTTGTTATAAACCTTAAATACATTTGTTTTTAATAAATTTGTTAAGCACTGTATATAGGCCTATAGTTTAAATCTCTTCATCAAAAATTAAGATAATAATAAAGATAATAAAGACGAATAAAAATACAAACTCAGTGTTAACCAACTTTTTGATCACAGTCACGTTTACTGTAATTTCTTTATCCTGTAAAAAGCGGCTATGAAGCATCTGATATTTATATTCAGACAACTATCCCTTTACAGTTCCTACTCTCATAAAATACGTGCACTACATGTTGACTTTTAAACCTTTATTTAACGTTCAACAACAGTTATTTCAGCACAATGAATGTTTTTGCGCTAAATATTAATCCCTCTCTGACGCGCGTTCACGCGTCTGCCGCGCCGGCGCTCATTCAGTAAAGATTTAAACTTAACATAGACTGTCAGGACGGAACGCTCGCGTGAATTTGTGACATTTACAGATAAGGATATGACCGTAAACTTACAGTATTTGCGCTGAGGACGCACACGCAACTGTCAAAGCGCCTGACAAGGCAAGCCATTACGCTAAAGCATTAGCTTAAAGCTTAAAATAAAGAATTCGCATATTTTGTGCAGCTTGGATCACGTACTTCTCCCGCAGCATCTCATTCTGTTTCCTCCACAATTTTAAATGCATTTTGGCACAGAAATGCGTTACTCAGTGCTGTAACGTTAATTTGACACGACCGGATGAAGTTGGACGTGCACTGTGGGCAGACCCGACTAATCGATAATGAGAATCGTTGTCGATGATTTTCATTATCGATAATAATCGATTTTATTGATTAGTTGTTGCAGCCCTAGAAGGTTATGATTTTTGTGAAAAAAAAAATGTTCTAATAGAGTTATTAGAAATTTTATTTCACTGGCTTATTATCCAAACCCAATTAGACGGGAATATGTGTTTAAAGATTTTGATAAGGTTGAAATAAAAAAAAAAAATAGAAAAAATTATTTGTCTTTCCCCCTCCCTCCAAAAGCTAAAGAGGTGAGCTTCAAGATTTTAAATGAGATTTACCCTACTAACGAATTTTTAAGATTAAAATTTAATTTTGATGTAAATAATTGTGTTTTTTGTGAAACAAACATTGAAACTTTAGATCATGTTTTTTTTTTTTTTTTTTTTTTTTTTTTTTTTTTTTTTGTGTGTGTGTGTGTAATACGGTACAATCTTTTTGGAGCAAGATGCAAAACTGGTTACGTTCCAGAGATGTTGAATTCCCACCATTTAATGTGAAGGTAGTCAGGTTCGGTATTTTTCTTGAAAACAAAGATCTTGAATTTGTGATTAATTTCCTGGTATGTTTTGGGAAGTTTTTTATTCACAAATGCAGATGGTTTAAATCTAAACCCAACTTTATCCAATGGTGTAATGAGGTAAAATTCTTATATAAATCGTTAAAATTTGTTAAGAATAAGAAAGCCCTGAAGTTGACTTCTCTGTTGGATTTGTATAATTTAATTTAAAAGCCCTTTTTGGTGTATTTTATTTTTGAAGCATCTTATGTTCTTTTTTCTTTCTCTTTTTTTTTTTTTATGGTTCAGTTTGGTTTATTTTTTTTATTTTTTATTATTATTATTTTTATTTTATTTTTTTTTGGTCTTGTTCTGTTTTGGTTATGCTCAACCAAGGCTGGATTTATTCTGGAATGTGATTATGTACCTTGTTTGGTTGTAAAGTTGAATTTAAAAAAAAAAAAAAAAAAAAAATTTACTGTCAAGCAAAAAATAAAAATAAAAAATAAAAAATTGACCTATCGGTAAGCTCCTCCCCTCGAACGCAGACGAGCCAATGGCAGTCGAGTATCAGTTGCACTGGGAGCGGAACTCCCGACATCTTTAGGTTTCAGCACCATAGAGAAACATTGGAAGATCCGAAGCTTGCATCGGTTTTATGGGGCTTATGCTTCAAAAATGAAAAAACGATGTGCCTGTGGTATTTGTAACAGGTATCCTGAGAGGATGGGCAATATAATTTATTTTATTACATTTCCTGAATCCAAACAAAACAGAGCGAAATGTCCCTAAGTATTCAACAACAATACAAATGAATACAAAAACGTTAATTTTCTGGTTGTCATACACTCATTAAGTTACAATTTTCATCTGCTCAAGCAGAACGTTAATGTTATCTTGTGCTTTAGCAAGGTATCGCTGGCTAAAACTAGCTAACGTTAAAGTTAGTAAGTCCATGCTAATGTACAAACCTAAATAGCGGACTGTTCTCGTGTCTTGTACAGTGTAGGTCAAAAACACACAAACGAAGGTCTACATTTCAGTGCTTCTCCATATTAAACTGATTAAATGTACATTGATTTAATCGTACCCTGCGATACATGAACAGTGTTGATCCTGCAAGTTGTCATCCACGATCGTGATGACCGACCGTAATATGAGACTTCTCCCGCTTGCATTGTGATCTGTAAACCCTTGCTTCGAGTTACCCGTCGTATTTATTTTTAAATATTTTATAAATCCCTCCATGTAATATTTAATTCCCATTTGGTGGCCTTCTGTGTCCAAAACTGTGCAAAATTATCGTGGGACAAGGTTTTCACACTGCAGCTGTCATTGTAAGACAGTGAGCAACTCCGTTTGTTTGTCCGAGGGAGCAACAGTAACAAAGGGGGGCGGGGCTTATCGATAGGTCAATTGCTTCAGTGGCCTCGTTTTGCTTCGACGGCTTTCCACCTCACTCTACTTCATACTACGATGTTAATAAATTTTTAATACATTAGCTCGTCCATTAACATGATTTCTAGTCCCGTTGGCAGTGCTGGCCCGTCCAACAGGCGGTACAGGCGGTCGCCTGGGGCCCCGCCTTAAGGGGAGGGCCCCGCGGCCGCGAGATTGTCAATTATATATCAAGGTGTGTTCGACTTGAAGCGGCGCTGTGCAGACAGATCGGTGTTTGACATCGAAGTACCGCGAGAGCTTTATACTAATGAACAGCTCTGCATGCTTTCCTATCCTATTGCAGTACTTTGATGTCAAACACCGATGGAAGCCCCTTTAAGTCGAACACACATACAGATGACGCACCAGGGCTGTACAGTGCATTTAAAAACATTTAATGACGTTTTTGCTCAATTCATAACAAAAGTCGAGTGTTTGAAATAACTTCCTTTTGTGATCTGACGGGGTTTCATATCACAGAATGAGGCAAAATCATTTTTTAATATTCTATACAGTGATAAAGGCTATGTCGATTAGCATTGCATTATAAATATACATTGTGCATAAAAAAAAACCGAGATGGCAAGAAGAACAGAGATACACCATTTAGTCACAATCGTATGTTTATTGTCTTCATTCTTCATCATTTAAAACGTCCTATTTGCGTTTTATTCAGCTACTGCAGAGACATGCCTTTGTCCATATTAGGGATTTCCTCCAATGTGATTTTTGTGAGCATTTCATTTTATGATTTTTTCACTTATGGTTTTACTGCAGGAGGGCGCCCTCCGGCTACCAGTGTGAATGAAACAGCTACAGCTACCCACTACACCTTATTTTGGGTAAAAATATGGAAAATAATACTTCTAAGTTTTTCTCCAGTGTTGTTTCTCTCTCTCTCTCTCTCTCTCTCTCTCTCTCTCTCTCTCTCTCTCTGTGGATGCATAAAATTTCCTGACAAAAATTAAGAAATTACTGTTAATGATTTTTAATCATAATCATTTATGATAAATCCTTAGACATTTTTAAACAATTATAGTTATAGGCCTCCTGCATGTTAGCAGGTCATGCTGCAGTTTTCTGTAAAATATATTAATAATAATCATCAATCATTATTAATTTAATGTTTTGTTTAGTTATAACTATAATCAGAATTAATAGTAGTCATATTAATATATAAAAACAACATTTTTTGACCAAATTGTGCAGATCTACAAACAGGCACAGCAAACTTAGTGTTCTTTATAATTTCTGGCAAATAAAAAGTTTATCTGAAAACTTTTCTAGTTACAGTTCAGATTTTGTGAGCAGATTTTGGAATTGAAATGAAAGAATGATAGAGAGGTTAAAGTGAGATTAAATTGTACTAGAAATTAAATCCAAACGTAGCCTATCTTTATGGAGCCTGTTACGTGTTTGTGCTGTGTCGTGTGTTTCCCTTCTTCCCTCTTGTTTACTTTCACTTTCTTAGTTACCGGTTATTGGTCCTGTCACCTGTCAATCTTCGTTAGCGCTGACGTCACCCATCTTGCAGTTGCCAATCGGACAAGACCACCCCAGATAAAAGAGCAAGCCAGACCTCACGCGAGCCCCCCATGTTGTTGCTGTTTTGTGCTCGTTATTTTGTTGCCATCCTGTTTCATAATTGTATTCCCTTTTGTTTGTGTTGCTTGCCCTACGTGTACGTTTGCCTCCGATATATATATATATATATATGTATGTATATATATATATATATATATATATATATATATATATATATATATATATATATATGTATGTATATATATATATATATATATATATATATATTTTGTTCCCTGTCCCTCACCACTGTAACACACGCGTTATGTGTTACGATGCCGGGAGGAAGCGGGCAGGTAAGAACGTCACGTGGCATACACTGCAACACGTAGGCTTTTACGTTGTATATATAATACATTAGGTTAGGGGCGAGAATGCACTGTAAGTCGCTTTGGATAAAATGTAGTTCAGTTCCTTTTATTTATAAAGCACAATAAAACAACAATGGTTGACCATTGTGCTGAACAATATCGTTTAAAAGAAATCAAAGTACATATGACAAGACAAACAAATAAACATTTTAAATAAGCCCTGCTTTAGACAAGTAATTAACACTTTGGCTGATTATTTGGGCTCTCTCTCTCACACACACACACACACACACACACACACACACACACACACACACACACGTTGAATTTCCATGTTTTATGGAACATTCCATAGGCATAATGGTTTTTATACTGTACAAACTGTATTTTCCATCACCCTACACCAACCTTACACATAAAACTACCCCTTACAGAAAACTTTGGGCATTTTAAGTTTTTCAAAAACTTCATTCTGAATGATTTATAAGCTTGTTTCCTCATGGGGACAAAAATAATAATAATAATGATAATAATAATAATAATAATAATAATAATAAATGTCCCCACAAGGACAAGGATTTTAAATATTGCCATCTTTGTCCCCATAACGTAGGGTATACCTGAGCCACACACACACACACACACACAAATCTGAGTATGTTAAATTTTTAAATATGAGCAAAATTGTATAAGTTGTTTTTACTTTTTGTTGCTATTTAAGAAATGTTTTCATTTTAATCTGGCCTGTAGATAGTATGTGTACTGTAAAAGAGCAAATATACATTTCACTTAAAACTTCTCAGTAAAATAATTACACCTACAGTTTTAAACGTTTAAAAAGTTTTAAACACATTGTGTGTCACTAAAACAAGTCATGCTGTCTATGGTCTTTAAATTAAACTTTAATTTTATTCTTTCATTTCTTTAAAATAGCTTGATGATAATGGACCCAAGTGCTTTTCTCACATGAATAGAAAAGTCTTTGGATGTGTTTGTGACAAACATATAATTTTTTTTTTTTTTACGTCAGAAAAGTTTTTGAAATGTATGACCGACCTTTTCTCATTTAATAGACCTACGTTTCAAATTATTTACCCGAGGCCACAGGGAATATATGTTGTTTTCTAATGTTCATGAAATCTTTATTGGTGTAAATTTCTCACCTAGAACACAAAACTTGTACATTTTGACTATTTGACTCTTTTGTAGGTATCATGTCATTTGAAATGGTTTACTAAAACATTAAAGCGCCAGCATCTGTGTTTTCAACATGAAAGAGATGTACAAGGATGTTTCAACTATTATCGTTATTTCTTTTTGACCCTAATAAACTGGTAATGAATTTTCTATGGCAAGTGATACAATGTACAGTTCTCATACTATGTGTGTAAATAGCTGTGCTAAAACATTTATGAGTATTTTTGCATGCCAACAGATTTTGTTAGGGATGTGTCGCATCTAAGAATCACAATCTTTTGTAAATTACATTTTTCTTACACCACTAGTTTTAGTCATATTTTCAAGATTTCAGATGGCCGTTCACAATTTTTTTGTTGGACTGTGTATGTTTTTAGGTGAAGACACCTCTTTGTGAGCATCATAATAGGAATAAATGAAAATTAAGAAATGAAGTAACTGTCTTTTCTCTTTGAGATATTTCTTTTAGTGCAACTTTGTGTCTGTCCACGATGTGCGAACACATGAAGCATCAACACGAAAATTAAGTCTTGCTGTTTTACCCTTAAAACTATTACAACTGAAACAAATTAAACTATTGCACTGAAAGCTGCACATTCATTTAAGTTTGAGCATGTTAAAATTTCCACACTCTTGTAAAGAGTATTGATAAATTAGGATCTTTGAAAATATTTGTGCGTCACTGTGTAAGATACTTTTAATGCCTTGTTCACAAGAAAAACATAAGATTGTTTAAGAGATAATAATCTCTGAATGTATCAAAGCATCCGATGTTTATGACTACTGAAGGCGTCACATCCTTGGTTGTTTCACATCTACAGGCCCTACCTACATTCAGAATTTGGTATTTAAATAAGGTTTAGCGGACACATAGTTAACCGGAGAAGACATTGCAGTCTCCTGTTACAATGGCTTCCGCTGTTCCAAACAGTCCTGAAACATCTAGAAGAGTGATGTGTGTAACACCGCCAAGAAGTTCTGTTGAAATGAGAGAGGAGCTGACTTTAGCACCAAGGAAAAATCAAGGGAAGAGCCTAAGAAAGGTTCTCATTGAAGATGAAGATATTGTGAAACAAGATTTCACTGTGTCTTATGATCGTGTGAGGAGATTTGTGTTTGACAAAGAGTTGCAGATTGTGAAACTCTACATTTTGGAATCTTACGATGAATATACACCCGAATGCTCCTACCTGCTTTTGACCGCCATAGACTGGACATACTTCTACAATCAAATTTGGAGAAACTTTATTATGGATGAAAAAAATTGGTACAATTTCCAGTGGGATGGTATGATGCCTGGCATGAGGTATAATGTGAGCAAACCGCCAGAATACATATCCATATCATCCTGTTGGAACAAAACGCTTCATGACCAAAATTATCTCATGCTGGTAAATAAACGTCGGGAGGACTCTGAAACCAACTTTTTGTTTCAAAGCAGCGATGAGTCTGACTCTGATGAGTATGATCGAGACTGGCCTCTTCCTGAGGTCAACCCTTTCGAATGCTGCAAAAAGAGTCTATATTTTGAGCAAAGCGACATACCTGTGTTAAACACCATTTTTTCAAAGATAGACGAGCTGTTTCAGTCAAGTTACATTTATTTTAAACCGAATAATCAGTCTGTGTATTCAGTATAATCGTGTATTCAGTATAACCTGAACAATGATATTGTAATGTTTCTTTTTTCAGCGTTTACTCACCCATCTATGTGTTCCTTGCTGTATGTTTAATAAATGGCTATTGGTTTAAGTTTTCCCAAGCCACAATACATTACCGTTACTTGAAACAGATTGCCAGCGGCTTAACAAAAATCCTAATAAATGACCGAGTTACCTCGTACACTTTAAAACGACAGAATTTTCTTTGGTGACACATGCGAGGCTTCGCCGGTCAAAGCACATCCCTAACCAGGCCCCCTTCACCCTCCTCCACTATTGAGTGCAACACCCCATCTCAACAACCAACCAGCCAACATCCGAAACGTGGAAACAAGAGCTTAATCTACAGTATATGGACCAGCAGAATCAACTACAACAATCCAATTTGTCTGAGCCTGACGCACTCTGCAATTTTTCAGTTAATAATGGATCTGAACCATAAACCGGAAATTGAAGCTGAAATTGAAATTGCACAAGGCCTGGACCGTCGTAGATTAAAACAATCAGTCCAGATTCTAGGAAATGGCGACAACATTCTATATCGATTAGGGAACAAAGTTTATCTCTTGGAGAGAACTGAATTCTGAAAAGGATGTCTGACGCTACGCAAAAGCTGATGGAGCACGACTGGAGTTCTGGCGCAGCTACAGATGATCAGCTGAAGTGCGGCTGCACCGCAGGGAAAACGGGTCATGTAATTGACTTCATAGACACTACGTTCAAACCGCATTACCGAGGACAGATGATCAAACTGATGCAAACGGTCATCGAGTATGTTTGCGATCCGAATCATGATTGTACGGGGGATACCAAGCATGTAAAAAATCTCAAGAACAAAATGGACGTTGTAAGAAACCTGAAAAATAACCCATGGCCTGATTTGACTAGCATGTTTATTTACAGCAAAGAGCCAATCTGTGTAATCACCAGAGAAATTCTGGATGTGATGACTGAACATAGGGATCAGATGGGAATTCATGAGGTTCTCTGTCTGTGTACGTGTGTAACAGATTTATGCATGTCGCTGGCTGCAAAAAATTTTGAATCCATGATATGTGAAATTAATGAATCGCAGGTCAATTTCATATTAAACAAAAACATATTGGCTGTCAGAGATTTTCTTTGCTGGCTAAACCACTGTATGTAACGGCAATTTGATCATTTTCTTCACTACTTCAATGTGTATGTATACATTGTGAATGTATATTCATCAATATATTGTTAAAATTAAAAGGTTGAATCACTCGTTATCCTTTACCAGTCTTTTTTTTATTTCAATCAACTGAATAAAAAGAAAACGAGTAGCTGAATAGAATGTATGAATGTAGACCGAAATAATTATAAAGAAATTATCTTGTATATTATATCTAATATAAACTAGGACAGTATTATAAATATAAAGTAAATGTCTAGAGGTGAAGATGACGGATTGAAGAAATATTTTATTAAATCAAGCAAATTCACATAAATATTGACGAATATGAACAAAGAGAAGCCAAGAACACAAAGAGCTCGCTAACACTACAGCAGTACTGTTTGCAAAAAAAAAAAAAACAAGGCACTCACACACAAAACTTTTATAATCACACATGACAATACAATACAAATTGTGATGTTAAAAACGAAACCGCCCATTCAGAACAACACAAACAAATCATAGAAAGATAAAAACACAACAATTTTCATACTGCTACAACTAAGTCTCAAGCAAATTTTTTTGGTCTGGTTTCAGAGTCGGCCTACTACAGTGAAAAACTTTGTGATTTATACAGTACGTGTCTTCAAGTAATGAGGTGTTAAACCTGTGGAACAGTAACAAACAATATTCAACATAAACCAGAATCCAAAACTCTAACGTAACTGTGAGCTTGTTTCACATTCTGTAGATTATCTCAGTAATGAAATCTCAGTTCACTTGCATTTTCAGGCTTTAGGATCAGAACGAGTCAGACAAATTTAAGATTCGATCAGAACATTGAAACATGAGGAGCCGAAATTCCAGAGGGGCCCCAAGGCTGCAACAGGACGTCATAAATCAGATTCCTAGCTCCAGCCATCTGAAGAAAGCCTTACCAACAAGCCTCTTTCACAGAGCAGCTTGCAACATTCAAACAAAAGAACACTTATTGACAATTCCAATGCAGGAAGGAGATCATCAAATTTGGGACAAGTAATCAAGACTGATGGTCAAAGATAGATGTGTTCCACGATAGAAATCATGAGCTTCCTTAGATTGACTTTTCCCCCACAAGACAAAGACTGAGACTGAAATTCCTTAGGAGACCTTTTAACCTCTCTAGTCTTCACAGAACATGTCCTTATGTTCACAAAATGGTACAGAAACTGCCTTTTCACATATAGATGCACCAAAAGTTCACTTGCATTTTTAATTTTCAGGCTGTCGTGGCCTAATGGATAGAGAGTCGGTCTTGTAATCCAAAGGTTGTGGGTTCGAGTCTCAGGTCTGGCAGGGATTGTAGGTGGGGGGAGTGAATAACCAGCACTCTCAATACCACGACTGAGGTGAAACCCTTGAGCAAGGCACTGAACCCCAACTGCTCCCCGGGCGCCGCAGCATTGGCTGTCCACTGCTCCAGGTGTATGTTCACTGCTGTGTGTGTGCATTTGGATGGGTTAAATGCAGAGCACAAGTTCCGAGTATGGGTCACCATATTTTTGGCCACACACCACTTCCCTTCCCTTTCTCCTTCCCCAAAATCATCTTAAAAGGACTTACGAGCAACTAATGAACTCCATATTATGTATGTAACCCACACAATTGACGATCATGTTTTAATCACATATCATGTATGTCTTTTTAATAGCTAGGGAATAGCTTAAGAGTTAATATCCATACTCCATACTAATACTGTCCAAGAGCGAGAAAATTCAGACCATGTGACTACAAGATAACATGTGATTTATGTTTTGAGGAGGAGAAGCATACTACACCCTGAGCTAAGATCATATCTAATTGGTCAAGACACCCATTGGGGTGTGTCCAAAAGCCGAGTTTAAATACTCAGGACACCATCAAATTATGCTTTTAGCTTCTAGTTTTTAGCTTCTAGCTTTCAGCTTCTAGCTTTTGCCACTGCTTTTAGCCATGCTTTTTCGTCATTGCTTTTGCTTTGTACTTTTAGCCATGCTTTTTGCCACTGCTGTTTGCCCGTGAATTTTTTGAGCGCCGTTCCAGCATGCTCTGGCCTACATGCCAGCTGCTAACACCGCGATGAGAAGAAAAACCACCTAGTCTCGTTACATCCTTTCGTTCTTTTATTTTACTTTCTTTTCTTTTCCGTTGTGAGTTTTGTGTTCTCAGTTTAAGTTTTGCCGCCACGCCTCGACTCGAGCCTGTGACCGCCTCAAAACTTCTACCAGCCACAACTCCGCATCTTCAGCCAACCCCAACCATTGGCTTCCCAAGATATCACTTCAACGACTACTGAACCTCCAACCAATCAGCAACTTGGGAAAACCTCTTTCTACAAAGACGACAACAAAAGGGAATCCCTTAACATAAAGGCAACAAACAAGTAACCTCCAGATTCTAGCTGAGCTGGTGTATTTAATATAAATTTTAGCCTCATTGAGAAACTCAATGCGAGGGTTAAATAAGTGATTGATGGTTCAGGTCTATGCAATTGCACATATTGCTGTAAACTTGGGATTTCACATTTTCATTCTTTAAACTCATCCTTTCCTCACTTTCTCCCTTTCTGCAATGTGTGAATGTGTGAATGCGTGTGTTCGTGTATTAGATTAGTTTACATGTCTTAGATTTATCAAATAAAGTCTTATTTATATTGATAAGAGAAGTATCTTGTGTTTTGTGCTTACAAGTTAATGTCTTAAATTGCCGATCTTGTTACTGTGCTTATTAATAGTGTTTTCACTATATTTTGGATTTTAAAATCCAGTGCAGAGTTGATGTTATACGGCTCGTTCACTGAATCGCTGCTGACTCAGTGATCAGCCGTGAAACAGTGAGTCTGTTCAAATTCCCTATAAAATCATAAATGATTCCCTTTGAGCTAAATTGACTTGTTTGTTTACATTTTACCTATTACCCTTCCTAAGTTAACAGCTGAAATGCGGACTTATGCTAAACCTATTTTTCAGTCCTTTAGGTTTAGTGAAATATATGTTATAAAATTCAACAACAGGCATGACAACTTTGTAAACATTTAGCAACTAATTTTTAAGCTAAATACACGTTTAGATATTTAGAAGGAAAAAAAAGATATACTACAATATTTCAAGGGAATGTGCTGTTGAATACAATAACTTAATGCCGCATTGTTTTAATAAAAGTGAATCAGTTATGAAGACAATCATGACAACACACAGCTGCTGTTGTGCGTGTTTCCCCAGGATTAAACCTTTTGGTCAGATGAATGCCTAAAACGTGTCTGTGTGCTGGTGCAGACCATCTAAAATGGTCAAAAACATGCACCTTTCAATGAATTATATACATGACATTGTGATTTATTTATTAAAGGCATGTTTACAGATGCGCACAAAGAAAATAGTGTTTCCACACTATCTTCAACTTGAAATGTCCAACTTTGTGTTCTAAATGAAATTTATGTACATGTAACAGGGAAACAGTAAGATCGGGGGGCTTGTGTCTCGTGGCCGCTTTGTAGACAGACCAGAAAAAGCTCTACAGTACATCACAATCTCAGTTTAAACAATCTCTTGTAGAAGGACTACCCTTTTATTATCTTATAATGTATTTGTTCATGTTTTCCTGCAAACACTCGCGACATGATTGACCAGATTCTGAGAATAGTCTTCATGTAAAAAAACAATGAAAAGTATAGAGTGGTATCAGCTAGTGGGGTAGGCCATCAAAATCAACATTAAAACTTTAACAATAGAGAAGAGAGGATTTCAGTATTAGGTATTTGTTATACTGATACATATTTCTGTTGTGCAAACATATTTCCTGTATAAACGACTATGTCCATAACTTTTTCAAAGGGGATGTTATTTTATGGTTCTTAATTGTGGTCACATTACCTACACTTTAATCTCAAGCAGAAATGTTGAAAGAAACGAGTACGACAAATAAAAAGTAAACATCGTCATAGCTATCTGAACAAAAGCTCTAGATGTAGTGGCGTAAGAAAAAAGTAATTTAAAACAACATTTACAAAAATATACCCAGATGGTCATGAGTGGGTTTTCTGTATTCATATGATAATTTTCTTAGCGACTTGGACTCTTGAGTTACATAGGGAGCACAAAAAAAAATTCCTTGACATTTTGTGTCTGTAGCCTTTTCAAGACTGTGTACAACCTCAAACTTTACTGAATGTGTAGCTTTGAGCACAATGGTTAGATATGTTTCAGTTGTAAATGTAAAACAGCAGGCCTTAATTTCCGTGTTGATACTTAATGGGGTCTCACATCAAATAGATGGATAATTGTCCTAAAAAAGAAATACCGACTTAGTCAAACACGCTCAATAAATTTTTCTTAATTTTCATTTATTTCTATAAACACTGAATGCTGATGGCTCTCAGAGTCATCCATAATCCTGATCATCTGACTTAGTAAAATGTCAGTCACAATAGATCAAGAGGAGGATTTCTGTATTCTGTATGCATCACAGCAATTTTTCTTAAATGATTTATTTTCAGGATTGTCTTTTGTGTCTTGTGTTTCCCTTCCTCTTCAGGTTCAGGTTCAGGTTCAGGTTGAGCTTTATTGTCATTCCGCTACATGTGGGGACATACAGTGGAACGAAATGTCGTGCCTCACAGGACCACGATGCTACATAAATACAGACTTACAACAATGAAGTAAAACAGTATAAACCTATACACAACTAAACTACTGATAGATGACTATAAATTGACTATAAATATACTATATGTAAATGTTTACCTATACATAAACTAAAAAATACAAACTATACAAACTATACGAATGCTTCAGATAAATACTGTACATGTGCAAAAAGAAACATTGGCTATGTTTACATGCACAATTTTTGGTTCAATCGGGCTGAAGTCATTCCGATTGAAATAAAGTGATCGGGTTGATGTTCGCGTTTATATGTCACAAGCTTCAAATCGTAATTGTTTTTTTTTTTTGGACATGCGCACACTGCACAAATATAGAGTTTCTCACACTGTTTGCACATAATAACTACTCTCTGTTTCTTTATTTGTTTTTAACAGCAGAATTCATATTTTTCTATTTCTGGACAAATATACATATAAACCGCAGTGCCGTGCTGCTCATATTTATCATGCAGAAAAATGCCCCTCCCTGTGCACAAAACGGGTTGCCTGTGGATGAGAGTCCAAAACAAGGACTGGTGGGGGTTTGTCCTGCTCCACTTCACAGTTGCTGAGTGAAAGGAGAGTTTTATAATGACAGGACACGCATTTATACAACATTTTATTCAAAAGATTGACCCGCTCGTTCTGCGCGTCATATGTCATTACGCTATTTCTGCGTTATTGCACATGCGCAGTCCTTTCAGTTTCGGTTTTCAATCCAATCAAGTGTTTAAATGCACTCTCAATCGGATTAGAAAAGGAATAAACCACCCCCTTCAATCCGATCGAAATTTCATTCCGATCGAGCTCAATCCGATCGATTAAGGTGTTTACATGAAGCCTCTTCAGTCCTATTATTTGGTTGCATGTAAACGTAGCCATTGTGAGTCAAACAGCTGGCTGGGGAGCAGTGCAGGATGATTTGTAGTGCATGAGCATGTAAACATACATATATTACTGAGTCTTTTGTGGAATTGTGTACACACAGCAGTGTGTGTGAAAAGTGTCTAGTGCGCATAGAGGAGGAGAGTGTGTTACTACAGGTGGTTTGTACAGGCCCACTCACCTGTGTGTAGCACACTTCGAATTGCACAAACGTTTTCATATGGTTTTTATTTTGATGTGGTAAGGTTGGGGGGTGTTTGGAGGGGGGTGAGATGGTCCATGTTTCAGGAGGTAGGGGGTTTGTATGGGGTTTCAGAGAGGGGCGGGGTGATTTGAGTTCAGGGCTCTCACAGTCTGGGGGAAAAAGCTGCTGAGCAGTCTGGCAGAGTGGGCTCTGATGCTCCGGTACCATCTTCCAGATGGTAGGAGCTGGAAGAGACTGTGGGAGGGATGGGTGGAGTCCTTCACGATACTGTTGACTTTGCTAGAGCATCGTGTAAGGAAAATGTCCAGGATGGAGGGGAGAGGGGCACCGATGATGACGGACTCTTATATGCCCATATTCGGTTAGTTTCCTGTTCCTGTGATTATTAGTTAATTATGTTCCAGTCGTGTGTGTCTAATTATCTAGTTACGTTGTGTACTTATAGTGTGTCCTGCCCTGTGTTTCCTGTCGAGTATTAAACGTCATCTCTGTCTTTCGCGTGTGTGTTTCCAGCCTGTGATGTACTTCCCTGTTTGATTTCATTAAAGACTTTAGTTGGATTATTCACGTATCCCCGTTCCTGGTCTCCGTCTCCCCATGAGAATCATAACAGAATACTCGACCTAAACAGAAGTAAGTGGTGCTCCCTTTTCCCGTGTTTTGTTTGAGTTTTTCTCTCTAGTGCCCGCACCTCGAATGCGCCTGCCAGAGCGCCCTCCAGTGCCCGCACCTTGAACGTGCCTGCAAGAGCGCCCTCCAGTGCCCGCTTCTTGAAAGCGCCTGCCAGATCGCCCTCCAGTGCTTGTCCCAAGTCAGGTCATGTCCCCTGTAGTCTTGTCCAGTCCTCCGGAACCCATTCGGGTCGGTCTTGTCGGTCATGTCATGTCTGTGGGGGTTTCGCTGGAGCAAGAAGCTTCTCTTGTCATGGCCAAGGAGGCCATTCCCAAGCCGCTTGCTTATCAGGACGCCCCGACAGAAGCGGTTCCCGAGTGTACTGTCATGAGAGGGCCCCTGACGCCTCAGCTAGCACACGGAGTGCTGTTCAGCCCCAGTCATGCCCAGAATGGTTCTCGGATTCCGAGCCTAGCCCTATTGGGGCTCATGTTCCGGAGGATAACCCACGGAAGACTCCAGGGGCCTCATTTATAAAACTCTCCGTAGATTTCATCCTAAAAGTGTACATACGCACAAAAGCTAGATTTTGCATACGCACAAAAATTTTCAGATTTATAAAACTATGCGTACGCCAGAACCTGCGCAAAAATCCCTTTATAAATCCCGGTCAGGGGAAGATTGTGCATATGTGCATCTCCACCCCATCTCCTCCCTGAAATCACCATATTTGGAGCTTACAACGCCTAGTTTTACTATGCATAACCTCATCTGCATATCATTTCCATGCATATTCCCATCCACGTGAAACCATGTTTAACACCGTCAAAGGTACAAGATATTAAGGAAATACGAGATACGGACTATAGCTAAATGCCATTTGTGTCATACATTAATTTTTACTGCTAAAAATCATCAAATATCATTGTTATGTTTTAGAATAAATATATCAAAATATTTATAAATACAAAACTGTTTAAACTAGTTATCAGATAAATATTTTAGAATAGAGTTGATCTCATTCTTTTACACTGGCCAAATAGTATTTCAGTTGTTTTAAACAATTCGCATTAAATTATGCCGTTTTGCTGATAAGGTGAACATCTTTTAGCTATTTTTAGTGGAAACAGATAGGCCTATATTTATTGGCGTGTAGCCTAAATACAATTGTCTAACTCAGTCACTGACAAAGTATTTTAAAAAGGAAACGTGTAAATCTTACTGTTCTCTTCAAGTTGTATCCTTCAAATACAGTGGTATTTTTCATAATTTTATGGAAATGCCTTCACATGACATGAACACCTCTGTGCAGCTGCGGTTGTACAGTAAGCTGTTATCATTGATCCTATTCAAACCGAACAATGGACCATTCAGCAACCAAATCCAGCAGTGTCCGCGATAATATCGAAGTAAGTGCGTGTCATTGATCGTTTTCACTAAAAAAAATATTTTCTCATAACGAGATCTGCAGTTTAGTGTAAAGATGAATTATTGTGCACCTATAGCACTCCATGCTGTCATTAAAAGAAGAATAGTGATCAAGCGCATCCATTACAAATATGTCTAAATTCACATGATTTTAGTTTAACTTTTGCGTAATGAATTTATGTAATTTCAGTGTTTATCTCCATTAGTGAGAGTGGAATATTTAATGCAAATGTGTATATCGACATGAAAACAGAGCTTAAAATCGTTGTTTTTACTTCATTAATTTTCTCACTCCAGGAAAAAGAGTTTGTACGCATGGGTCAGAGTTTGCGTGCATTTGCGCAAATTTTCCCGTCAAGTTTGTTTTTATAAATCCCAACTTTTGCGTAGAAAGTGGTGTACACCTCTTTCAAGGCTGGTTTTGTGCGTACGCAACGGTTATAAATGAGGCCCCAGCTCCTGTTCCCCAGTCAAGCCCAAGAAGGGCTCCAGTTCCCGAGTCGAGCCAAGGAAGGGCTCCAATTCCCGAGTCGAGACCAGGAGAGGCTCCAGTTCCTGAGTCGAGCCCAGGAAGGGTTCCAGTTCCCGAGTCGAGGCCAGAGGGGGCTCCAGTTCCCGAGTCGAGCCCAGGGGAGGCTCCAGTTCCCGAATCGAGCCCAGGAGAGGCTCCAGTTCCCGAGTCGAGCCCAGGAGAGGCTCCAGTTCCCGAGTCGAGCCCAGGAGAGGCTCCAGTTCCCGAATCGAGTCCAGGAGAGGCTCCAGTTCCCGAGTTGAGCCCAGGAAAGGCTCCTGATCCCCAGTTCAGCCCAGAGAGGGCTCCTGATCCCCAATTCAGCCCAGAGAGGGCTCCTGATCCCCAATTCAGCCCAGAGAGGGCTCCTGATCCCCAGTTCAGCCCAGAGAGGGCTCCTGATCCCCAGTTCAGCCCAGAGAGGGCTCCGGATCCCCACTTCAGCCCAGGGAGGGCTCCTGATCTCCAGTCCAGCCCAGGAAAGACTCCAGATTCCCCGTAGTGGCCGGGGCTGGGGCCACAGCCTCGAAGGCAACACCGCCATGGCCTCCTGAGCTCCCTGCACCGCCATGGCCTCCTGAGCTGCCTGCACCGCCATGGCCTCCTGAACTCCCTGACCCGCCGTGGCCTCCTGAACTCCCTGACGCGCCCACCCCCCCTCCCCATTGGATGGTATATGGCGCAAGGACGCACCTTCAGAGGGGGGGCATAATGTCAGGATTGTCTTGTGTGTCTTGTGTTCCCCTTTCAGTCGGTCACTCCGAGTCACTTCGGATGACCGACAAAATTGGGATCTCGCCAGAGAGACCAATCCACTTCGAGTGTAACTAAATGAGCTCTTTTAAAGATGTCTTATCACCTGTGCGTTTCTGGGTGTGGTCGTTTCCTGGCGCCTCAGGACGGTCACGATTGCTGCCTCACGTGTCTGGGCATTCAGCACACTGAGGAGGCTTTCATGGATGGTTCATGTTCTTCTTGTGGGGACATGACCATCTCGGAGTTGCGTAAAAGACTCCGCTATGTCAAACATGGTGGAGTCCCTCTGCCTCTGCCGCGATCCGGAGTGCGCGCCGCTAGATCTGGTGGAGTCAGAGGTGATTTGAGGATTACGGTGAGGGCTTCCCCAAGTGGAGCTCCTCACCCCTCAAGCACTCCACAGCCGGTGGAGCAGCCGGTGGAGCAGCCGAAGGAGCGCGCTGGGCCCTCTGCTGAACGGGGTGCATCACGCGTTTCCTTCGGTGCCCCCTCTGACGACCAGATGTCGGTCACTGCATCGGAGGGCGTGCCCTCTCTCTCCGGGGATGACGACCTGGCTGCATTGCCCCCTTCGGGTGTGGTAGCGTTGTCCGAGCCAGACCCAGAGATGATGGCTATGCTTTCCCGGGCCGCCGAGAATGACGGGCTCATGTGGAATCCTCCACCGCATCCCGATCCTTCGAAGGCTGGACGAGTGATTTCTCGTTGGGGGTCGCGCTGGTTCTCAGCTCCCCCCTCCGGCGCCATTCTTTCCGGAAGTGCATGAGGAGCTTACAAGATCGTGGAAGGCACCTTTCACTGCCCGAAACAAATGGCTCCTCCACTCTCACCACCCTCGATGGTGGGGCCGATTTGGGGTATATGGGCATCCCCACGGTGGAGCGGTCTGTGGCCATGCAACTGTGTCCAACAGCTGCTACCACTCTGCGGGGTGACCCGTGTCTCCCCTCACGGGCCTGTAAGTATTCGTCAGGTCTAACTGGCAGTGCTTATAGAGCCTGTGGGGAGGTGGCTTTTGCCCTCCACGCCATGGGGTTACTGCAGGTCCACCAGGCCAAAGCCCTGAAAGACCTGCACGAGGGTGGTCACGAGCTGGCAGTTCTACATGAGCTGCGTGCTGCGACGAACCTCGCGCTTCGAGTGACGAAGGTGTCCACACAGTCTCTGGGTCGTGCGATGTCCATGCTAGTGGTCCAGGAGCGCCATCTCTGGCTGTGTCTCGCTGAAGGTACAGTTCCTGAATGCTCCCTTGTTGCAGACCGGCCTTTTCGGCGACGCTGTCGAGAGCTTTGCCCAGCAGTTCTTGGCAGCCCAGAAGCAGACTGAGGCAATCAAACACATCATGCGCAGGAGGAAAGCTGCTGCTTCCACTCCGGCCGTAGCCCCTCAGCCTGCTCGTCGCCGTGGTTGCCCCCCTGCAGCCGCCCCCGCTCCCGTGCAGCCGCAGCAGCCTTCCACCAGGCAGCATCGTGGAGCCAGTTGCAGGCAGGACGCCCAGCCCCTCCAGGCCCCCGCCAAACCTGGCGGCAAGCGCAAGTGCAAGAGGCCCTGAGACGGGCGACCCAGAGATGGAGGAGACTGCTCGTCAGGAGATGGTGAACGCACCACTCCCTCCCCCGGAGGAGGGCCGGGTGGAGAATCTTTTGTTTCATTTTGTTTTTGTTCCACCGCTGGCCCAGCAGCCAGTGGTACCCAAAACATCAGTAAAAGAGCGGTTTCCTCAATCTCTGGGTCTCAAGAGGAGGAGAGCGGTGAACCGTGCATCACGGGTTCACTTCCCTCCTCCTCTCTCGCCAGCAGGCAGCGGGTGGTTGCCCAAGAGCACCCCTCCTGCCCATTCGTGGAACCAGGTAAGGGCGTTAGCACTCCAGTCCCCGCTTCAAGTCGTCACATGCCGGGCTGTCACAAGCCTCAAGTTGGATTCAAGTTGGGGCATCGGGTTCACTTCAGTCAAGGCCGTCGATGCCCCTGTCTTGCGCACGGAAATTGCAGTCCTGCTGGTGAAGGACGCGATAGAGCTGGTGCCTCCAGCTGATATGTGGTCAGGGTTTTACAGCCCTTACTTCATTGTGCCCAAGAAAAGCGGTGGGTTACGACCGATCTTGGATCTGCGAATTTTGAACCGTGCACGTCACAAGATGCCGTTCAAGATGTTGACGCAGAAACGCATTTTTGGGTGCGTCCATCCCCTACATTGGTTTGCAGCGATCGACCTGAAGGACGCGTACTTTCATGTCTCGATTCTCCCGTGACACAGGCCTTTCCTGTGATTTGCATTCGAGGGTCGGGCATATCAGTACAAGGTCCTGCCCTTCGGGCTGTCCCTTTCGCCTCGCGTCTTCACCAAAGTCGCAGAGGCGGCCCTTGTTCCCCTGAGAGAACGAGGCATGTGCATCCTCAACTACCTCGACAACTGGCTCATACTTGCACAGTCTCGAGAGCAGTTGTGCGCACACAGGGGCCTGGTGCTCAGGCACCTCAGCCAGTTGAGCCTTCGGGTCAATTGGGAAAAGAGCAAACTCGTGCCAACGCAGAGGATCTCTTTTCTCGCATGGAGTTGGATTCAGTCAACCAGACAGCACGCCTCACCCAGGAACGTGCTCAGTCGGTGCTGAACTGCCTCAAGACTTTATCAGGCAGGACAGCGGTCCAACTGAAACTCTTTCAGATGCTCCTGGGGCATATGGCTGCAGCTGCGGCCATAGTTCTGCTCGGTCTGCTCCATATGAGACCGCTTCAGCACTGGCTCCATGGCCGAATCCCGAGGTGGGCGTGGAAATGCGGTACTCACCGGGTTCAGATTACACCGGCCTGCCGCAAAACCTTCAGCCCATGGTCAGAACCTTCGTTCCTTCGGGCAGGAGTGCCCCTGGAGCAGGTATTCACAGATGCCTCGGCCACCGGCTGGGGTGCCACGTACAAAGGGGCACACAGTGTCAGGGGTTTGGACGGGTCCCCAACTGTGTTGGCATTTCAATTGCCTCGAGTTGCTGGCAGTACGCTTTGCCCTGAGCCGCTTCAGAGGGCGCCTTTGGGGCAGGGACGTTCTGGTCCGTACGGACAACACTGCGACCATTGCGTATATCAACCGGCAAGGCGGTTTACGCTCCCGTCGCATGTCGCAACTCGCCCACCACCTCCTCCTCTGGAGTCAGAAGCATCTGAGGTCCCTTCGTGCCATCCAAATCCCAGGAGTGTTCAATCAGGCGGCCAACGAGCTGTCTCGAGCGGCACTTCCTGGGGAGTGGAGACTCCATCCCCAGGTGGCTCAGCTGATTTGGAGTCGGTTCGAAGTTGCTCAGGTAGACCTGTTTGCATCTCCGGAAACCACCCACTGCCAGTGGTTCTAATCCCTATCCAAGGCAACGCTCGGCGCGGATGCACTGGCACACAGCTGGCCCCAGGGCCTGCGCAAATATGCGTTTCCCCTAGTGAGCCTGCTAGCACAGACACTGTGCAAGATCAGGGAGGATGAGGAGCAGGTCCTGCTAGTGGCTCCATATTGGCCCAACAGGACCTGGTTCCCGGAACTCATGCTCCTCGCGACAGCCCCTCCCTGGCCAGTTCCTCTGAGGAAGGATCTGCACCCTCTGGCACCCACGTCCAGACTTGAGTTGAGTTGAGTTGAGTTGAGTTCAGCTTTATTGTCATTCCGCTACATGCGGGGGCATACAGTGGAACGAAATGTTGTGCCTCACAGGACCACGGTGCTACATAAATACAGGCATACAGCAATGAAGTAAAACAATATAAACCTATACACAAACTATCCTACTGATAGATTTTGACTATAAATATACTATCTATATAAAAAATTTACCTATACATAAACTAAAAAATACAAACTATACAAACTATACGAATGCTTCAGATAAATACTGTACATGTGCAAAGAGAGACAATGTGAGTTCAAGCAGCTGGCTGGGGAACAGTGCAGGATGATTTGTAGTGCATGAGCATGTAAACATACATATATTACTGATATTACTGAGTCTTTTTGTGGGATTTGTGTGCACACAGCAGTGTGTGTGAAAAGTGACTAGTGCGCATAGAGGAAGAGAGTGTGCTACTATAGGTGGTTTGTACAGGCCCACTCACCTGTAGCACTCTTCGATTGCACAAACAAAGTTCCATAAGTTCCAGATTGTCCATGTTTCAGGAGGTAGGGGGTTTGTATGGGGATTCAGAGAGGGGCGGGGTGACTTGAGTTCAGGGCTCTCACAGCCTGGGGGAAAAAGCTGTTGAGCAGTCTGGCAGAGCGGGCTCTGATGCTCCGGTACCGTCTACCTGATGGTAGGAGCTGGAAGAGACTGTGGGAGGGGTGTGTGGAGTCCTTTACGATACTGTTGGCTTTGCTGGAGCATCGTGTGAGGAAAATGTCCAGGATGGAGGGGAGAGGGGCACCGATGATCCTTGCAGCTGTGTTCACTGTCCGCTGGAGGGTCTTGCGGTCTGCTGCAGTACAGTTCCCGTACCAGACAGTGATGCAGCTGGTCAGCACACTCTCAATGGTGCCCCTGTAGAAAGTGGTGAGGATGGGTGGAGGGAGACTTGCTCTTTTCAGCCGGCGGAGAAAGTGTAGGCGCTGTTGTGCCTTCTTGGAGAGTGACATGGTGTTGGTGGTCCAGGTGAGGTCCTCTGTGATGTGCACCCCCAGGGATTTAGTGCTGGTGACTCTCTCCACAGGCGAGCTGTTGATGGTCAGTGGGGGGTGATCAGCGGAGTTTCTCCTGAAGTCCATCACAACCTCCTTTGTCTTCTCCACATTGAGGGACAGGTTGTTTGCACCACACCATTCAGCCAGCTGTGCCACTTCCTCTCTGTAGTGCGTTTCATCGTTGTTGCTGATGAGACCTACCACTGTTGTGTCATCAGCGAACTTGATGATGTGGTTGGAGCTGAACTTGGCAGTGCAGTCGTGGGTCAGCAGCGTGAAGAGCAGCGGGCTGAGCACACAGCCTTGTGGGGCACCTGTGCTCAGTGTGGTAGTGCTCGAGGTGTTGTGGCCGACACGGACTGACTGAGGTCTTCCGGTTAGAAAGTCCAGAATCCAATTACAGAGGGAATTGTTAAGGCCCAGTAGGTTTAGTTTATTTGTGAGCTGTTGTGGGATTATTGTGTTGAATGCTGAGCTGAAGTCAATGAACAGCATTCTAACATAAGAGTCTTTATTTTCTAGGTGGGTAAGAGCCAGGTGGAGGGTGGAGGAAATTGCATTGTCTGTGGAGCGGTTTGGACGGTATGCAAACTGGAGCGGATCGAGTGTGTTGGGGAGGCTGGTTTTGATGTTGTGCATGACTAACCTCTCAAAGCACTTCATTATGATTGGAGTCAGTGCTATGGGACGGTAGTCATTTAGACAGGACACAGGTGATATCTTTGGTACCGGTATGATTGTTGTGGATTTGAGACATGTGGGGACGACTGCCTGGCTCAGCGAGGTGTTGAAGATATCTGTTAGGACATCTGTCAGCTGTACAGCACAGTCTTTCAGTACACGGCCAGGTATGTTGTCGGGACCCGCAGCCTTGCATGGGTTAATCCTAGATAGGGTCTTCCTTACGTCGGCTGGAGACAGACAGAGCGCCTGGTCGTTGGGAGGTGTGGGCAGTTTTTGTGCAGGTGTGTCATTCTGCATTTCAAACCGTGAATAAAAGTGGTTGAGTGTATCTGGGAGGGATGTGTCATCATCACAGGCCTGTGGCGGGGGCTTGTAGTCTGTGATGGTCTGAATGGCTTGCCACAGACTCCGTGTGTCTCTGCTGTCTGTGAAGTGATTGTTGATTTTTTGATCATATGACCGTTTTGCATTTTTGATGCTGCGGGACAGATTGGCTCTTGCTGTTTTGAGGGCTGCTTTATCTCCTGATCTGAAAGCTTCATCTCTGGTCTTTAGCAGCCCACGAACCTCTGCTGTCATCCATGGCTTCTGGTTGGCGCGTGTGGTGATGGTCTTTGTGACTGTCACATCATCTGTGCACTTTTTGATGTAAGCAGTCACAGTTTCAGTGTACTCCTGTAGGTCTGTGTGGTTGTTGTAAGTGGCTGCCTCTTTAAACATGTTCCAGTCTGTGTCCTGGAAGCAGTCCTGCAGTGCAGAGGTAGCATTTTCTGGCCATACTGTGATCTGCTTTTGAACCGGTTTGGTGAGTTTGAGAAGTGGGCTATATGCTGGGATTAGCATAACAGAGATGTGGTCCGAGTACCCGAGGTGGGGGCGGGGTTCGGCTTTGTATGCGTTCTTAACTGTTGTGTAAACAAAGTCCAGTGTGTTGTTTCCCCTTGTTGCAAAGTTCACATGTTGGTAAAACTTTGGCAAAACTGTCTTTAAGTTTGCGTGGTTGAAGTCACCGGCTATGATGAAAAAGCCGTCGGGGTTATTTGTTTGTTGTTCGCTGATGGCGCTGTACAGTTCGCGAAGCGCGTCCTTAGCGTTTGCACATGGAGGAATGTAAACCGCGACAATAACAATGGCCGTGAACTCCCGCGGCAGATAGAACGGTTGACACTTCACAACCATAAACTCCACCAGTGATGAACAGTGTTTAGATACTACCGCAGCATTGTTACACCATTTTTTGTTGACGTAAACACACAAGCCACCCCCGCGAGTCTTACCAGACAGTGATGAATTTCTGTCCGCTCGGTAGCAGGTTAGGCCATGCAGCTGAATGGCGGAGTCCGGGATGTTGTCATTTAGCCATGTTTCAGTGAAAACAAACAATCCCTTGCCTCATGCTGTGTAGATCGACTGAGTTGAATTAAGTCCAGTTTGTTTTCCAGAGAGCGAACGTTTGAGAGCATGAGTGTTGGAAGAGCCGGTCTTGTGGGGTTAGCCCTCAGCCTAGCTCGTATACCTCCGCGCTTACCGCGCTTCCGTCCTCTCTCACACCGCTTGCGACGCCGCCTTGTGCGGGTAGCGTCAGTAGGCGAGGCCGCGGTCTCGAGGTCCGGCTCCAGCAGTAAACAAAGGCCTCGTAGCTTCTCAGTAGCCGCCGGCGAGAGTTTGTGTTTGTATGTGTTTCGATATCCAAAAGGCTTTGGCGATCATAGATGTATCCCGGAGTGATCTCCCGATGAATTAGCGGTAAATTGACACTATTTGGAGACGAACAGACGACACTAAAAGACATAAAAGCACCGTCTTTGGTATCCGGAGAAGCCGCTGCGTCTGGTCGCGCCGCCATCTTGGATTTATATGACTTGTGGAAACTCCATGTGTGGTTCCTGGACGGGACGTGGAGGTTCTAGGTGACCTGCCCCAGGACGTAGCTCTCACTATCGCTTCAGCACGAGCACCGCCCACAAGACGGGCCTATGCGCTGAAGTGGAACCTTTTCATCGAATGGTGTTCCTCTTACCATGAGGACCCCCGGAGATGTTCCTTTTTGCAACAAGGGTTGGAGCGTAGGCTGTCCCCCTCCACCCTTAAGGTGTACGTTGCTGCTATTTCTGCCCATCACGACCCCATAGAGGGGAGGTCGGTGGGGAAGCATGATCTGGTCGTTAGGTTTCTTAGGGGCCCAGGAGGTTAAATCCTCCTAGGCCTCCCTCCCTACCCTCTTGGGATTTGGCATTGGTGCTAAGAGCCCTACAAACTGCCCCCTTTGAGCCGTTGCAGTCAGTCGAGTTGAAGTTTCTCTCTATGAAAAACCTACTCCTGACTGCGTTGGCCTCAATCAAGAGGGTGGGGGACCTGCAGGCATTTTCAGTCGACGAGTCGTGCCTTGAGTTTGGGCCGGCTGACTCCAGTGCAACACTGAGGCCCCGGCCCGGCTATGTGCCCAAGGTTCCTACCACTCCCTTTAGGGACCAGGTAGTGAACCTGCTAGTGCTGCCCCTGGAGGAGGCAGACCCAGCCCTAGCTTTGCTCTGTCCTGTACGGGCACTGCGCCAGTACGTGGATAGACCTCAGAGCTTCAGGACCTCAGAACAGCTCTTTGTCTGTTACGGAGGACAGCAGAAGGGGAAGGCTGTCTCCAAGCAGAGGATGGCCCACTGGATAGTGGATGCCATCACCTTGGCCTACGAAGCACAAGGTGTGCCCTGCCCGCTCAGGTTGCGTGCTCACTCCACTAGGGATGTCGCATCATCCTGGGCGCTGGCTCGTGGTGCCTCACTAGCAGACATCTGTAGAGCTTCAGGTTGGGCGACTCCCAACACGTTCGCTAGGTTTTATAGTCTACGTGTCGAACCGGTTTCCTCCTGTGTTCTCACCTCAAACGGGTAGTGGCACTGAGAGGCCCGGCTCAGAGTCAGCTTGCGGCGTTCTTACAACTAATTCTCCAGAGAGTTCCTTAACCAGGCAAACCCTGTTGAGTCCTCCAGCACTCCGACGTCCGGACGTGGCAGAGCGTCCGGCACCAGGCTTTTCAGCCAATGAATTCTTGAAATCTGATGTGAGGTTAGTGCCCATATGAGAGACCCTGCTGGGATCCCATATTTGTACTCCTAGGTATGCTTATTAGAGCCGTGTTTCCCCTGGCAGACCACGTTCTGCCGTCTCTAATGATGCAACCTAAGCCATCTCAGAGACTTCCATGTGCAATAGGGCTTATGTACACCAGAGATGTTGCTTTATTTGAGTCAAAGAAGATAGCAATAGTGACTGATAACATTCTTTAATGTTTAATGCTGTTGTGTTGACATAGATTTTGTGGACCTCAAGGGAAATAATTTGAAATGGAGGTTTGTCAAAATAATAAAAAGTTCAGTCAAATGTTCAATAATTTTCTTAAATGAATAAGTATGTGCTCGTCATGCTCTCTTTCCCATGCAAGGATTAGCATGAACTTGCGGAGGAGTCTTAAAACAAATGCAGCCAAACAAACGAAATGTGAATTGTGTCATCTGCTATCTGAGCAAGATGACTAAATCCAGTGGAATAATAAAAATATCATTTACAAATCCGCGTTTAATAAACTTTCACAATTGTTTATGAAACAGATTTTCTGAATTCTGTATGCATTATAAACATTTTCTTGTCTTGCTATACTCTCTTTCTTAGTGATTTGATCTCTTGAATGTACGAAAGGTTATGGATGAAATTTATCAATACTCTTTACAAGAGTGTGGAAATTTTAACATGCTCAAACTTAAATGAATGTGCAGCTTTCAGTGCAATAGTTTGATTTGTTTCAGTTGTAATAGTTTTAAGGGTAAAACAGCAAGACTTAATTTTCGTGTTGATGCTTCATGTGTTCGCACATTGTGGACAGACACAAAGTTACACTAAAAGAAATATCTCAAAGTGAAAAGGCGGTTACTTCATTTCTTAATTTTCATTTATTCCTATTATGATGACAGCTCACAAAGAGGTGTCTTCACCTAAAAACATACACAGTCCAACAAACAAATTGTGAATGGCCATCTGAAATCTTGAAAATATGACTAAAACTAGTGGTGTAAGAAAAATGTCATTTACAAAAGATTGTGATTCTTAGATGCGACACATCCCTAACAAAATCTGTTGGCATGCAAAAATACTCATAAATGTTTTAGCACAGTTATTTACACACATAGTATGAGAACTGTACATTGTATCACTTGCCATAGAAAATTCATTACCAGTTTATTAAGGTCAAAAAGAAATGACGATAATAGTTGAAACATCCTTGTACATCTCTTTCATGTTGAAAACACAGATGCTGGCGCTTTAATCTTTTAGTAAACCATTTCAAATGACATGATATCTACAAAATAGTCAAATAGTCAAAATGTACAAGTTTTGTGTTCTAGGTGAGAAATTTACACCAATAAATGTTTCATGAACATTAGAAAACAACATATATTCCCTGTGGCTGTTAAACACCTCGGGTAAATAATTTGAAATGTAGGTCTATCAAATGAGAAAAGGTCAGTCATACATTTCAAAAACTTTTCTGAGGTAAAAAATTATGTGTTTGTCACAAACACATCCAAAGAGTTTTCTATTCATGTGAGAAAAGCACTTGGGTGCATTATCATCAGGCTATTTTAAAGAAATTAAAGAATAAAATTAAAGTTTACGTTTAATTTAAAGACAATAGACAGCATGACTTGCTTTAGTGACACACAATGTGTTTAAAACTTTTTAAACATGTTTAAAACTGTAGGTGTAATTATTTTACTGAGACGTTTTAAGTGAAATGTATATTTGTTCTTTTACAGTACATATACTATCTACAGGCCAGATTAAAATGAAAACATTTCTTAAATAACAACAAAAAATAAAAACAACATATACGATTTTGCTCATATTTAAAATTTAGCACTCAGATTTGTGTGTGTGTGTGTGTGTGTGTGAGAGAGAGAGAGAGAGAGAGAGAGAGAGCCCAAATAATCAGCCAAAGTGTTGATTATTTGTCTTAAGCAGGGCTTATTTAAAATGTTTATTTTTTTGTCTTGTCATATGTACTTTGATTTCTTTTAAACGATATTGTTCAGCACAATGGTCAACCGTTGTTGATTTATTGTGCTTTGTAAATAAAATGAACTGAACTGAACTGAACTAAAGCATGATTCTGTGCACATCTATATGAGGTGGATGTTGGAAAGCCATTAACACAAGCACATAGAGGATATCCACTGTCAGTTAGACACCTTCACTGTTAGAAGGAAATGGATAGGGTGGGTGGTCTGAGAAGTTGTTGATCTGAATAAATGTCTCTCTTTGTCTTGTTTTAACAAAAGTCTACATATTACACAACATTGATGTTTCTAAGGTGTTAGGAAGAACAAAGAACCATCCACACCTGGAAAGGTAGACATTCAGACATCCTCCTTATTCAGAGGTGGTTGTAGATGGGCCAGTAGGGACAAATTGGTGTCTAGGCATTAACATATACCGTATAGATCAAACAAACATTGATCCTGTTAAGGTGACAATACACACCCTTTGCTCAGCCATTTTTCCACAATCAGAAAGAACCCAACACCTCCAGACTGGAAGTTAGCAACATGTCAGGAAGGAACAACGCCATAAAAACCCATGGCACAGGTGAGTGATAAAAACATCATAAATCCAGTCATAAATCCATCAAATGTCAGATCTAACCTCTGCTTTGATCTTTTGATTTACACACTCCAATGTCATGTCAGTTAGGGGTGACAGGACCCCGGTGACATGACAGTCAGGGTGACAGAGGGGTCATATAGACATAAATCAGCTCATAAATCTGACCATGTACACATTTGACACATGACAACCTGTCAATCAACGCTGACAGGGGTCATAAATCAGGTCATAAATCATCAATCTAACACATGGTATTCGATACAACTACTGACGTGATATTAATCAATGCATGCTGATGAACTTTTATCATAGTATATAGTTATATAGTAAAGAGTGCTAAACATTCAACCCAGTCTTTTTCCTCAGTATTATTTATTTGAATTTTGTGAACGGGAATTCCTCTTTTGCTGTGTTATAAGCCAGGCTTCGTGCACTTTCACTTTCGAATTCGCGATCTTGGTGTCACCTTTTATAGACGGTTTCATCGGAGACTGTCCTCCTCCAAAAAACGACCCCATAGGTCGTATGTGCAAGCAGCTTATTACGACCATATCTTACGTTTTAAGATGAAGCGCCCTCTAGCGCTCCTGTAAATAATGACAGTGCCCTGTGTCATGAAATGACGTTTGACCGTCGTTACCAGTTCATATACTATTTGTTTTTTCGTATTTACACGATATTACTTAATACAGAAAATTGAGTTGTTTAATAAAAAAGAAGAAAAAAAATCTATTTTGTGCCATTTTGGAAAGTAAAGAACCACATTAAAATAATTAAACTCTTTTCAAATATAATTTTAATTTTAATTAGGCCTATATTATTATTATTATTATTATTATTATTATATCTTAATTTAAAAAATAACTTTAAATTGAACATTTTCTAAGAAAGCACCAAAAAAAAAAAAAAATCGCTGAAAATGTTTAAAAGCACTGCAGATGATTCAAATGATATTTTTTCCTTCTGTCAGCTAATGTTAACATTAACAATATCACCATATGACCATAGCGACACACACACACACAAATAAATAAATAAATAAATAAATCATTCAAGAAATAAATAAATCAATAAAATAAAATAAATAAAATAAAATAAAATAAAAAAGCAAGCAAGCAAGCAAGCGCCAAGAGGAAGATGAAGCAAACGAAGAAGAAGAATGAGAAGGGAGGCTTGGACCAGGCGTTGCACTGATCGTCGTAGCTAAGGTGTGTATTTTAAGTATCCTGTTGTTATTTTTAATATTCATAAGTATTCATGTTGATTGTCTGCAATCCATGTGGAACTATGTAAGTCCAGCTCGACGTTTTGATTATGGTTTGGTTTTACCCATTAATAGTAACACGTTATTATCTTGCTACCTAATGAACTATCTTGCTTGATCGCTAGCATCATGTGCTGCTAGCTCACGTGCAAACATTCCAGCTAGGTAGGTTTGTGCACTTTATAACGTAAAATCCTTGCTTCTCAATTAACTATAAACCGGAGAAGTTAATTTAGGGGACCTTCCATAATTTATCCGGTTAATTTATAAATAGACAATAATTGAAGAGGCATTCCCTCCTAAAAAAAATAAAATAAAATAATAATAATAAAAGGTTTAGAAAAGACTAATGCCCTTTTTGTAACAAAACACATGTAAATGAATGGCAAATAGCAATTATGATATGACCTGTAAATTGTCTGATAAATCACATTCTCTGTCCTGAACTAAACTTTATGTAATATTGCCAGAATTTGCCACAGTTTATTTCAGCCTACTGTATCCCAAACTGTGTAAAAAAATATATATAAATAAATAAAATAAAATAAAAAATCTCTTTAGAATTAAGGTAGGGTCACCATTATAAGAATATTATCTAAATTGCTTAATCTAAATTACTTAATTTCAGCACATTATGGAAAACTATCAGTTCCACTTTAAATTAGGGATATACAATTTTAAAGAATTATTAAAAACATAAAAGGTGCAGTATTGGCAAAATTGTTTGACAGAATCAGGTTCAGGTTGACAGGAAGTAAATAAATCCCCATTAGTGCATTCAGATTTATAGGCACAAGTGGTCTGGGACCAGTCTGTGCCCACTCTTACAGAGGCCTGGTTGTTCTGATTGGTGCGCTCTCAGAAATTGTGTTGACACTCAGCTTATTCCTCTTTGACCTTTGTGGTCATTTCAGAAACAAGTTAAATGCAGGGTTGGTACAACTAATCCTATCTCATCTGTTTGTTTTTCAGGTTTTTGTACCAATCTAATTCATCACTGAAACATTATAGAAATCAAACGGTTCTTTTAAGAGCCAATTTCTTTCTCCTCCTCTCTCTCTCTTTCTTTTTTTTAATCTCTGTCCCTTTTGTATTTGTTTGTACTTTGACTTTATTCATTATTTCTGAGTTGGAAGCCCAAAAAGTAAGCTTTTTCACATATTATTTCTCTATCATGCCATTTACCTAAATTTAAAAGAATAGGGCTCTTCTCATGCCTCCCCCAAATATATCATTTTGTTTTTAATTTTAGACTTCAAAAAAAAAGAAAACAAAAGGGAAGTCAAGACTGCAATGTTTCTTGTAGGAAAAGAGACGAGCATGGGAACATCCTACCACAACGCGTTAAGAAGAATCGATCTGGTTAGTAAAATATACAGTCATCCTATTGTTTACGCCTCTTGTGTTTACGCTTTTGGTCAGCAGTTATGTTTTCTGTGTCATTACATTCTGTGTTTGCAGTTAAACCTGCTGGCACTAAGGAGCTTGCAGAAGTTGAGGAGATGCATATAAATGAAAGTCCAGAAGAGGTCCCAAGTCTTGGTAAGCATAAATTGACAGTCTAAATAATTTCAGCCTTTGTACTTAAATTGAAAAATGTCACATGGCAACTGACAAAAGTATGTAATAGCCATTTTTCATGATGCATACGAAGTGACAAAGCCATATAAGAAATTGATATGTTGCTTTATAAAAATGCATTAATGCAACTGTAGTTTTACTTATTATTGTTATTGTTATTATTTTTTTTTTTTTAGATCAACGTCTTCAGAGATTAAAAAACCTACTAAATTCTGTCACTGTCTCTGCATCAGATGAAATAGAAGAGGCACCCACCATGTCTGTATGGACCAAAAGACAGGTCATGTCTGAAAAAAAATTTAGGGCTGCATTGCCAGAAATCTTAAATTGCATGCTGGCTGCAGAGACTGTAACCCAGCATTGCTGTCAACAGTGAAAGGCTGTTGACGCTGTTGTCCGGTGTCTAGAGTGTGTTCCATCAGGACGTCAGTTTTTCTGTTCGACATGTGACTCTGAGATCCACAGTAAACATGTGTTTCATGACAGAGAAGCTATGATTGATGGTTTTTTCAAGCCTATTCCACCAACATCCTTAGTGGTGATTGATGAAAGTGACCAATATCAACTCTGCGAAAAAGGTGTGTTCAAAGTATTTAGAAGGTGTCCTCTCACCATGTTTTCATAATGTCCACTACATGTACAATGGTACTATTTAAGCTCTTGTCTGCAGTTTCCTTTAATAAATGTGTCGACATTATTGATATCACTATCTGAAATTTTCAGTGTGTATGCTTCCTATTCCTCCACCAATGCAAATTTGCTCCTGTGGTCCAACCCAAGCCTTCACAGTTATCCCAGGAAAGCAGACTGTCTTGGTGACTATCAACGGTATGTCTTGTCACTTCCTTCTAAATTTTTATAACCCAGGAGATGAAATCATACATAATAGTGGCTTACTTATTTTTGTGGCTTATTTTTTGTCCTGTGTTGTACAAATACTGGTCAAATAGTAACCACGTGTTTATTTTAAGGTGCATACAACCTGTGCCTGCCTAGTATATGCTGTCCACTTTGTTCTTGCAAATGGACTCCTGGGATTAGTGACTTGCTTGAATATAAATACTGGCCAGCAACCATCAGCTGCCAAATGCTGTTCAAGTTTGATGTGTTCACATCATTTGAGCAGATGAAATTGGCTAGCCCAGCTTTATCCCAACAAGCATTTCTCAAAATGCTTGAATATCGATCACTTTGCACTGGTCGGGTAAGGACTGTTTTCATTTGCAACATTTTTGAATTTCAGAATCAGAATCAGAATCAGAATGAGCTTTATTGGCCAGGTATGCTTACACATACGAGGAATTTGTTTTTGTGACAGAAGCTCTACAGTGCAACAGAAAGACAGCAACAGGACAGGACACAGATAATAAAAGAATAATTTACAAATAGGCAATGTACAAATAGCAAAAACACAATATATAGACAATTATGGTGTACAGGTCTAATATGTGCAAATCTGAAATGAAAAAAATAAGTATGTGTGTTGAATAAATAATTTATAATAGTGTTGTGTGTTCCACTTTTAATGTCAAGTGTTCATGAGATGGATTGCCTGAGGGAAGAAACTGTTCCTGTGTCTGGTCGTTCTGGTGCTCAGAGCTCTGTAGCGTCGACCAGACGGCAACAGTTCAAAGAGGGAGTGTGCTGGATGTGAGGGGTCCAGAGTGATTTTGCCAGCCCTTTTGCTCACTCTGGATGAGTACAGTTCTTGGAGAGTGGGGAGGGTTGTACCAATGATTCGCTCAGCAGTCCGGACTACCCTCTGTAGTCTTCTGAGGTCAGATTTGGTAGCTGAGCTGAACCAGACAGTTATTGAAGTGCAGAGGACGGATTCAATGATGGCGGAGTAGAACTGATTCAGCAAGTCCTGTGGCAGGTTGAACTTCCTCAGCTGGCGAAGGAAGTACAACCTCTGCTGGGCCTTTTTCACAATGGAGTCTATGTGATTGCCCCACTTCAGGTCCTGGGAGATGGTGGTGCCCAGGAATCTGAATGACTCCACTGCAGTCACAGTGCTGTTCATGATGGTGAGTGGGGGGAGAGCAGGGGGGTTTCTCCTGAAGTCCACGATCATCTCCACAGTTTTGAGCGTGTTGAGCTCCAGGTTGTTAAGACTGCACCAGACAGCCAGCTCCTTAACCTCCTGTCTGTAGGCAGACTCGTCACCGTCCTGGATGAGGCCGATCAGTGTGGTGTCGTCTGCAAACTTCAGGAGCTTGACAGAGGGGTCTTTAGATGTGCAGTCATTAGTGTACAGGGAGAAGAGCAGTGGGGAGAGAACACAGCCCTGAGGAGCTCCAGTGCTGATCGTACGAGTGCTGGATGTGTATTTTCCCAGCCTCACTAGCTGCTGCCTGTCTGTCAGGAAGCTGGTGATCCACTGACAGACGGAGGTGGGGACGGAGAGCTGAGTTAGTTTGTTCTGAAGGGTGTCCGGGATGATGGTGTTAAAAGCGGAGCTGAAGTCTACGAACAGGATCCTCACATAAGTCCCTGGTCTGTCCAGATGCTGCAGGATGAAGTGCAGTCCCATGTTGACTGCATCATCCACAGACCTGTTTGCTCTGTAGGCAAACTGCAGGGGGTCCAGTAAGGGTCCAGTGGAGGACTTCAGATAGGCCAAAACCAGTCTTTCAAATGACTTCATGACCACAGATGTTAGAGCCACAGGTCTGTAGTCATTAAGTCCAGTAATTTTGGGTTTCTTTGGGACGGGGATGATGGTGGAGCGTTTGAAGCATGAGGGGACTTCGCACAGCTCCAGAGATCTGTTGAAGATCTGTGTGAAGATGGGGGCCAGCTGGTCAGCACAGATTTTTAGGCAGGCTGGTGACACACCGTCTGGGCCTGGTGCTTTCCTTCTTTTGTTCTTCCTGAAGACCTGGCGCACCTCATCTTCGCTGATCTGAATTGCAGGTGTGGGGGAGACGGGGGTTGCTGGAGGTGTGAATGGTTGTGTGAATGGTTGTGTGGAGAGGTGTTCAGGGCGGGTGTGGGGTGTTTTTTCAAACCTGCAATAGAACTCGTTCAGGCCGTCTGCCAGGTGTTGATTCTCCAGAGTGCTGGGGGATGGTGACTTGTAACTGGTGATTTCTTTCATACCTTTCCACACTGAAGCAGAATCACTGGAAGAGAATTTTTTCCTTAGCTTGCCGGAAAAATTCCTCTTTGCCACTCTGATCTCCTTTTCCAGTGTGTATTTGGCCTGTTTATACAAGACTTTATCCCCCTTTCTGTAAGCATCTTCTTTGGCCTGACGGAGCTGTCTGAGTTTTGCAGTGAACCATGGTTTGTCGTTGTTGTAAGTTAGATGAGTCTTGGTAGGAATGCACATATCCTCACAGAAACTGATGTAAGATGTTACAGTCTCTGTGAGCTCATCCAGATCATTTGCGGCAGATTCAAAAACAGTCCAATCAGTAAGGTCGAAACAGGCTTGTAAATCCCACTCTGTTTCATTAGTCCATCTTTTAACAGTTCTTAATACAGGTTTTCCAGATTTGAGTTTCTGCCTGTAGGTCGGTATAAGATGAACCAAACAGTGATCAGAGAGTCCTAAAGCTGCCCGTGGGACAGAGTGATATGCGTCCTTTATCGCTGTGTAGCAGTGATCCAATATATTACTGTCTCTGGTGGGACATGTAACATGCTGTCTGTATTTTGGCAGTTCACGGGAGAGATTTGCTTTATTAAAGTCCCCGAGAATGATTAAAACAGAGTCCGGGTGTTGTTGCTCAGTCTCTGTGATCAGATCAGCGAGTTTCTGTAAAGCTGAGCTCACGTGCGCTTGCGGAGGAATGTAAACACTCACGAGAATGAACGAGTGAATCTCCCGCGGCGAGTAGAAAGGCTTGCAGTTAATGAAGAGCGTTTCTAGATCAGAACAGCACATCTTCTTTAACACAGTTACATCTGTACACCACCTCTCATTGATGTAAAAGCACGTCCCGCCGCCGCGTGATTTCCCCGTTGATTCTGCCTCACGATCCGCTCTAATCAGCTGAAAGCTCGGAAGATGTAACGCGCTGTCCAGAATGGCGTCGTTCAGCCAGGTTTCCGTGAAACACAGAGCAGCAGAGTTTGAAAAGTCCCTGTTTGTCCGGGAGAGCAGAAGGAGTTCGTCCGTTTTGTTGGGTAGAGAGCGGAGATTCGTCAGATGGATGCTAGGCAACGCCGTTCTAAATCCTCGCTGTCTGAGCTTCACGAGCGCGCCGGCTCGCTTCCCCCGTCTGCGCGTCCTGAAGCGCTTGACCAGAGCTACAGCTCCGCCAACAACAATGTCCAGCAAAACGTCCGAATAATCAAAAACCGGTAAAAGATTCTGTGGTGTGTTCTGCCGAATGTTCAGCAGATCATCCCTGGTAAAACTGATGGTGTTTGAGAAACAAAAAACAGGAAAAACGAACAAAAACAGTACAAACACTGAAGAGCAAAGCACAGTAGCTGCCATCTGCGGCGCCATCTTAGTTAGAAAAATTTCTGACTTCAAACACTTTCATTAACCAAAATAATACCATCCTTCTTTCCAGACGGGTAGTATTTGTGGTGATACCTTCCACAGAGTCTTTCGAGAGTTTGCCTTCTGCCGTTATAAGAAAGAAGATATGTGCCTGATGGAACCCTTTAAATGCCCAGCATGCACACCAAACATGCTGGTTATATCTGCAGATGGTAATAGAAAACATGACCGGTTCAAGAAGTCCAAAGGGTCAGTGGAATCTTTTTATATATATATATGTATAGGGTGGCACAGTGGTCATTTTGTGTAGCCCTGCAATAGACTGGCTGCCTGTCCACGCTGTACCTCACCTCTCACCCAATGCTAGATGGAATAGGCTGTAGCACCCCTCCAACAACAACTTTAAAGATATTATTTGTTTTTGTACTTTAAACAGTGAGTTCTTAACTTCTCACACAAGCTAATGCCAAATAACAGCATTAATTTCCACAGGACACATAAAAGCTGATAGCCCAACAAGGTGCTCCAGATCAAATGTGATTCACACAGACTCACTATGGTTATTAATGTGATAAATAACTATGGTTATTTATCACATTAATTGAGGAGAATACAATGTTTATGATTATGCGATTTTGTTGTCAATTCATTCTTATTTAACAGGACAGATGAACCATCTCTTTTTGATGGATTATTCATTGCACAAGATGCCAAAGTATCTGCCTTTGTTGACCAAATCAGAAGCCAGATGATTAGTGTAAGGATTTATTCAACTCTACAACCCTTCTTTATTTTTTAAATTGTCCTGGGATTACATGTAACGCATTGCTTCTAGTGATCGACCGATATTGATTTTTTATAACCGATACCGATACCAAATATTTGCATGTTTATGTTCCTGATAACCGATATGCAGAACCGATATTTATTTACTGTTATAAAGTAAATAAATGACTGAGTGAAGTAAGTCCATAGCCTACTTCACTTTGGTTTTTCCTCCTTTCAATCATAGAAAAAAAAAAGGTTGAAAATTAACAGTTTTTCATGTTAAATTTAATCTTCATATTACAACAATAAAAACATTTTATTTATAAAAAGCATCGGCGGCAACACTGATATTAACAATAAGCAAATTAAATGTAGAATGACTATTGTTTTTAAATGGAGAAAATAAATAAAGGACAGGAGTCATAAACTTTTAAATTACAGTTTTAGTAGGTTTATAAGCTGTTTAATAGGCTAAAGCGTGAAGAATAATTCACTGGATAATGTTAATTCACTGAATAATATTCTCTGAAATATTGAAATATAACAAACAAAACATCGTATTTTATTGCATTTCTCAACTGGTATGTTAATATCAGAAAATATGTTTTTTGTCATTCTAGATTATGAAATGCCTGCTGACAGCGCGGTTTATCTATGCATTTATCCAGAACTATAATCAAACTGTGATCGCTCGCGGAGATAATAAATAATTAATTTCCACTGAAATGTATTTATTTAGATGTTTTTTTTAGCGAAATAATTGTTATATAGTAAATGTTAATATAATTTAGTGTGTTTTAAACAAGTGAATCTTGTTAAAAGTTACATGCGGTGGCCGTGCTGGAGCATTTCCTGAGCATCAACCGCTGAGTGAACAGCAATATGAAAGCGGCTTCACGAGACTAATGATGAGCATATACAACAGAGAGAGAATTAAATTCAGCGCTTTTATTTCCAACATGCGCTCATTCATGGCTGTATTTTTTAATTCAAGAAAAATTACGTCTTTATTGGGAGAGGACTTGACAGATTATTTTAGCTTATGCGACTCCGACTTCACGAGACTAATGATGAGCATATAGAAGACAGAGAGAGAATTAAATGCAGCACTTTCCAACATGCGCTCATTTATGGCTGCTTATTATTTAATTCAGGCAAAGTTACATCTTTATTGCGACAGACTGAAGGATTGTTTTACGTGACTCCGTGAGTTTGTCTCTATTTCTTAGAGCCAAGCTGCATAAACTACATATCAGGCATTTATGTAATAGCCTACATCTAATTTGTGCATTAATGGCTGTTATGTTAAATAAAGTTTACTAACTACAGCAAATCAAGTAGGCTACCTGTGCACGCCGTTGTTGTTGTCTTGTCTCCCCTCAGACGCAATGGCGATCCTGCGCGCAATTTTCAAAACACCCACAAGATGGCGGCGTTTATCGGTGAATCCGATATTACAAAACCGATATCCGATTATGGTAAAATGCTTAAATATCGGGACAAATATCGGTAAATCGATATATCGGTCGATCTCTAATTGCTTCTACTTTCAGAGGACAGGTCATGATGTCTGTGGGCCAGCAACATTTACAGCAGGTAGAGAAACATCACAGAAGTCCAGGGCCAAGGTGGATGAGGAGGGCTTTGAAATAGCTGTGTGTCGTCATGGAATCTTGCTGCAAGGCTTGAATCACTACCGTGGTGAAATATATGCCTACCCAATGTTCCTGCAAAAGGAGCTGACACAAGCTGCAAATGTAACATTCTTTTGTACAGACATTGCTTGCAGGTAAATAAATAACCACTGCCAAATGATGTTTTACCATTATGCCATGGGCATAACACCATGGTTAGCTAAAAAGTACACCTTTATTATATTATGGACTTAGAAATTAATATGGCTACTGTGTAGTCAGTTTAGTTTACTACTACAACAGTTTAGTCCATAAGGTATAAGGAAATATTATCATTTATATGATTGCATAGTGTTCTTTGATTGAATTGTACCAGTCACATAGATCCTGATTTGACTCCTTACCATTTTGTGCCATGCACATGTGTTTTTCCCATTACAGGTACTGGCCTTATTTGGAAAAGATGGCAGAGAAGTTGCCTGAGCTCCTCCAACCACTTACCACGATGAAGCCTTTTCTGTCTGTAATGCATGCTAAGGCTCACACTGGCAAGTGTGAGGTACAGTGTGCGAGTTAAATGTTTGCATCATAAGATGTTTTTTTAGGAACATAACCCTACAGCATCAGAAAAAAAGAGTTTCCTTTTTATCTGTAAATACAGGTGTTTCAAAAAAGGTAGTGCACATAAGTGAAATCCTTTAGTGCAGTGGTTTTCAAATCTGTCCTGGAGTACCACCAGCACTGCACAATTTGTATGTTTTCCTGACACACCCAATTCAGGTCTTGCAGTCTCTACTAATGAGCTTGTGACTTACAAAATGTGCAGTGCGGGGGGTCCTGATGGACAAGTTTGAAAACCGTTTTCATAAAATAGATTGTTCCGGTCCTTGATTCTGATTGGTTGAGCCGCGTTCTGTGTGTTGCTTGGCAACCATTTTTTTGGAACCACAACTGTTTCTGAGGAACACATTGTTTGGTGGAAGGATACTGTTTTTATTAATATCATTACACTTATTTGCTTTGTTTTATTTTGTGAAACCTTACTAAGTATATGGAATAACCATTTTATAAAAGCAATAAGTCCTGTGAAGCCATGGTGTACAGTGAATTTACAACAGCTAAGAGGGTTTGTTACAATGCCTCTTAGCTGTTAGAAATTCACTGTAAACCATGGCTTCTTGGGGCTTATTGCTTTCATTTATATATGTATATATAATTATATAAAACACTCATTTTACATTTTCAAAATTTACTCATTTCACAAAATATAATTTATAATACACAGTCTAAGAAATAAGATTATATTGATAAATGTCTTCATCTGATGTTTTGGAGCAGGTAAGGTGGGGCGGTAGAAGTCAGGATGGTGCAGGAAACACTGTTGGTGAAGAGGTGGAACAGGTCAATAGCTTCCTGTCAAGGGCAGCTCTTACTACAAAATACATGACCAAGTCAGGTTGGTTAAAAGGTAATACTCTGTTTCACACACAATGCTAGATTGTACAATTGATTTGTTCTTACCTGTTTTATTTTTAAAGGCAGAGCAGATATGATAACTGTGCTTGCCATGGGATGGAACCATAGGAAGGTGGAGAGTCTCCATAAGACACTAGCAAAAAGATTTGTCAAAGTAAGAAGGCTACACTGCATGTTTACCCTCTGGGGTCTGAAGTGCTTTCTTGGCTCTGGAGGTGTTTTGACATACATTTGTCTTGTTATGGTCTTGTAGTTCACTTACAGTCAGTCACATTCAACGTTACATCAGTTCAGTTCTGATGTAACGTCTCTGTTACATACATAACCGAGACGTTTTGTATACTAACACGTTGATTAATTATTAAATCAAATTGTATTCTCCTTACAAGTAATAATCAAACTGAACATTTTTCTATAGTAGATAAATCTTCCAAAAATATATAAGACGACAAAAGGGAATCTCGACTGCATAATTTATGGTAGTGGGGGACTGTGTTCACGCTTTCCCCTGCATTTTTTTTTTTTTTGGGGGGGGTAGTTGTGGCCTAATTTTGCAGTGATTCTATGTTTTCTCAATTTTTTCTTTTTTAAATAGACTACACAGAGAGCAGAAATGGAAGCAGCCAATCTTGAGAGTCTCAAGCAGGAGTTCAGCATCTCTGTGGAAGATGTGGATCAGTGGGTGAAAGATGTCAAGCACTGGGCTGCCACTGGTATGTGATATAGTCTCTTGTCTATCAATTGGTACTTTATTTTCCATACATTTGGCTAAACTTTAGCAGTGATACTGTGTTTTTTGTAATGGTTGCTTATTTCTGTTTTTCAAGAGAAACCCAGTACTCACAGTAGCCAGGAAGAGCTCCAGAGAGAAATTGATGAAATTATTTATTCCATCCGAAGAAAGCATGATCTATATCGACAAAATGGTATTTGTTATTACGTCACTCAACTTGCATTTTTTTATTTTCTTTTTGTTCTTATGAAATTTTCTTAACCTTACAGACAGCAGCCAAACAAGGCAGCGCAAACGAAGGAGACTTGGTGAGCTGAAAAAAGACACTCAGAGAAAAGATTATTCAGTACAACGCCATTCCTGGCACTGAAGAGAAAATTGACCCAGAAGCAGCATGCAGTCTCTGTGATGATGTCATTCTGCCTTGGGAAGCACAAGGAGATTGTGAGTAATGTGTTGTATATTTGTGCTTTTATTAATTCACTAAATTATGTTGATTGTTAATAACAGTGAGCATTTTAAGACTGGGTGATGAAAAAGGTGCAACATACAGTAAAGAATGACATGTTATATACTGCTGATATCTGTAATGTTATGTGACCCTGGACCACAAAACCAGTCTTAAGTGTCAATTTTTCAAAACAATACATCATCTGAAAGCTGAATAAATAAGTTAGGATAATAATAAATGATTAGGATCTCACAATATTTGGCCAAGATACAACTATTAGAAAATTTGGAATCTGAGGGTGCAAAAAAATCTAAATATTGAGAAAATCACCTTTAAAGTTGTCCAAAATGAAGTTCTTAGCAATGCATATTACTAATCAAAAATTAAGTTTTGATATAGTTATGGTAAGAAATTTACAAAATATCTTCGTGGAACATGATCTTTATTTAATATCCTAATGATTTTTGGCATAAAAGAAAAATGGATAATTTTGACCCATACAATGTATTTTTGGCTATTGCTACAAATATACCCCAGCGACTTAAGACTGGTTTTGTGGTCCAGGGTCACATATGAAGTCATAGTAAAAATCTGATTGTTATTGTTATTCCTGTAACACATATGCTATACTACAAGTGGTCATCACTATTCTATTTAAATTAGTATAATATATATTATTTTAGCTGCAATAACAGGATAAAGTCTAGATGAATGGCGTGAAATAAATCTGCCTACTTATTTGATATCCTACATCATAGAATATGTAATGCAGCCAATATGTTTTTAAATAAAAGTAGGCATGTCTTAATACTGGGAAGAGCATTTAAATACCTTTCTTTGTTATATTGTAGTTAGGGTTGGGCAATGTCTACTAAATTGGCATCAGACGATGTCTACTGTGAAACATCGCGATGGACGATGACATCAGGGGGCGGGGCCAGGGTATGATGATAAAGCAACAACATCATTTAAATCAGGAACCAGAGAAAATACTCTACATTGTATCGCATTTTTATATGCACAAATACACTATCTGTGAAATCAGATACTATAACGCTTCTGCGGATATTGTCTATCATGGCAAGTGTATCAAATGAAAAAAAATAAATGCTGAAGTGCTCTCAAACACTCAAAGACACGCGTTTTATGCAGAGCACCTGTTGTTTGCAGCTACCTAAAAACACTTTGGTGGACACACCACCTAAGTGATGAGAGAAAGGTCAGATGCCATCCTTTCAGCGGGTTTTAGCATCTTTCCATTGCTCTAATACTTAATTTTATACTTTTTATAAAAGCCATTTATTTGTTATAAAGACTCACCTCAGAAAAATGAATTTTGTCAGACACAGTTGAAGTAAAAAGTCCCTGAGACAAATGCGCTGTCCTGATTCAGTACCTGTGGTCAGATGAGATGGTGCAGCCAGGTCTATGTCATTATTTCAACATTATCTTCATAACTACAAAATAAAAAGTTTCACACCTCAGAAAAATTAGCTTTATCCTTTCCTGTCAACACTGTGTGTGCAGATTCAGACTAGGGGAATCACAATGCCGGCTCAACATTGTGATGTTTGTTAGCCATCGGCGATGGCATCATTTATCGGCCCAACCCTAATTGTAGTGTGATGTTTCAGTTGTAAATTATGCATATTGGCTGCATTATACATTATAAGCATAGTTATGGATAATATAGTTAGTATATTATCTATATTATTACCCATATAAATTGTTCTTGTTGGACAAGTTCTTTATCAATATTACTCTGAAGGCCCGCAAAATGCCTAATGAAGACCACTGTGCTAGACATAAAGCAGAAATAAGTGTTTTGACATTTTTTTTTTTTTTTTCCCTCCACTTTTATTTTCAAAAATAGTGGCGAGTCTCCGCTTGAAGAGGCGACTGTTTGATCACTCTTTGAAGTCATGCTGGTCAGGCGATTGGAGGAGGAGAAGATCATAATTGTAAAGGAAATGACTCAGCACTATCAACATCTAAAAAATGCGCTGGACAAACTGGACAACCTCCTTGGGGAGACTAAGGAGGAAATGAAGATCCCTTGTATGTACCACTTTTTCTTTTTTTTTTAATTCAGTAATATGTAATAATATGTTGATACCACTAAGCAAGATATCATAGTTTTCTATAAATATTGCTTCCAATCTAAAAATAAATTTAAATGACCATTTAAAATTGCAGCTTGTTAGCTATTTAGTTTGTTTTTGTTTGTTTAGTTTTTTTTTTTTTGTTTTTTTCACATAACTGTACAGTACAGCCCCAGAGTTGGTCATTCAAGCTGCAGTGCATGTTTCCAACGATATCATTCATGAAATGCTGCCTAATTATCAATGTCAATTTTCTCAATTTTTTTTACTTTAGATTCAACCAGAGAGCTGACCGAAGAAGGGCACAGGGGGCTGTACTGCTGTATCTTACACAAGCGGCACATTCTGCAACAAAAACTTGCAGCAGTCACCAGCACCTATGCCAGTGTCAACACTGACCCTTCTTTCTTCATGCTGGAGGAAAGTGAGGACAACAACAGTCCAGAACTTTCTGAAGAAGAGTTTTAAAATGTTAGCACAAAATTTGGAAGCATTGCATTCAGCATCTTCCCAAAAGACCCTTGAGTTTCGACTCATGAAATAATTTTTCAGATTTATTAAAAAATGAATAAATAAATGTCATTCTAACCCTGACCTATTGTATCTGTTGTTTTTTCTTACACCAGCCTGTTCTCTTTTTTCTCAGATTTGGATAGCCGAAACCTCTACATTATCCATGAGCCTCTGTCACCTTTGCAGCTTTGCTTAGCTGTTACTTTTATATTTTATGAAATTGGATTTTACATGGGACATTACATTACATCTCAACTGTTACACAATTATTATTTAATGCCCATTTAAAATTTATATTCACTTATACATTTTTGGTGTTTTAAGGTAATATAGTTAGTATTAATTTGAATGCCCACCTTTACTATTTAATCTCAAGTTTTATGTCCCATTTTAAATCATAATCATAAGTAATTTTAATAAAACTAATTACAAATGCTATTAATGTTTGTTCTGTGGGTAACACTTTATTATAAGGTTTCATTTGATAACATTCACTACATTAGCCACCATGAACAACAATAAAAATACTTTTTTAACAATACAAATACTACAGAATTTGTAGAATACTGTTATTATTATTGTTATTTATTTTGCATTTGTGTGTGTGTGTGCGCGCGCGTTTTTGTGACAAATGACATAAATTTGTATAATGACAAGGGTATGACATAGCTATTACAAGGAGAAGGTGACTTTTCAGGACATTACCTCATGTCCCCACTTTTCAAAACGCTTATAAATCACACAGAATGGAGTGTATTGAAAATCTGAAATAGCACAAAGTTTCCTGTAAGGGGTAGGTTTAGGTGAAGGGTTGGTGTAGGGCAATAGCACATATAGTTTGTACAGTATAAAAACCATTACGCCTATGGGATTTCCCCACTTTTCACAAAAATAAACATGTATGTGTGTGTGTGTGCGTGCGTGCGTGAGCGCAAACTTGTTTTTCCTACATTGTAAGGAATGTCCTCACAAAGATAGTAAAATGAGAACATTGTAACGTTGGGCCCCACAAAGACAACATCTAATTTATAATATCAATAAAATAATATATAATATAATATATACACTACACTTGAAAGGTGGAGTCAAGACATTTGCAAATATGATTAAAAGATGAATATGAGACAAAACTACAGAATGTCACATTTTATTATTAGCCGTTTCAACACATACATGTTTTTACCAAATAAAAAGAACAGCACTTTAGAGTTCATCCCACTCATTGATGTGAGCATAGGTATTGGGACAGTTGAACATAAGGCAGATATAAAAGATTAAAAGCTATTATTTAGTTGCAGATCCCTTGCGCACAATCACAGCAGTGAGTCTATGACCCATAGACATCACCAGATTCTTGGTCTCATCCTTTGAAATACTTTTCCCAGCCTTTAATGCAGCCAGTTCCAATTGTTGTTTGTTTTGGGGAGTTTCTGCCTTTACTCTCCTCTTCAGCTGGTGAAATTCATGTTCAGTCGGATTTAAATCTGGAGATTGACTTGGGCAATCTAAGATTTTCCATTTCTTTGCCCTGATAAATTCCTTGACTGAACTAGCAGAGTGTTTTGGGTCATTATCCTGATGCAATATGAAGCACTTCCCAATGAATCTGGTGGCATTTTCTTGAGTATTGGTAGGCAAGATGGTTTTGTACCCTTCCAAATTCATTCTGCTATTGTCATCATACATTGTCATCAGTAAAGTTGAGAGGGCCTGTTCCAGAGATAGCCATGCATGCCCATGCCATGACACCACCTCCACCATGCTTTACAGATGAGGCTGTATGCTTGGGATCTTTTGCAGTTCCCTTTTTTCCTCCACATTTTTACTTTCCCATCACTTAGATAAAGGTTTATCTTTGTCTCATTGGTCCATAAACACAGTTCCAAAACTCTTCTGGCTCACCTTTGTGCTTTTTTGTAAACTCTAATCTTGCCTTTCTATTTTTGGAGCTGGTCAGAGGTTTGCATCTTGCTGTGTAGCATCTGTAATTCTGTGTCAAAGTCTCCTGAGGACAGTAGATTGTCAGAGCATCACCACAGCTTACTGGAGGTTGTTGGTGATTTTACAGACACGTCTTTTAGGGTTCATTTTCACAGTTCAATTTATGATTAAAAGAGAAAATACTCAGACATAAATGTGACTCAACACAGTTTATTGTCCATGATGAGGAGAATACATATGTGTACATTTTACTGCCATTCCACCCCCAGGGGCCCAGTAGTGGCCCCATGGAAGAGCAAACAAATGCACATTTCAAATGGCCATAACTCAAAGACCTGTAAGAATATCAAAGAGAAAACTGACAGGATAATTGCTTATGTTGTGTTTACTAAATAATGTTGGGCACAATTTTCAGACATATATGGAAAGGTGGCTTAAAGGTGTTTTTTATAATGCTCACAGTAATATACCAAATTTCAGCCTGCCTCTCAGATATGTCATAGAGGTTTTCATAATGAATATACTTAGATATCCAATTGTTCATTAAAGACAGTAATTATATTGTTTATATACTAAATGTTTTAAACTACATTACCCATAAGACTCCGTTATTCTATCAATGGAACGGGAAAACGTGGCGCTGTTATTTGTAGTTCATTGAAGCGTATAGTAAGGCCTAGATTAGGGTTAAGATCTCTGAAAAGGTGTGATTTCTCACAATATAGCTTCACTTTATCGTTAACTTAATGTATTACTAACGTAATAATAGCATCAAAACACACATTGGAACATAGAATGCTGTTTTATATTGTTTAAAAGATAGTCCAATCACAGCGAGCGCAGCGCCACACTTACTTGTCCATGTATGGTAAATTACGTCAGACTTTTTCCGGTTCCGGCCGAAGGAGTGCATCCACATGGGCAGTTAAACAAGTACTTCTACTTAAATAACACAACTCATATTTTACAATGACAGTCTCCTTTGTGTGGTTAACCTGATGCATAAATACATTTAAAAGAGAAACATTTTTGTCCTAAGCAATGGCCTACAGCAGTATCTAAATATGCACCTGCTAAGTGCTTCTAACATTTACTTTATTGTGTATGTAGAGCATATATAAATTTAACCACTTCTTCATGCTGTTCTCCACCGCTTGAACTCTTGGAATTTCAATATATATAATTTAAAAAAATAATAATAAACCTGTGACCACGGCAATAAAAGGTTTAATGAAGCTAAATGCAAGATTTTTTATTTTTGTCTATATAAATGTAAATGCAAGAAACTCAAGGAATAATTTCAAGTATGTCATTTCTGTAATACACTATCAGCAACAAATTTTGTAAATAATGTAGGCTATTTCATAATGTTTCAAAAGGATTTCCTAAACTCTCTCAATATTTTCAATTGTTCAGACAAACAGTTGCTACACAAAATTGCAGAAATATACATTTGACAATAGCACCCAGTGGCTTGTTGGCTTGGTATGGAGCATCATTTTACAATAAGTATTGTTCTGGTATTTTGTCATGTAGTATTTCATCACTGTCTTCCTTGTGTTCTTCTCTGCATCAACATCTTGGCTGTGGGCTAATAGGTGCTTTATGGTAATGAATAATAACAATGAATAATAATTAACAACAACAACGTGATTTTATCAAAATGTTTCAGCAGTAAACATATCACTAAATGCTTTTAGTTAAAGTGTATTTTATGCACTTTAACTAAAATTTATGCTCTTAAATAACAAACTAACAATTATAAACAATTTTAAAAATCAAGTGTATATAAAAAAACAAAGCCACTGACAGATATTTCAAAACATTTTATCTATCCAGTCACCAAACACAGAAAACTGAGGCAACATGCTTTACAAAGCAGTTACAGAACACAGGAATAAATCTGAACTGATGTGCAATAACACTGAAAAACAAAATCTGATTTCAGTCTCTGCAACTGAGGCATCAACGATACAACCTAAAAACAAACAATACATTGGAACACACATCTTCAGGATGAACTTTGAATATTTTCTTGTGGCTCCCAGGAGTTTTTCCACTTCATCCTACTGTAAGACAGACAGAAAGACAGCAATATACTATATAAATACTAATAAACTATACAAAATACTAATAAACTAAATACTAATAAACTAAACTAATAACTATATATAAATACTAATAAATCTTGACACTGCAATGAGACGTAGTTTTCAAGTATGCATGCATTCTTTTTTATTATACCAGGGAATAATGATGGTATCAGTTTCAAAACATAACCCACATTACTTATTTTGTATGTAATTTGCATGTGTATTATGTTATTATGTAATTTACTTGTTTGAATGTTTATGCATAGTTTATATAAATGTTTTGTTGTTGTTGTTGTTGTGTTCTGTCAATTAACTACAGTGCAGTAAACTTCAGATAACATGCATACCATCCAGAGCAAGGATGCCACTGCACCAAAACCTCCGCATGGCCCTTAGAAAAAAACAAAACAGAAAGAAACATGGTGAAATGAATGTCATTTTATTTCTACACAAAAAGCTACAATCATATCAGCTGAACGGTAAATATAACAAAATCCAGGTGAAATAAACAAAGTGAAATTAAAAGTCAATGGGACTAAGTCTAACATTAGAAACATAATAAAACTTTAATTATTAATTATTAAGTCAAGTCACCTTTATTTATATAGCACTTTTACAATACAGATTGTTTCAAAGCAGCTTTACAGTGCTAACAGGAATATTATGCATTGTTTGTCAATTTTATCATTGTTCAATAGTCATTCAGTACATTCAGTTCACTTGTTAATCCTCAGTTATAAATTTAGTTCATTTCATTTGTACAGCATCTCTGTTGAAAAAGATGTCATCATCTAGCTCATATAATAGTGTCAATGAGGCCAGAGCAATAATATTAGCATAATTACATTTATTACTATATTATCAATTAAATTTTGAAAAATACAAAACTTCAGTTTTTATTTTTGTCAAACTACAACCGCTATTGAAAAGATTTTAAATTTGCAAAACTTAATTGTGCAGTAAAACTTGAATTAAAATTTGTGATAACATGAATGTTATGAATACCTAAACATTAATTTATTATATGTGACCCTGGAGCACAAAACCAGTCTTAAGTCGCTGGGGTATATTTGTAGCAATAGCCAACAATATATTGTATGGGTCAAAATTATCCATTTCTCTTTTATGCCAAAAATCATTAGGATATTAAGTAAAGATCATGTTCCATGAAGATATTTAGTAAATTTTCGACCGTAAATATATCAAAACGCATTTTTTGTGAGTGGATGCCGCAAAATCACGGGAAAAAAAAATGACCGGAAACATGCCTAGAAACTTGGCTCACTGCTGCCCAATCTTTGAGAATTACCCAGTCAAGTTTGGTATCGATGTAAAGCTTCAAATTTCCACTTTCGGTTTCATCTACTCTCCACAACGTCATTACAGCGGTTAAATCAATGGTGTAAATTAGTAATGTGTTGCTAAGGACTTAATTTGGACAACTTTAAAGGTGATTTTCTCAATTATTTTTATTTTTTGCTCCCTCAGATTCCAGATTTTCAAAACAGTTGCATCTCGGCCAAACATTGTCCATACAAACCATACATCAATGGAAAGATTATTTATTCAGGTTTCAGATCTCAATTTCGAAAAATTTATCATTTTTCTTTTTCTTTTTTCCCCATAGACACATTGTAATTACATTACATTGCAAATTAGTATTGTTATTGTTATTAATTTTTTTTTATTAATATTACTTTTATCAGTACTTTCATTTTTTATTTTTTATTTTTTTTACAAACCTCCCTGATTCTTTTCCTCAAAATTTTTTGGTAGGGGAAACTGGTGGAGTCTTTATGACTGGGGCATTCTGAAACAAATTAGAAAATGGTTATAATTTGTAACAGACATAAGTAAAAGAAAACGTTCAACAGACATCTTCTACCCATTGCCATGAGGGTCATGGATAAAGATAATTTTTAAAAGGAAACTGAGAATTGAAAGTCAACTGAACAGGACCCTTTTCATTGATGTTACAGTAATATGGAATGAAAAAAGTGACATTTTTGAGACGTGGGGATTCCCACAACACACCACACTTGTGTGTTTTTGTCTTTTTTGTTAAAGTTTTAGTTTTTCTTGTTAGGAGCCTTTTTACAATACTCACATGCCCATGATAACAGTCACTGGTTACTTTGATTATTTTTCCTCTAGATACATCTTAGATTCATGTTTTTGAAACACTGGTCGGACGGTTGATTTCATGTCATGTTTCATGGTTTGTATGAACATAAGGAATGATCATAGCAACACAAAAATTATTTACATATACATATATGCAAAGCGTAAATACACATATACATTAAACTTAGAAAAGCTAAAAGTACCACAGCCATTTGTACATTCAATGTGTCTGACTGCCAGAGTCATTAGCTTCCAGTTAATGTAGCTATACAAAAACAGTCTGTTATATTGCTTTATTGTGCAAACCTTTAACTGTTATCACATTATTTTAATTTCATTATCATAATCAAACACACTGGTTCATCACCAGCACCAGTTTACTTTTATATTTTATTAAAGTTCTATTTTGACCCCTATAGTACGTTTTTTATTTATTTTTTTTTTTTTTTACTTCCATAATATTTGAGGGAGGGGGCACAACAATACAATCCTGCTTAGGGCACCTATTTGGCCAGCAGCGGCCCTGTTCATCACACATGTAGATTCAACATTTACTTCACTTTGTTATTCTTCTAGCTATTTACCTTTAGACACTAATAAATTTGAAGGCTCACACATTCAAAGGAAACAGCTTCCTTCCATGTTGCAAAGTAATATGGAAACTAAATATATAAGTGTATATATTTATTTATTTATTTTTTTTTTTCACAAAAAGGACTACGCTTGGGTTGTATATACTCATAACATTAAATAACTTGCTAGCTCTAAAAATAAATAAATAAATAAATAAAAGGATGCATATTACAATATGTGCCTTTGTAGAATTCTAACCTAGACCTTTTAAAAAAACAATGAGAAAGGCCCTGTTCCTTCAGGTGACTAAAACAGTTTCACACCGCAAAAACTAAGAAAGTTTTGATTCATATATCAAAACAAATCCACAAATCAACAAATTCATAAATACCTCTAGGTTCTGCTTTCCTCTTTATTTGTATTTTTTTTTTTCTGAGGAAGATACTGAGTCCGGACTACCTAGCTCAGTGGGCACAGGAGTGAGTTTAGAAGCGGCAGAAAGGGTACAGGCAGGTGGTAGCGGAGAAGCAAGGGAAGAAGATATAGGACTGGGTTGAGAGAACTTGAAAACAGGCTGAGTCAGGGGGGGACTTGAGGAGCAACGGATAACGACATAGGTGAGGACAAGGAGGTTGTGAAAGAAACAGGAGAAGTTAAGCAGGAAGATGCAGGAGTAAGTAAAAGAGTTTCAGACTCAGGGGGGAGCAGAGGTGTTGACTCTGATGCCGGGTCTGCTGTGTTGTCTAATGGTGGAGTCTCTGTCTGTGTGCCGTTTGTTGCTGGAGTCTCTCCCATGCTGCTTGCTGCTTTAACTGTGTTAGCCACTGTTGGAAAAAAAAATGTGATATGAACTTAATAATCTACTGTAATCAACACATTTAAAACAAATCTTTTTAAACGCTGAAATACACTATGCAACTCTGTACTGGCATAAGAAACTAAAATACATGTGCCTCATTGCTTAGAAGATCCATGATAAATGAAAAATATATGTTATAAAACTGTCTAAAACTATCAAACATGTTTGATATCCTCCATCTGGATGGAATCACAGCTAGAAGCTAAGCAAAAAAAAAAATTAAAAAGAGTATGTGATTTTAAACATGATTTTCAGTAAAATCTTACTGCCCAGAATGTGAAGGCTGGCTTTGACTTTCAGCAACTAGCATCAATACATGATGTGAAATTGAATGACCAAGTATACACTGCTATGTACATTTGCAGTTCATACACTATGCTCATCTTATCATAGCATAAAGCAGAGCAGAATAAATTGAAATAACAAGTAATCTATGGGAAAAAATGTTAAAAGTAAACATATATGTAATGCAGGGCTGGACAATAATTCAATATCAATATATCATGACATAATTTTTTTCAATAACAGTGATATGATTTTTAAACACATTTATGATATTTCAATATAGGCTACATTGCAGCATTTGTGACTGACTGACGTTCAGGGCACAGCCGTCAGAAAGAGCAGAACACTACAGCAACAACAGCAGTGCTGATCACACACAAATTTTACCCACACAGTTGAATAAACAAATAAGGATTTTGCAGTGTTTATAGTACTAATCTAGCTCATTCGTGCATGATTGCATTTAAGTGTCTTTGTTTCAATAACGACAGCCTCAAGAAAGCCCGTTAGGATGTGGGACGCAGCATATGGTAAAGCTGCGCTAACTTGTTTAGATAAAAATGGGACAAATAATTACATTATGGTGTCATAATTTAAGTAAATGAATTAAAATTAAAAATTCATACCATTCAGGTAACAGCTGCAAAATTATCCAAAAAAAAATAAAAGATTACACACCAACATACTGAATAAATAAAATAATCAACTGTACAGCGATAATATAATGTGTTCTGTTGCAAGTACAGCTCTCATGTTTTATTGTAAAGCTGTCAAGTTGTCATATGTTGAAATAATCATTTCCTGGTTGATTCTGTTTTTGTGTCCTTAAAGCCCTTGTTGGTTATTTTTGGTATCGTGAATGGGTGTCCTTTGTTTTGCCTCACTGAAGTTGGCAACCCTATTGAAGGCTCAGTACAAATAAAAGGTGAACATTTTTTTTTTTCCGTTTTTATTTCTAAAATGGAATATAGTTTTACAGGAGGAGGTTTAATAGACTTGACAAATGCATTTTTCAGAGGTTTGCAAGTACAGACAACCATTGTGGGCATTCTTGGCAGTTTCTCTGAGGCTTTTATACATATCTATCAATATCAGAATTATATCGTATCAACTGAAATCAAGAAATATACTGTGATATAAATTTTGGCCATATCAGCCAATCCTTACTTAATTTAATTATTTTGTTGTTGTTTTCACTGATTAAACATTTGAGTGTAATGAGCATTTTATGAGTGTAACTCAGCATTTGGACAGATACTATTATTTGGTGTGTGACAGGTGATTACACACAAAACTGTTTGCTGTACAGGAACCTGTAAGTTCTATTGAATGAGACATTTTACCATTACAGGGAAGCAGAGGTGTTGACTCTGATGCCGGGTCTGCTGTGTTGTCTAATGGTGGAGTCTTTGTCTGTGTGCCGTTTGTTGCTGGAGTCTCTCCCATGCTGCTTGCTGCTTTATCTGCAATAGCCACTGTTAAAAAATAAACATGAGAATAATAATAATAATAATAATATAAATTAAGCAAAAATAAATAAATAAATAAATAAAGTTTTATTATTGTCTTTCTATTGTATTTTATTAAGTCTTCCTATGAGTTGTACTTTACGTAATATCAATTTGACATGATCAAAATAATATATGGCAGGCCTCAAGTTTTCTTATGTAATTTGAACTACATAAAAAGGAGGCTTCAAGGTCAAAAGGTTGGGAACCACAGCACTATGACTGAGGATCACGCACTAACAAACTTTCAAATTAAAAGAAAATACATATTCACCTTTTTGCTAGAAGACATGATAAATGAAAACAATATGTGTTCTAAAATGATAGTCCTATTGAATGAGACATTTTCAAATAAGAAATCAAGAGTAAACATCATGCTGTTCACGTTAAAGCAAAAAATGAATTCTGCTTAGCAAAAGTATGTACTGTTGGTAAAACATTACTGCTGTTTTTTCAAATTATTTCTCAAATAAATCAAGGATGCATTAATAAACAATGGCATATGTGAAAATATAGCATGCACATTTGTGTTTATTACCATTCAGAAGACTTTCATACAACCTCTTTATCGTGACAAATGCATCCTGAACATCTTCTGTGTCCATCTTCCATGGACAAAAGCACTCAGCAGAAAAACCATTTGAGGTTCTCCTGGCAAGGAAAAGGACTGGATACCTTTCTAAAAGTTCCCATTTGTGGAGCTGGAATAAAAATGAGACTATAAATTTAGATAAATAAAATTGAGGAAAAAAATAAATAAATTAAGAAACACACACACGCTTGACAACTATTTGAATTCACTGAGCGATTAGAGATAAATAAAAATTTTATATTAGGGCTGTGATATCAAATAACAACACACACATACACGTATATATGTATACTTAGATATAGATATCAAAGTGTATACAGTATGTACACACACACACACACACACACACACATATATATATATATTTGTGTGTGTGTAACCACAATATTATATAAATATGGGCATGCTACCCTGTTCTATATGATTTTTTTATTTTACTTTCTAATGTTAAGCACAAACTTCTAATTTGTGTGCTTTATCAGACCTGAGCACAGTCAGTGGAAAAGTACACAGATGTAATAATTCAGTCAGTGTACACGCTGAAGAAAGAATTGTTGAAATGTATAAATTAGTGCTGTCAAATGATTAATCACGATTAATCGCATCCAAAATAAAAGTTTTTGTTTACATAATACATGTATGTGAACTGTGTATATTTATTATGTATATTTAAATACACACACATACAGTATATATATTGAAAATATTTACATGTATATACATTTATATATTTATATTCTTATATTTTACATTATACATAAATATAATTAAAATATAAACAACATGTTTTTCTCAAATATATACATGCATGTGTGTGTATTTATATATGCATAATAAATATACACAGTATACACACATATTATGTAAACAAAAACTTTTATTTCGGATGCGATTAATCATTTGGAAGCACTAGTATAGAAATATAGAAATGCATATATAAAAGTAAAGAAAAGGGACTATTTGCTTAATATTTTATGATTAATGTCTGAAAGATAAACATACCAGTAGATTGGTTGCATCATACACTTTGTTCACACTGCTGTTTTTTTTTGTTTTTTTTTGACGGTCTTTCCATTCTTGGGAAAGCTGTTTCTTTTTTTCCTCAAGCTTTTGCTTATATGGCTGCTTGGCACTACAGTGTAGACACGTTTTGGTTGCTACTCCAATTTTTTTCCTGCATATGTAGCAGTCCTTTAGAGTAGGCATCTGAAAAAAGAAACAAATGATAATTAGAGTACTACATGCTGTGTTAACAGGGGATAAGAAATATTTTGTCACCCCGACTTTACAGTGGTTATTATATAATTAACCATATATAATTATTTCTCAGCCTCTTTATTAGAATATAACCAGAATATACAGGAAATTTGTATGCAGTATTAAAAAACTGAAAAAAAACCCCCCACCTTCTATAAACTAAAGTGGCAAATTATTTAGTGACCTCCCCTTACACTTGAGCAATAGCAGGACCCTGGCTCTTAAACCTAAATGGAATAGAAAAGGACTGGAATAGCCAGGAAAACTTTCAAAACTTTTCCAATTAATATTGTTCCTGTTATTTATATACACAGTTTACACTGTTTATTGTTATCCTGCTAATCCTGAGGAGCTCCTAAACAATTTTTCTTTGTTGCTTTTAACAATGACAGTAAATATCCCATATTTATAGATTCCATTGTATTTCTTAAAAAAAATTACTTTATTTGAAATAACATTTATTACAAACATTTTATTTAAAATGTTAATGTGTATTATTACTACTACTAATAATAGCCTAATTATGATGATGATAGCATTTGTATTTTATTACAGTTATAGAAAAATATCCATAATTGGATATTTCTGTTAAATATGATCTGAAATACGATAGGAATCGTCATTTAGAACATTAAATGGACGTCATTAGGAATTAACTTAAATGTAGTTTGCATGTGAAATATTTTAAGTGTTTTCATGATAGAACGAGACAGATGAACGAAATCTGGAAACCATGTTTGTTTTAACAAAATGTGTGGAGGTTTTACATGGTCCCTTAACAAAACTTTTACAATTTCCAATTAATATCACACTAAATGCTAAATTTACAATGCAGATGTGTTTTCTCAAGTAAATACAGCTAAACATCACAAACGAAGGTGAAACAAAAAGAAAAAAACCCGCCCTGATTACATATTATTTTGTTCTCACATTTATATTATCAAGATTCGCTAATAACATAGCCTACCTGTAATTAGCCTCAATTATCCCGCAGAAAATCCACAATGCATCGAGGCGAAATGTGTGTGGTTTAAGTTATTTCCAGCTGCCTTTAGGGGCGCTATTTTCAGGAACGCTCCACTGGGTCGTATTTGAAGAAAGTTGCAAACGACCTATACGGCCGTATGGGTTGGAGGACTTGTTAGGGCGTAATAGCTCTAACTTTACTTGCGGAGCAGAAAACAACTAACACATTAAAGAAAAGCCTTTCTGCATTGCAAACAAGTCTTTATTTCATTTGTAACGAACATCTTTCATATTGGCATGCTATTGTCTTATTGCATACACTAACTTTCTCTTACAGGGAAATACGCTTTTCAGCATATGTGGACCCGAGTTCTCTTCATTCTCTGAGGAGTACTGACAGTGTCATTGTGCATAGAAACGCTAAATTAAGCATTCTGTGCATAAGTAGCTTTAACTTTACTCTCGGAGCTAAAAAAAACAAATAACGCATTAAGAAAACGCGTTTCTGCATGGCAAACAAGTCTTTATTTCATTTGAAACGAACTTCTTTCTTATTGGCAAGCTTTTGTCTTAGAGGGAAAGAAGCTTTTCAGCATATGTGGACCCGAGTTTTCTTCATTCTCGCATGAACACTGACACAGTTTAACTGTTTAAAGAAAAGCTAATCTAGGCTCTCTGGGCATAGTAGCTCCAAATTTTCTTACAGAGCAGAAACCATCTAACACATTAAGAAAATGCCTTTCTGACTGACTTTCTCTTACAGGGAAAGAAGCTTTTCAGCATATTTGGACCGGCATTCGCTCAGGAGCACTGAGAGTGTCATTGTGCAAAGAAACGCTAAATTAAGCAGTCTGGGCATAGTAGCTCTAAATTTACTTGCGGAGCAGAAACCAACTAACACATTAAAGAAATGTCTTTCTGCATTGCAAATAAGACTTTATTTCATTTGAAACGAACATCTTTCATATTGTCAAGCTTTTGTCTTATTGCATAAACTGACTTTCTCTTAAAGGGAAAGAAGCTTTTCAGCATATGTGGACCCGCATTCGCTCAGGAGCACTGACAGTGTCACTATGCATAGAAACGCTAAATTAAGCAGTCTGGGCATAAGTAGCTCTCAGTTTACTTGCGATTAAAGAAATGCACATTAAAGAAATGCCTTTCTGCATTGCAAATAAGACTTTATTTCATTTGAAACGAACAGCTTTCATATTGGCAAGCTTTTGTCTTAACATGGCATGAATTGACTTTCTCTTACAGGGAAATATGCTTTTCAGCATATGTGGACCCGAGTTCTCTTCATTCTCGCATGAGCATTGACACAGAGTCACTGCTCATAGAAACGCTACATTAAGCTGTCTGGGCGTAATAGCTCTAACTTTACTTGCGGAGCAGAAACCAACTAACACATTAAAGAAAAGCCTTTCTGCATTGGAAATAAGACTATTTCATTTGAAACAAACATCTTTCTTATTGGCAAGGTTTTGTTTTAACATTGCATAAACTGACTTTCTATTACAGGGAAATACGCTTTTCAGCATATGTGGACCCCAATTCGCTCATGAGCATTGACAGTGACATTGTCCAAAGAAACGCTAAATTCAGCAGTCTGGGAATAGGTAGCTCTAAGTTTACTTGCGAAGCAGAAAACAGCTAGTACATTAAAGTAATACCTTTTTGCACTGCAAATGAGCCTTTATTTCATTTTAAACAAAACATCTTTCATATTGGCAAACTTCTGTTTTAATATTGCATACACTGACATTTTCTTATAGGGAAAAAAGCATTTCAGCATATGTGGAACAGCATTCTCTCAAGAGCACTGACACTGTGACACTAATCACAGAAATGCCAAATTAAGCTGTCTGGGAATATTAGCTCTAACTTTACATGCGGAGCAGAAAACAACAAACACATTACAGACACGCCTTTCTGCATTGCAAATAAGACTTTATTTCATTCAAAACAAACATCTTTCATATTGGCAAGCTTTTATCTTAACTGCATAAACTGACTTTCTCTTAAAGGGAATGAAGCATTTCAGCATATGTGACCCCGTGTTCTCTTCATTCTCTCATGAGCATTAACACAATATCACTGCTCATAGAAACGCTTAGTTCAACTGTTTGGGCGTAATAGCTCTAACTTTACTTGCGGAGCAGAAAACAACAAACACATTAAAGAAACGTCTTTTCGCACTGCAAATGAGCCTTTATTTCATTTGAAACAAACATCTTTCATATTGGCAAGCTTTTGACTTAACATTACATTGACTCTCTTACAGGGAATGAAGCATTTCAGCATATATGGACCCGAGTTCTCTTCATTCTTTCATGAGCACTGACGTAGTGTCCCTGCTCATAGAAACGCTACATTCAGCAGTCTGGGAATAGGTAGCTCTAACTTTACTTGCGGAGCAGAAAACAACAAACACATTAAAGAAACGCCTTTTTGCATTGCAAATAAGACTTTGTTTCATTTGAAACGAGCATTTTTCATATTGGCAAGCTTTTCTTTTAGTGCATAAACTGAATTTCTATTACAGGGAAATACGCTTTTCAGCATATGTAGATCCGCATTCGCTCAGGAGCACTGACAGTGTCATTGTGCATATAAACGCTAAATTAAGCAGTCTGGGCATAAGTAGCTCTAACTTTACTTGCGGAGCTGAAAACAACTAACGCATTAAGAAAACGCGTTTCTGCATAGCAAACAAGTCTTTATTTCATTTGAAACGAATATCTTTCATATTGCCAAGCTTTTGACTTAACATTACATAAACATTACTTAACATTACATTAACTTAACTACATTACAGGGAATGAAGCATTTCAGCATATACGGACCCGAGTTCTCTTCATTCTCTCATGAGCACTGACGCAGTGTCCCTGCTCAGAGAAACGCTACATTCAGCTGTCTGGTCGTAATAGCTCTAACTTTACTTGCGGAGCAGAAAACAACAAACACATTAAAGAAACGCCTTTCTGCATTGCAAATAAGACTTTATTTCATTTTAAACAAAACATCTTTCATATTGGCAAACTTCTGTTTTAATATTGCATACACTGACATTTTCTTATAGGGAAAAAAGCATTTCAGCATATGTGGAACAACATTCTCTCAAGAGCACTGACACTGTGACACTAATCACAGAAATGCCAAATTAAGCTGTCTGGGAATATTAGCTCTAACTTTACTTGCGGAGCAGAAAACAACAAACACATTACAGACACGCCTTTCTGCATTGCAAATAAGACTTTATTTCATTCAAAACAAACATCTTTCATATTGGCAAGCTTTTATCTTAACTGCATAAACTGACTTTCTCTTAAAGGGACTGAAGCATTTCAACATATGTGACCCCGTGTTCTCTTCATTCTCTCATGAGCAATGACACAATATCACTGCTCATAGAAACGCTTAGTTCAACTGTCTGGGCGTAATAGCTCTAACTTTACTTGCGGAGCAGAAAACAACAAACACATTAAAGAAACGCCTTTTTGCATTGCAAATAAGACTTTATTTCATTTGAAACGAACATTTTTCATATTGGCAAGCTTTTGTTTTAATATTGCATAAACTGACATTTTCTTACAGGGAAAAAAGCATTTCAGGATTTGTGGAACCGCATTCTCTCAGGAACACTGTCACAGTGACACTAATCACAAAAATGCCAAATTAAGCTATCTGGGTATAGTAGCTCTAACTTTTCTTGCGGAGGAGCAGAAAACAACGAACACATTAAAGAAATGCCTTTCTGCATTGCAAATAAGACTTTATTTCATTTGAAAGGAACATTTTTCATATTGGCAAGCTTTTGTCTTAAAATTGCATAAACTGCCTTTCTCTTACAGGGGAAAGACGCAGTTTAGCATATGTGGACCCGCATTCTCTTCATTCTGTCATGAGCACTGACTCAGTGACCCTGCTCATAGAAACGCTAAATTAAGATGTCTGGGCAATAACAGCTCTAACTTTACTTGCGGAGCTGAAAACAACTAACACATTAAGAAAACGCCTTTCTGCATTGCAAATAAGACTTTATTTCATTTGAAACAAACATCTTTCTTATTGGCAAGCTTTTGTCTTAGTGCATAAACTGCCTTTCTCTTAAAGGGAAATACGCATTTCAGCATATGTGGACCCGCATTCGCTCATGAGCATTGACAGTGACATTGTCCATAGAAACGCTAAATTCAGCAGTCTGGGAATCGGTAACTCTAAGTTTACTTGCAAAGCAGAAAACAACTAGCACATTAAAGTAATGCCTTTTTGCACTGCAAATGAGCCTTTATTTCATTTGAAACAAACATCTTTCATATTGGCAAGCTTTTGACTTAACATTACATTAACTGACTCTCTTACAGGGAATGAAGCATTTCAGCATATATGGATCCGACTTCTCTTCATTCTCTCATGAGCACTGACGCAGTGTCCCTGCTCATAGAAACGCTACATTCAGCTGTCTGGTCGTAATAGCTCTAACTTTACTTGCGGAGCAGAAAACAACAAACACATTAAAGAAACGCGTTTCTGCATTGGAAATAAGACTTTGTTTCGTTTGAAACAAACATCTTTCAAATTGGCAAGCTTTTCTCTTAACATTGCATAAACTGACTTTCTCTTACAGGGAAATACGCTTTTCAGCATATGTGGACCCGAGTTCTCTTCATTCTCTCATGAGCACTGAGACAGTGTCACTGTTCACATAATTGCCAAATTAAGCTGTATGGGCATAGTAGCTCTAAATTTACTTGCGGAGCAGAAACCAACTAACACATTAAAAAATGCCTTTCTGCATTGCAAATAAGACTTTATTTCAAATGAACGAACGAACATCTTCATATTGGCATGCTATTGTCTTATTGCATACACTGACTTTCTCTTAAAGGGAAATACGCTTTTCAGCATATGTGGAGCCGAGTTCTCTTCATTCTCTCAGGAGTACTGACAGTGTCATTTGTGCATAGAAACGCTAAATTAAGCATTCTGTATATAAATAGCTCTCAGATTACTTGCGGAGCAGATAACTACAAACTCATTAAAGAAAAGCGTTTCTGCATTGGAAATAAGACTTTATTTCAAAATTGCATAAACTGACATTTTCTTATAGGGAAAACAGCATTTCAGCATATGTGGAACAGCATTCTCTCAGGAGCACTGACACAGTTTCACTAATCACAGAAATGCCAACTTAAGCTGTCTGGGCATAGAAGCTCTAACTTTACTTGCGGAGCAGAAACGTCTTTCACATTAAAGAAACGCCTATCTGCATTGAAAATAAAACTTTATTTCATTTGAAAAAACATTTTTCATATTGGCAAGCTTTTATCTTAGCATTGCATAAACTGACTTTCTCTTACAGGGAAAGAAGCTTTTCAGCATATGTGGACCCGCATTCGCTCAGGAGCACTGACAGTGTTACTGGGCATAGAAACGATAATTTAAGCAGTCTGGGCATAAGTAGCTCTCAGTTTACTTGCGGAGCAGAAAACCATTAACACATTAAAGAAAAGCGTTTCTGCATTGGAAGTAAGACTTTATTTCATTTGAAACAAACATCTTTCTTATTGGCAAGCTTTTCTCTTAACATTGCATAAACTGACTTTCTCTTACAGGGAAATACGCTTTTCAGCATATGTGGACCCGCATTCGCTCATAAGCATTGACAGTGACATTGTCCATAGAATCGCTAAATTCAGCAGTCTGGGAATAGGTAGGTCTAAGTTTACTTGCGAAGCAGAAAACAACTAGCACATTAAAGTAATACCTTTTTGCACTGCAAATGAGCCTTTATTTCATTTGAAACAAACATCTTTCATATTGGCAAGCTTTTGACTTAACATTACATTAACTGACTCTCTTACAGGGAATGAAGCATTTCAGCATATATGGACCCGACTTCTCTTCATTCTCTCATGAGCACTGACGCAGTGTCCCTGCTCATAGAAACGCTACATTCAGCTGTCTGGTCGTAATAGCTCTAAGTTTACTTGCGGAGCAGAAAACAACAAACACATTACAGACACGCCTTTCTGCATTGTAAATAAGACTTTATTTTATTTGAAACAAACATCTTTCATATTGGCAAGCTTTTATTTTAACATTGCATAAACTGACTTTCTATTACAGGGAAATACGCTTTTCAGCATATGTGGACCCAATTCGCTCATGAGCATTGACAGTGACATTGTCCAAAGAAACGCTAAATTCAGCAGTCTTGGAATAGGTAGCTCTAAGTTTACTTGCGAAGCAGAAAACAACTAGTACATTAAAGTAATACCTTTTTGCACTGCAAATGAGCCTTTATTTCATTTGAAACAACCATCTTTCATATTGGCAAGCTTTTATATTAACATTGCATAAACTGACTTTTTTTAAAGGGAATGAAGCATTTCAGCATATGTGGACCCGTGTTCTCTTCATTCTCTCATGAGCATTGACACAGTATCACTGCTCATAGAAACGCTTAGTTAAGCTGTATGGGCGTAATAGCTCTAACTTTACTTGCGGAGAAGAAAACAACTAACACATTAAAGAAAAGCCTTTCTGCATTGGAAATAAGACTTTATTTCATTTGAAACAAACATCTTTCAAATTGGTAAGCTTTTGTCTTAACATTGCATAAACTAACTTTCTCTTACAGGGAATGAAGCATTTCAGCATATGTGGACCCGCATTCCCTCATGAGCATTGACAGTGACATTGTCCATAGAAACGCTAAATTCAGCAGTCTGGGAATAGGTAACTCTAAGTTTACTTGCAAAGCAGAAAACAACTAGCACATTAAAGTAATGCCTTTTTGCACTGCAAATGAGCCTTTATTTCATTTGAAACAAACATCTTTCATATTGGCAAGCTTTTGTCTAAACATTGCATTAACTGAGTCTCTCTTACAGGGAACGAAGCGTTTCGGCATATGTGGACCCGCGTTCTCTTCATTCTCTCATGAGCACTGACGCAGTGTCCCTGCTCATAGAAACGCTACATTCAGCTGTCTGGTCGTAATAGCTCTAACTTTACTTGCGTAGCAGAAAACAACAAACACATTAAAGAAACGCCTTTCTGCATTGCAAATAAGACTTTATTTCATTTGAAACGAACATTTTTCATATTGGCAAGCTTTTGTTTTAACATTGCATAAACTGACGTTCTATTACAGGGAAATACGCTTTTCAGCATATGTGGACCCCAATTCGCTCATGAGCATTGACAGTGACATTGTCCAAAGAAACGCTAAATTCAGCAGTCTGGGAAAAGGTAGCTCTAAGTTTACTTGCGTAGCAGAAAACAACAAACACATTAAAGAAACGCCTTTCTGCATTGCAAATAAGACTTTATTTCATTTGAAACAACCATCTTTCATATTGGCAAGCTTTTATTTTAACATTGCATGAACTGACTTTCTTTTAAAGGGAATGAAGCATTTCAGCACATGTGGACCCGTGTTCTCTTCATTCTCTCATGAGCATTGACACAGTATCACTGCTCATAGAAACGCTTAGTTAAGCTGTATGGGCGTAATAGCTCTAACTTTACTTGCGGAGAAGAAAACAACTAATACATTAAAGAAAAGCCTTTCTGCATTGGAAATAAGACTTTATTTCATTTGAAACAAACATCTTTCATATTGACAAGCTTTTGTCTTAGTGCATAAACTGACTTTCTCTTACAGGGAAATACGCTTTTCAGCATATGTGGACCCGAGTTCTTTTCATTCTCTCAGGAGAACTGACAGTGTCATTGTGCATAGAACCGCTAAATTAAGATGTCTGGGCATAACAAGCTCTGACTTTACTTGACGAGCAGAAAACAACTAACACATTAAAGAAAAGCCTTTCTGTATTGGAAATAAGATTTTGTTTCATTTGAAACAAACATCTTTCAAATTGGCAAGCTTTTCTCTTAACAATGCATAAACTGACTTTCTCTTACAGGGAAATACGCTTTTCAGCATATGTGGACCCGAGTTCTCTTCATTCTCTCATCAGCACTGACACAGTGTCACTGTTCACATAATCGCCAAATTAAGCTGTATGGGCATAGTAGCTCTAAATTTACTTGCGGAGCTGAAAACAACTAACACATTAAAAAATGCCTTTCTGCATTGCAAATAAGACTTTATTTCATTTGAAACAAACATCTTCATATTGGCATGCTATTGTCTTATTGCATACACTGACTTTCTCTTACAGGGAAATACGCTTTTCAGCATATGTGGACCCGAGTTCTCTTCATTCTCTCAGGACTACTGACAGTATCATTGTGCATAGAAACGCTAAATTAAGCATTCTGTGCATGAATAGCTCTCAGATTACTTACGGAGCAGATAACCATTAACACATTAAAGAAAAGCATTTCTGCATTGGAAATAAGACTTTATTTCATTTGAAACAAAGATCTTTCTTATTGGCAAGCTTTTGTTTTAGTGCATAAAGTGACTTTCTCTTAAAGGGAAATACGCATTTCAGCATATGTGGACCCGAGTTCTCTTCATTCTCTCAGGACTACTGACAGTATCATTGTGCATAGAAACGCTAAATTAAGCAATCTGTGCGTAATAGCTCTAACTTTACTTGCGGAGCTGAAAACAACTAACACATTAAGAAAACGCCTTTCTGCATTGCAAACAAGTCTTTATTTCATTTGAAACGAACATCTTTCATATTGGCAAGCTTTTGTCTTAACGTTGCATAAACTGCCTTTCTCTTACAGGGAATGAAGCATTTCAGCATATGTGGACCCGAGTTCTCTTCAGTCACTCATGAGCATTGACACAATATCACTGCTCATAGAAACGCTTAGTTCAACTGTCTGGGCGTAATACCTCTAACTTTACTTGCGGAGCAGAAAACAACAAACACATTAAAGAAACGCCTTTTTGCATTGCAAATAAGACTTTATTTTATTTAAAACGAACATCTTTCATATTATCAAGCTTTTGTCTTAACATTGGAAAAACTGACTTTCTCTTACAGGGAAAAAACATTTCAGCATATGTGGACCCGCGTTCTCTTCATTCTCTCATGAGCACTGACGTAGTGTCCCTGCTCATAGAAATGCAACAATGAGCTGCCTGCTCTAAATTTACTGGCGGAGCAGAAAACAACAAACACATTAAAGAAATAAGACTTTATTTTATTTGAAACGAACATCTTTCATTTTGGCAAGCTTTTGTTTTAAAATTGCATAAACTGACATTTTCTTATTGGGACAAAAGCATTTCAGCATATGTGGACCCGCATTCGCTCAGGAGCACTGACAGTGTTACTGTGCATAGAAACGCTAATTTAAGCAGTCTGGCCATAAGTAGCTCTCAGTTTACTTGCGGAGCAGAAAACCATTAACACATTAAAGAAAAGCGTTTCTGCATTGAAAGTAAGACTTTATTTCATTTGAAACAAACATCTTTCTTATTGGCAAGCTTTTATCTTAACATTGCATGAACTGACTTTCTCTTACAGGGGAAAGACGCAGTTTAGCATATGTGGACCCGCATTCTCTTCATTCTCTCATGAGCACTGACTACGTGTCCCTGCTCATAGAAACGCTAAATTAAGATGTCTGGGCAATAACAGCTCTAACTTTACTTGTGGAGCTGAAAACAACTAACACATTAAGAAAACGCAATTCTGCACTGCAAATAAGACTTTATTTCATTTGAAACAAACATCTTTCATATTGGCAAGCTTTTGTCTTAACATTGCATAAACTGACGTTCTATTACAGGGAAATACGCTTTTCTGCATATGTGGACCCCAATTCGCTCATGAGCATTGACAGTGACATTGTCCAAAGAAACGCTAAATTCAGCAGTCTGGGAATAGGTAGCTCTAAGTTTACTTGCGAAGCAGAAAACAACTAGTACATTAAAGTAATTCCTTTTTGCACTGCAAATGAGACTTTATTTCATTTGAAACAACCATCTTTCATATTAGCAAGCTTTTATTTTAACATTGCATAAACTGACTTCCTTTTAAAGGGAATGAAGCATTTCAGCATATGTGGACCCGAGTTGCCTTCATTCAATCATGAGCACTGACACAGTGTCACTGCTCATAGAAACGCTAAATTAACCAATCTGGGCGTAATAGCTCTAACTTTACTTGCGGAGCTGAAAACAACTAACACATGAAGAAAACGCCTTTCTGCATTGCAAACAAGTCTTTATTTCATTTGAAACGAACATCTTTCATATTGGCAAGCTTTTATATTAACATTGCATAAACTGACTTTTTTTTAAAGGGAATGAAGCATTTCAGCATATGTGGACCCGTGTTCTCTTCATTCTCTCATGAGCATTGACACAGTATCACTGCTCATAGAAACGCTTAGTTAAGCTGTATGGGCGTAATAGCTCTAACTTTACTTGCGGAGAAGAAAACAACTAACACATTAAAGAAAAGCCTTTCTGCATTGGAAATAAGACTTTATTTCATTTGAAACAAACATCTTTCAAATTGGCAAGCTTTTGTCTTAACATTGCATAAACTAACTTTCTCTTACAGGGAATGAAGCATTTCAGCATATGTGGACCCGCATTCCCTCATGAGCATTGACAGTGACATTGTCCATAGAAACGCTAAATTCAGCAGTCTGGGAATAGGTAACTCTAAGTTTACTTGCAAAGCAGAAAACAACTAGCACATTAAAGTAATGCCTTTTTGCACTGCAAATGAGCCTTTATTTCATTTGAAACAAACATCTTTCATATTGGCAAGCTTTTGTCTAAACATTGCATTAACTGAGTCTCTCTTACAGGGAACGAAGCGTTTCGGCATATGTGGACCCGCGTTCTCTTCATTCTCTCATGAGCACTGACGCAGTGTCCCTGCTCATAGAAACGCTACATTCAGCTGTCTGGTCGTAATAGCTCTAACTTTACTTGCGTAGCAGAAAACAACAAACACATTAAAGAAACGCCTTTCTGCATTGCAAATAAGACTTTATTTCATTTGAAACGAACATTTTTCATATTGGCAAGCTTTTGTTTTAACATTGCATAAACTGACGTTCTATTACAGGGAAATACGCTTTTCAGCATATGTGGACCCCAATTCGCTCATGAGCATTGACAGTGACATTGTCCAAAGAAACGCTAAATTCAGCAGTCTGGGAAAAGGTAGCTCTAAGTTTACTTGCGTAGCAGAAAACAACAAACACATTAAAGAAACGCCTTTCTGCATTGCAAATAAGACTTTATTTCATTTGAAACAACCATCTTTCATATTGGCAAGCTTTTATTTTAACATTGCATGAACTGACTTTCTTTTAAAGGGAATGAAGCATTTCAGCACATGTGGACCCGTGTTCTCTTCATTCTCTCATGAGCATTGACACAGTATCACTGCTCATAGAAACGCTTAGTTAAGCTGTATGGGCGTAATAGCTCTAACTTTACTTGCGGAGAAGAAAACAACTAATACATTAAAGAAAAGCCTTTCTGCATTGGAAATAAGACTTTATTTCATTTGAAACAAACATCTTTCATATTGACAAGCTTTTGTCTTAGTGCATAAACTGACTTTCTCTTACAGGGAAATACGCTTTTCAGCATATGTGGACCCGAGTTCTTTTCATTCTCTCAGGAGAACTGACAGTGTCATTGTGCATAGAACCGCTAAATTAAGATGTCTGGGCATAACAAGCTCTGACTTTACTTGACGAGCAGAAAACAACTAACACATTAAAGAAAAGCCTTTCTGTATTGGAAATAAGATTTTGTTTCATTTGAAACAAACATCTTTCAAATTGGCAAGCTTTTCTCTTAACAATGCATAAACTGACTTTCTCTTACAGGGAAATACGCTTTTCAGCATATGTGGACCCGAGTTCTCTTCATTCTCTCATCAGCACTGACACAGTGTCACTGTTCACATAATCGCCAAATTAAGCTGTATGGGCATAGTAGCTCTAAATTTACTTGCGGAGCTGAAAACAACTAACACATTAAAAAATGCCTTTCTGCATTGCAAATAAGACTTTATTTCATTTGAAACAAACATCTTCATATTGGCATGCTATTGTCTTATTGCATACACTGACTTTCTCTTACAGGGAAATACGCTTTTCAGCATATGTGGACCCGAGTTCTCTTCATTCTCTCAGGACTACTGACAGTATCATTGTGCATAGAAACGCTAAATTAAGCATTCTGTGCATGAATAGCTCTCAGATTACTTACGGAGCAGATAACCATTAACACATTAAAGAAAAGCATTTCTGCATTGGAAATAAGACTTTATTTCATTTGAAACAAAGATCTTTCTTATTGGCAAGCTTTTGTTTTAGTGCATAAAGTGACTTTCTCTTAAAGGGAAATACGCATTTCAGCATATGTGGACCCGAGTTCTCTTCATTCTCTCAGGACTACTGACAGTATCATTGTGCATAGAAACGCTAAATTAAGCATTCTGTGCATGAATAGCTCTCAGATTACTTACGGAGCAGATAACCATTAACACATTAAAGAAAAGCATTTCTGCACTGCAAATAAGACTTTATTTTATTTGAAACAAACATCTTTCATATTGGAAAGCTTTTGTCTTAACATTGCATAAACTAACTTTCTCTTACAGAGATTGAAGCATTTCAGCATATGTGGACCCGAGTTCTCTTCATTCACTCATGAGCACTGACACAGTGTCACTGCTCATAGAAACGCTAAATTAAGCAATCTGTGCGTAATAGCTCTAACTTTACTTGCGGAGCTGAAAACAACTAACACATTAAGAAAACGCCTTTCTGCATTGCAAACAAGTCTTTATTTCATTTGAAACGAACATCTTTCATATTGGCAAACTTTTGTCTTAACGTTGCATAAACTGCCTTTCTCTTACAGGGAATGAAGCATTTCAGCATATGTGGACCCGAGTTCTCTTCAGTCACTCATGAGCATTGACACAATATCACTGCTCATAGAAACGCTTAGTTCAACTGTCTGGGCGTAATACCTCTAACTTTACTTGCGGAGCAGAAAACAACAAACACATTAAAGAAACGCCTTTTTGCATTGCAAATAAGACTTTATTTTATCTAAAACGAACATCTTTCATATTATCAAGCTTTTGTCTTAACATTGGAAAAACTGACTTTCTCTTACAGGGAAAAAACATTTCAGCATATGTGGACCCGCGTTCTCTTCATTCTCTCATGAGCACTGACGCAGTGTCCCTGCTCATAGAAATGCAACAATGAGCTGCCTGCTCTAAATTTACTGGCGGAGCAGAAAACAACAAACACATTAAAGAAATAAGACTTTATTTTATTTGAAACGAACATCTTTCATTTTGGCAAGCTTTTGTTTTAAAATTGCATAAACTGACATTTTCTTATTGGGACAAAAGCATTTCAGCATATGTGGACCCGCATTCGCTCAGGAGCACTGACAGTGTTACTGTGCATAGAAACGCTAATTTAAGCAGTCTGGCCATAAGTAGCTCTCAGTTTACTTGCGGAGCAGAAAACCATTAACACATTAAAGAAAAGCGTTTCTGCATTGAAAGTAAGACTTTATTTCATTTGAAACAAACATCTTTCTTATTGGCAAGCTTTTATCTTAACATTGCATGAACTGACTTTCTCTTACAGGGGAAAGACGCAGTTTAGCATATGTGGACCCGCATTCTCTTCATTCTCTCATGAGCACTGACTACGTGTCCCTGCTCATAGAAACGCTAAATTAAGATGTCTGGGCAATAACAGCTCTAACTTTACTTGTGGAGCTGAAAACAACTAACACATTAAGAAAACGCAATTCTGCACTGCAAATAAGACTTTATTTCATTTGAAACAAACATCTTTCATATTGGCAAGCTTTTGTCTTAACATTGCATAAACTGACGTTCTATTACAGGGAAATACGCTTTTCTGCATATGTGGACCCCAATTCGCTCATGAGCATTGACAGTGACATTGTCCAAAGAAACGCTAAATTCAGCAGTCTGGGAATAGGTAGCTCTAAGTTTACTTGCGAAGCAGAAAACAACTAGTACATTAAAGTAATTCCTTTTTGCACTGCAAATGAGACTTTATTTCATTTGAAACAACCATCTTTCATATTAGCAAGCTTTTATTTTAACATTGCATAAACTGACTTCCTTTTAAAGGGAATGAAGCATTTCAGCATATGTGGACCCGAGTTGCCTTCATTCAATCATGAGCACTGACACAGTGTCACTGCTCATAGAAACGCTAAATTAACCAATCTGGGCGTAATAGCTCTAACTTTACTTGCGGAGCTGAAAACAACTAACACATGAAGAAAACGCCTTTCTGCATTGCAAACAAGTCTTTATTTCATTTGAAACGAACATCTTTCATATTGGCAAGCTTTTGTCTTAACATTGCATGAACTAACTTTCTCTTACAGGGAATGAAGCATTTCAGCATATGTGGACCCGAGTTCTCTTCACTCACTCATGAGCATTGACACAATATCACTGCTCATAGAAACGCTTAGTTCAACTGTCTGGGCGTAATAGCTCAAACTTTACTTGCGGAGCAGAAAACAACAAACACATTAAAGAAATAAGACTTTATTTTATTTGAAACGAACATTTTTCATATTGGCAAGCTTTTATTTTAATATTGCATAAACTGACATTTTCTTACAGGGAAAAAAGCATTTCAGGATTTGTGGAACCGCATTCTCTCAGGAACACTGTCACAGTGTCACTAATCACAGAAATGCCAAATTAAGCTATCTGGGTATAGTAGATCTAACTTTACTTGCGGAGGAGCAGAAAACAACGAACACATTAAAGAAATGCCTTTCTGCATTGCAAATAAGACTTTATTTCATTTGAAAGGAACATTTTTCATATTGGCAAGCTTTTGTTTTAAAATTGCATAAACTGACATTTTCTTATTGGGAAAAAAGCATTTCAGCATATGTGGACCCGCATTCTCTCAGGAGCACTGACAGTGTTACAGTGCATAGAAACGCTAATTTAAGCAGTCTGGCCATAAGTAGCTCTCAGTTTACTTGCGGAGCAGAAAACCATTAACACATTAAAGAAAAGCGTTTCTGCATTGAAAGTAAGACTTTATATCATTTGAAACAAACATCTTTCTTATTGGCAAGCTTTTATCTTAACATTGCATAAACTGACTTTCTCTTACAGGGAATGAAGCATTTCAGCATATGTGGACCCGCATTCTCTTCAATCTCTCATGAGCACTGACTAAGTGTCCCTGCTCATAGAAACGCTAAATTAAGATGTCTGGGCAATAACAGCTCTAACTTTACTTGCGGAGCTGAAAACAACTAACACATTAAGAAAACGCAATTCTGCACTGCAAATAAGACTGTATTTCATTTGAAACAAACATCTTTCATATTGGAAAGCTTTTGTCTTAACATTGCATAAACTAACGTTCTCTTACAGGGAATGAAGCATTTCAGCATATGTGGACCCGAGTTCACTTCATTCACTCATGAGCACTGACACAGTGTCACTGCTCATAGAAACGCTAAATTAAGCAATCTAGGCGTAATAGCTCTAACTTTACTTGCGGAGCTGAAAACAACTAACACATTAAGAAAACTCCTTTCTGCATTGCAAACAAGTCTTTATTTCATTTGAAACGAACATCTTTCATATTGGCAAGCTTTTGTCTTAACATTGCATAAACTAACTTTCTCTTACAGGGAATGAAGCATTTCAGCATATGTGGACCCGAGTTCACTTCATTCACTCATGAGCACTGACACAGTGTCACTGCTCATAGAAACGCTAAATTAAGCAATCTGGGCGTAATAGCTCTAACTTTACTTGCGGAGCAGAAAACAACAAACACATTAAAGAAACGCCTTTTTGCATTGCAAATAAGACTTTATTTCATTTGAAACGAACATTTTTCATATTGGCAAGCTTTTGTTTTAATATTGCATAAACTGACTTTCTCTTACAGGGGAAAGACGCAGTTTAGCATATGTGGACCCGCTTTCTCTTCATTCTCTCATGAGAACTGACTAAGTGTCCCTGCTCATAGAAACGCTAAATTAAGACATTTGGGCAATAACAGCTCTAACTTTACTTGCGGAGCTGAAAACAACTAACACATTAAGAAAACGCAATTCTTCACTGCAAATAAGACTTTATTTCATTTGAAACAAACATCTTTCGTATTGGAAAGCTTTTGTCTTAACATTGCATAAACTAACTTTCTCTTACAGGTAATGAAGCATTTCAGCATATGTGGACCCGAGTTCTCTTCATTCACTCATGAGCATTGACACAATATCACTGCTCATAGAAACGCTAAATTAAGCAATCTGGGCGTAATAGCTCTAACTTTATTTGCGGAGCTGAAAACAACTAACACATTAAGAAAACGCATTTCTGCATTGCAAACAAGTGTCTGTTTCATTTGAAACAAACATCTTTCATATTGGCAAGCTTTTGTCCTAACATTGCATAAACTAACTTTCTCTTACAGGTAATGAAGTATTTCAGCATATGTGGACCCGAGTTCTCTTCATTCACTCATGAGCATTGACACAATATCACTGCTCATAGAAACGCTAAATTAAGCAATCTGGGCGTAATAGCTCTAACTTTATTTGCGGAGCTGAAAACAACTAACACATTAAGAAAACGCATTTCTGCATTGCAAACAAGTCTCTGTTTCATTTGAAACGAACATCTTTCATATTGGCAAGCTTTTGTCTTAACATTGCATAAACTAACTTTCTCTTACAGGGAATAAAGTATTTCAGCGTATGTGGACCCGAATTCTCTTCAGTCACTCATGAGCATTGACACAATATCACTGCTCATAGAAACGCTTAGTTCAACTGTCTGGGCGTAATAGCTCTAACTTTACTTGCGGAGCAGAAAACAACAAAACACATTAAAGAAACGCCTTATTGCATTGCAAATAAGATTTTATTTTATTTGAAACGAACATTATTCATATTGGCAAGCTTTTGTTTTAATATTGCATAAACTGACATTTTCTTACAGGGAAAAAAGCATTTCAGGATTTTTGGAACCGCATTCTCTCAGGAACACTGTCACAGTGTCACTAAACACAGGAATGCCAAATTAAGCTATCTGGGTATAGTAGCTCTAACTTTACTTGCGGAGGAGCAGAAAACAACGAACACATTAAAGAAAAGCGTTTCTGCATTGGAAGTAAGACTTTATTTAATTTGAAACAAACATCTTTCTTATTGGCAAGCTTTTATCTTAACATTGCATGAACTGACTTTCTCTTACAGGGGAAAGACACAGTTTAGCATATGTGGACCCGCTTTCTCTTCATTCTCTCATGAGAAGTGACTAAGTGACCTGCTCATAGAAACGCTAAATTTAGACATCTGGGCAATAACAGCTCTAACTTTACTTGCGGAGCTGAAAACAACTAACACATTAAGAAAACGCAATTCTGCACTGCAAATACGACTTTATTTCATTTGAAACAAACATCTTTCGTATTGGAAAGCTTTTGTCTTAACATTGCATAAACTAACTTTCTCTTACAGTTAATGAAGCATTTCAGCATATGTGGACCCGAGTTCTCTTCATTCACTCATGAGCATTGACACAATATCACTGCTCATAGAAACGCTAAATTAAGCAATCTGGGCGTAATAGCTCTAACTTTACTTGCGGAGCAGAAAACAACTAACACATTAAGAAAACTCCTTTCTGCATTGCAAACAAGTCTTTATTTCATTTGAAACGAACATCTTTCATATTGGCAAGCTTTTGTCTTAACATTGCATAAACTAACTTTCTCTTACAGGGAATGAAGCATTTCAGCATATGTGGACCCGAGTTCACTTCATTCACTCATGAGCACTGACACAGTGTCACTGCTCATAGAAACGCTAAATTAAGCAATCTGGGCGTAATAGCTCTAACTTTACTTGCGGAGCAGAAAACAACAAACACATTAAGAAACGCCTTTTTGCATTGCAAATAAGACTTTATTTTATTTGAAACGAACATTTTTCATATTGGCAAGCTTTTGTTTTAATATTGCATAAACTGACATTTTCTTACAGGGAAAAAAGCATTTCCGGATTCGTGGAACCGCATTCTCTCAGGAACACTGTCACAGTGTCACTAAACACAGGAATGCCAAATTAAGCTATCTCGGTATAGTAGCTCTAACTTTACTTGCGGAGGAGCAGAAAACAACGAACACATTAAAGAAAAGCGTTTCTGCATTGGAAGTAAGACTTTATTTCATTTGAAACAAACATCTTTCTTATTGGCAAGCTTTTATCTTAACATTGCATAAACTGACTATGTCTTACAGGGGAAAGACGCAGTCTAGCATATGTGGACCCGCTTTCTCTTCATTCTCTCATGAGAACTGACTAAGTGTCCCTGCTCATAGAAACGCTAAATTAAGACATTTGGGCAATAACAGCTCTAACTTTACTTGCGGAGCTGAAAACAACTAACACATTAAGAAAACGGCAATTCTGCACTGCAAATAAGACTTTATTTCATTTGAAACAAACATCTTTCGTATTGGAAAGCTTTTGTCTTAACATTGCATAAACTAACTTTCTCTTACAGGTAATGAAGCATTTCAGCATATGTGGACCCGAGTTCTCTTCATTCACTCATGAGCATTGACACAATATCACTGCTCATAGAAACGCTAAATTAAGCAATCTGGGCGTAATAGCTCTAACTTTATTTGCGGAGCTGAAAACAACTAACACATTAAGAAAACGCATTTCTGCATTGCAAACAAGTGTCTGTTTCATTTGAAACAAACATCTTTCATATTGGCAAGCTTTTGTCCTAACATTGCATAAACTAACTTTCTCTTACAGGTAATGAAGTATTTCAGCATATGTGGACCCGAGTTCTCTTCATTCACTCATGAGCATTGACACAATATCACTGCTCATAGAAACGCTAAATTAAGCAATCTGGGCGTAATAGCTCTAACTTTATTTGCGGAGCTGAAAACAACTAACACATTAAGAAAACGCATTTCTGCATTGCAAACAAGTCTCTGTTTCATTTGAAACGAACATCTTTCATATTGGCAAGCTTTTGTCTTAACATTGCATAAACTAACTTTCTCTTACAGGGAATAAAGTATTTCAGCGTATGTGGACCCGAATTCTCTTCAGTCACTCATGAGCATTGACACAATATCACTGCTCATAGAAACGCTTAGTTCAACTGTCTGGGCGTAATAGCTCTAACTTTACTTGCGGAGCAGAAAACAACAAACACATTAAAGAAACGCCTTATTGCATTGCAAATAAGATTTTATTTTATTTGAAACGAACATTATTCATATTGGCAAGCTTTTGTTTTAATATTGCATAAACTGACATTTTCTTACAGGGAAAAAGCATTTCAGGATTTTTGGAACCGCATTCTCTCAGGAACACTGTCACAGTGTCACTAAACACAGGAATGCCAAATTAAGCTATCTGGGTATAGTAGCTCTAACTTTACTTGCGGAGGAGCAGAAAACAACGAACACATTAAAGAAAAGCGTTTCTGCATTGGAAGTAAGACTTTATTTAATTTGAAACAAACATCTTTCTTATTGGCAAGCTTTTATCTTAACATTGCATAAACTGACTTTCTCTTACAGGGGAAAGACACAGTTTAGCATATGTGGACCCGCTTTCTCTTCATTCTCTCATGAGAAGTGACTAAGTGACCCTGCTCATAGAAACGCTAAATTAAGACATCTGGGCAATAACAGCTCTAACTTTACTTGCGGAGCTGAAAACAACTAACACATTAAGAAAACGCAATTCTGCACTGCAAATACGACTTTATTTCATTTGAAACAAACATCTTTCGTATTGGAAAGCTTTTGTCTTAACATTGCATAAACTAACTTTCTCTTACAGTTAATGAAGCATTTCAGCATATGTGGACCCGAGTTCTCTTCATTCACTCATGAGCATTGACACAATATCACTGCTCATAGAAACGCTAAATTAAGCAATCTGGGCGTAATAGCTCTAACTTTACTTGCGGAGCAGAAAACAACAAACACATTAAAGAAACGCCTTTTTGCATTGCAAATAAGACTTTATTTTATTTGAAACGAACATTTTTCATATTGGCAAGCTTTTGTTTTAATATTGCATAAACTGACATTTTCTTACAGGGAAAAAAGCATTTCAGGATTTTTGGAACCGCATTCTCTCAGGAACACTGTCACAGTGTCACTAAACACAGGAATGCCAAATTACGCTATCTGGGTATAGTAGCTCTAACTTTACTTGCGGAGGAGCAGAAAACAACGAACACATTATGAAAACGCAATTCTGCACTGCAAATAAGACTGTATTTCATTTGAAACAAACATCTTTCATATTGGAAAGCTTTTGTCTTAACATTGCATAAACTAACGTTCTCTTACAGGGAATGAAGCATTTCAGCATATGTGGACCCGAGTTCTCTTCATTCACTCATGAGCACTGACACAGTGTCACTGCTCATAGAAACGCTAAATTAAGCAATCTGGGCAATAACAGCTCTAACTTTACTTGCGGAGCTGAAAACAACTAACACATTAAAGAAAAGCGTTTCTGCATTGGAAGTAACACTTTATTTCATTTGAAACAAACATCTTTCTAATTGGCAAGCTTTTATCTGAACATTGCATAAACTGACTTTCTCTTACAGGGAAAGACGCAGTTTAGCATATGTGGACCCGCATTCTCTTCATTCTCTCATGAGAACTGAATAAGTGTCCCTGCTCATAGAAACGCTAAATTAAGACATCTGGGCAATAACAGCTCTAACTTTACTTGCGGAGCTGAAAACAACTAACACATTAAGAAAACGCAATTCTGCACTGCACATAAGACTTTATTTCATTTGAAACAAACATCTTTCGTATTGGAAAGCTTTTGTCTTAACATTGCATAAACTAACTTTCTCTTACAGGTAATGAAGCATTTCAGCATATGTGGACCCGAGTTCTCTTCATTCACTCATGAGCATTGACACAATATCACTGCTCATAGAAACGCTAAATTAAGCAATCTGGGCGTAATAGCGCTAACTTTATTTGCGGAGCTGAAAACAACTAACACATTAAGAAAACGCATTTCTGCATTGCAAACAAGTGTCTGTTTCATTTGAAACGAACATCTTTCATATTGGCAAGCTTTTGTCTTAACATTGCATAAACTAACTTTCTCTTACAGGGAATAAAGTATTTCAGCGTATGTGGACCCGAATTCTCTTCAGTCACTCATGAGCATTGACACAATATCACTGCTCATAGAAACGCTTAGTTCAACTGTCTGGGCGTAATAGCTCTAACTTTACTTGCGGAGCAGAAAACAACTAACACATTAAAGAAAAGCGTTTCTGCATTGGAAGTAACACTTTATTTCATTTGAAACAAACATCTTTCTAATTGGCAAGCTTTTATCTGAACATTGCATAAACTGACTTTCTCTTACAGGGGATAGACGCAGTTTAGCATATGTGGACCCGCTTTCTCTTCATTCTCTCATGAGAACTGAATAAGTGTCCCTGCTCATAGAAACGCTAAATTAAGACATCTGGGCAATAACAGCTCTAACTTTACTTGCGGAGCTGAAAACAACTAACACATTAAGAAAACGCAATTCTGCACTGCAAATAAGACTTTATTTCATTTGAAACAAACATCTTTCGTATTGGAAAGCTTTTGTCTTAACATTGCATAAACTAACTTTCTCTTACAGGTAATGAAGCATTTCAGCATATGTGGACCCGAGTTCTCTTCATTCACTCATGAGCATTGACACAATATCACTGCTCATAGAAACGCTAAATTAAGATGTCTGGGCAATAACAGCTCTAACTTTACTTGCGGAGCTGAAAACAACTAACACATTAAGAAAACGCCTTTCTGCATTGCAAACAAGTGTCTATTTCATTTGAAACGAACATCTTTCATATATTGGCAAGCTTTTGTCTTAACATTGCATAAACTAACTTTCTCTTACAGGGTAAAAAGTATTTGAGGATTTGTGGAACCGCATTCTCTCAGGAACACTGTCACAGTGTCACTAAACACAGGAATGCCAAATTAAGCTATCTGGGTATAGTAGCTCTAACTTTACTTGCGGAGGAGCAGAAAACAACGAACACATTATGAAAACGCAATTCTGCACTGCAAATAAGACTGTATTTCATTTGAAACAAACATCTTTCATATTGTAAAGCTTTTGTCTTAACATTGGATAAACTAACGTTCTCTTACAGGGAAAGACGCAGTTTAGCATATGTGGACCCGCATTCTCTTTATTCTCTCATGAGAACTGACTAAGTGTCCCTGCTCATAGAAACGCTAAATTAAGATGTCTTGGCAATAACAGCTCTAACTTTACTTGCGGAGCTGAAAACAACTAACACATTAAGAAAACGCAATTCTGCACTGCAAATAAGACTGTATTTCATTTGAAACAAACATCTTTCATATTGGAAAGCTTTTGTCTTAACATTGCATAAACTAACGTTCTCTTACAGGGAATGAAGCATTTCGGCATATGTGGACCCGAGTTCTCTTTATTCACTCATGAGCACGGACACAGTGTCACTGCTCATAGAAACGCTAAATTAAGCAATCTGGGCGTAATAGCTCTAACTTTACTTGCGGAGCTGAAAACAACTAACACATTAAAGAAAAGCGTTTCTGCATTGGAAGTAACACTTTATTTCATTTGAAACAAACATCTTTCTAATTGGCAAGCTTTTATCTTAACATTGCATAAACTGACTTTCTCTTACAGGGGAAAGACGGAGGTAGCATATGTGGACCCGCATTCTCTTTATTCTCTCATGAGAACTGACTAAGTGTCCCTGCTCATAGAAACGCTAAATTAAGACATCTGGGCAATAACAGCTCTAACTTTACTTGCGGAGCTGAAAACAACTAACACATTAAGAAAACGCAATTCTGCACTGCAAATAAGACTTTATTTCATTTGAAACAAACATCTTTCGTATTGGAAAGCTTTTGTCTTAACATTGCATAAACTAACTTTCTCTTACAGGTAATGAAGCATTTCAGCATATGTGGACCCGAGTTCTCTTCAGTCACTCATGTGCATTGAAACAATATCACTGCTCATAGAAACGCTTAGTTCAACTGTCTGGGCGTAATAGCTCTAACTTTACTTGCGGAGCAGAAACAACAACACATTAAAGAAAAGCTTTTTACATTGCAAATAAGACTTTATTTTATTTGAAACGAACATCTTTCATTTTGGCAAGCTTTTGTTTTAAATTGCATAAACTGACATTTTCGTATTGGGAAAAAAGCATTTCAGCATATGTGGACCCGCATTCTCTCAGGAACACTGTCACAGTGTCACTAAACACAGGAATGCCAAATTAAGCTATCTGGGTATAGTAGCTCTAACTTTACTTGCGGAGCTGAAAACAACTAAAGCATTAAGAAAACGCAATTCTGCACTGCAAATAGGACTTTATTTCATTTGAAACAAATATCTTTCATATTGGAAAGCTTTTGTCTTAACATTGCATAAACTAACTTTCTCTTACAGGGAATGAAGCATTTCAGCATATGTGGACCCGAATTCTCTTCAGTCACTCATGAGCACTGACACAGTGTCACTGCTCATAGAAACGCTAAATTAAGCAATCTGGGCGTAATAGCTCTAACTTTACTTGCGGAGCTGAAAACAACTAACACATTAAGAAAACGCCTTTCTGCATTGCAAACAAGTGTCTGTTTCATTTGAAACGAACATCTTTCATATTGGCAAGCTTTTGTCTTAACATTGCATAAACTAACTTTCTCTTACAGGGAATAAAGCATTTCAGCGTATGTGGACCCGAATTCTCTTCAGTCACTCATGAGCATTGACACAATATCACTGCTCATAGAAACGCTTAGTTCAACTGTCTGGGCGTAATAACTCTAACTTTACTTGCGGAGCAGAAAACAACAAACACATTAAAGAAAAGCTTTTTTACATTGCAAATAAGACTTTATTTTATTTGAAACGAACATCTTTCATTTTGGCAAGCTTTTGTTTTAAAATTGCATAAACTGACATTTTCGTATTGGGAAAAAAGCATTTCAGCATATGTGGACCCGCATTCTCTCAGGAGCACTGACAGTGTTACAGTGCATAGAAACGCTAATTTAAGCAGTCTGGCCATAAGTAGCTCTCAGTTTACTTGCGGAGCAGAAAACCATTAACACATTAAAGAAAAGCGTTTCTGCATTGGAAGTAAGACTTTATTTCATTTGAAACAAACATCTTTCTTATTGGCAAGCTTTTAACTTAACATTGCATAAACTGACTTTCTCTTACAGGGGAAAGACGCAGTTTAGCATATGTGGACCCACATTCTCTTCATTCTCTCATGAGCACTGACTAAGTGTCCCTGCTCATAGAAACGCTAAATTACGATGTCTGGGCAATAACAGCTCTAACTTTACTTGCGGAGCTGAAAACAACTAACACATTAAGAAAACGCCTTTCTGCATTGCAAACAAGTGTCTATTTCATTTGAAACGAACATCTTTCATATTGGCAAGCTTTTGTCTTAACATTGCATAAACTAACTTTCTCTTACAGGGGAAAGACGCAGTTTAGCATATGTGGACCCGCATTCTCTTCATTCTCTCATGAGAACTGACTAAGTGTCCCTGCTCATAGAAACGCTAAATTAAGACATCTGGGCAATAACAGCTCTAACTTTACTTGCTGAGCTGAAAACAACTAACACATTAAGAAAACGCAATTCTGCACTGCAAATAAGACTTTATTTCATTTGAAACAAACATCTTTCGTATTGGAAAGCTTTTGTCTTAACATTGCATAAACTGACTATGTCTTACAGGGGAAAGACGCAGTCTAGCATATGTGGACCCGCTTTCTCATCATTCTCTCATGAGCACTGACTAAGTGTCCCTGCTCATAGAAACGCTAAATTAAGAAATCTGGGCGTAATAGCTCTAACTTTACTTGCTGAGCTGAAAACAACTAACACATTAAGAAAACGCAATTCTGCACTACAAATAAGACTTTATTTCATTTGAAACAAACATCTTTCATATTGGCAAGCTTTTGTCTTAACATTGCATGACATAACTTTCTCTTACAGGGAATAAAGCATTTCAGCGTATGTGGACCCGAATTCTCTTCAGTCACTCATGAGCATTGACACAATATCACTGCTCATAGAAACGCTTAGTTCAACTGTCTGGGCGTAATAGCTCTAACTTTACTTGCGGAGCAGAAAACAACAAACACATTAAAGAAACGCCTTATTGCATTGCAAATAAGATTTTATTTTATTTGAAACGAACATTTTTCATATTGGCAAGCTTTTGTTTTAATATTGCATAAACTGACATTTTCTTACAGGGAAAAAAGCATTTCAGGATTTTTGGAACCGCATTCTCTCAGGAACACTGTCACAGTGTCACTAAGCACAGGAATGCCAAATTAAGCTATCTGGGTATAGTAGCTCTAACTTTACTTGCGGAGGAGCAGAAAACAACGAACACATTATGAAAAAGCAATTCTGCACTGCAAATAAGACTGTATTTCATTTGAAACAAACATCTTTCATATTGGAAAGCTTTTGTCTTAACATTGCATAAACAAACGTTCTCTTACAGGGAATGAAGCATTTCAGCATATGTGGACCCGAGTTCTCTTCATTCACTCATGAGCACTGACACAGTGTCACTGCTCATAGAAACGCTAAATTAAGACATCTGGGCGTAATAGCTCTAACTTTACTTGCGGAGTTGAAAACAAGTAACACATGAAGAAAACGCAATTCTGCACTGCAAATAAGACTTTATTTCATTTGAAAAAAACATCTTTCATATTGGAAAGCTTTTGTCTTAAAATTGCATAAACTAACTTTCTCTTACAGGGAATGAAGCATTTCAGCATATGTGGACCCGAATTCTCTTCATTCACTCATGAGCATTGACACAGTGTCACTGCTCTTAGAAACGCTAAATTAAGCAATCTGGGCGTAATAGCTCTAACTTTACTTGCGGAGCTGAAAACAACTAACACATTAAGAAAACGCCTTTCTGCATTGCAAACAAGTGTCTATTTCATTTGAAACGAACATCTTTCATATTGGCAAGCTTTTGTCTTAACATCGCATAAACTAACTTTCTCTTACAGGGAAAAAAGCATTTCAGGATTTGTGGAACCGCATTCTCTCAGGAACACTGTCACAGTGTCACTAAACACAGGAATGCCAAATTAAGCTATCTGGGTATAGTAGCTCTAATTTTACTGGCGGAGGAGCAGAAAACAACGAACACATTAAAGAAAAGCGTTTCTGCATTGGAAGTAACACTTTATTTAATTTGAAACAAACATCTTTCTTATTGGCAAGCTTTTATCTTAACATTGCATAAACTGACTTTCTCTTACAGGGGAAAGACGCAGTTTAGCATATGTGGACCCGCATTCTCTTCATTCTCTCATGAGAACTGACTAAGTGTCCCTGCTCATAGAAACGCTAAATTAAGATATCTGGGCAATAACAGCTCTAACTTTACTTGCGGAGTTGAAAACAAGTAACACATGAAGAAAACGCAATTCTGCACTGCAAATAAGACTTTATTTCATTTGAAACAAACATCTTTCGTATTGGAAAGCTTTTGTCTTAACATTGCATGAACTAACTTTCTCTTACAGGGAATAAAGCATTTCAGCGTATGTGGACCCGAATTCTCTTCAGTCACTCATGAGCATTGACACAATATCACTGCTCATAGAAACGCTTAGTTCAACTGTCTGGGCGTAATAGCTCTAACTTTACTTGCGGAGCAGAAAACAACAAACACATTAAAGAAAAGCCTTTTTACATTGCAAATAAGACTTTATTTTATTTGAAACGAACATCTTTCATTTTGGCAAGCTTTTGTTTTAAAATTGCATAAACTGACATTTTCGTATTGGGAAAAAAGCATTTCAGCATATGTGGACCCGCATTCTCTCAGGAGCACTGACAGTGTTACAGTGCATAGAAACGCTAATTTAAGCAGTCTGGCCATAAGTAGCTCTCAGTTTACTTGCGGAGCAGAAAACCATTAACACATTAAAGAAAAGCGTTTCTGCATTGGAAGTAAGACTTTATTTCATTTGAAACAAACATCTTTCTTATTGGCAAGCTTTTAACTTAACATTGCATAAACTGACTTTCTCTTACAGGTGAAAGACGCAGTTTAGCATATGTGGACCCACATTCTCTTCATTCTCTCATGAGCACTGACTAAGTGTCCCTGCTCATAGAAACGCTAAATTAAGATGTCTGGGCAATAACAGCTCTAACTTTACTTGCGGAGCTGAAAACAACTAACACATTAAGAAAACGCCTTTCTGCATTGCAAACAAGTGTCTATTTCATTTGAAACGAACATCTTTCATATTGGCAAGCTTTTGTCTTAACATTGCATAAACTAACTTTCTCTTACAGGGAAAAAAGCATTTCAGGATTTGTGGAACCGCATTCTCTCAGGAACACTGTCACAGTGTCACTAAACACAGGAATGCCAAATTAAGCTATCTGGGTATAGTAGCTCTAACTTTACTTGCGGAGGAGCAGAAAACAACGAACACATTAAAGAAAAGCGTTTCTGCATTGGAAGTAAGACTTTATTTCATTTGAAACAAACATCTTTCTTATTGGCAAGCTTTTATCTTAACATTGCATAAACTGACTATGTCTTACAGGGGAAAGACGCAGTCTAGCATATGTGGACCCGCTTTCTCTTCATTCTCTCATGAGCACTGACTAAGTGTCCCTGCTCATAGAAACGCTAAATTAAGACATCTGGGCGTAATAGCTCTAACTTTACTTGCGGAGCTGAAAACAACTAACACATTAAAGAAAAGCGTTTCTGCATTGGAAGTAACACTTTATTTCATTTGAAACAAACATCTTTCATATTGGAAAGCTTTTGTCTTAAAATTGCATAAACTAACTTTCTCTTACAGGGAATGAAGCATTTCAGCATATGTGGACCCGAGTTCTCTTCATTCACTCATGAGCATTGACACAGTGTCACTGCTCATAGAAACGCTAAATTAAGCAATCTGGGAGTAATAGCTCTAACTTTACTTGCGGAGCTGAAAACAACTAACACATTAAGAAAACGCCTTTCTGCATTGCAAACAAGTGTCTATTTCATTTGAAACGAACATCTTTCATATTGGCAAGCTTTTGTCTTAAAATTGCATAAACTAACTTTCTCTTACAGGAAAAAAAGCATTTCAGGATTTGTGGAACCGCATTCTCTCAGGAACACTGTCACAGTGTCACTAAACACAGGAATGCCAAATTAAGCTATCTGGGTATAGTAGCTCTAACTTTACTTGCGGAGGAGCAGAAAACAACGAACACATTAAAGAAAAGCGTTTCTGCATTTGGAAGTAACACTTTATTTCATTTGAAACAAACATCTTTCTAATTGGCAAGCTTTTATCTTAACATTGCATAAACTGACTTTCTCTTACAGGGGAAAGACGCAGTTTAGCATATGTGGACTCGCATTCTCTTCATTCTCTCATGAGCACTGACTAAGTGTCCCTGCTCATAGAAACGCTAAATTAAGATATCTGGGCAATAACAGCTCTAACTTTACTTGCGGAGCTGAAAACAACTAAAGCATTAAGAAAACGCAATTCTGCACTGCAAATAAGACTTTATTTCATTGAAACAAACATCTTTCATATTGGAAAGCTTTTGTCTTAACATTGCATAAACTAACTTTCTCTTACAGGGAATGAAGCATTTCAGCATATGTGGACCCGAATTCTCTTCTGTCACTCATGAGCACTGACACAGTGTCACTGCTCATAGAAACGCTAAATTAAGACATCTGGGCAATAACAGCTCTAACTTTACTTGCTGAGCTGAAAACAACTAACACATTAAGAAAACGCAATTCTGCACTGCAAATAAGACTTTATTTCATTTGAAACAAACATCTTTCGTATTGGAAAGCTTTTGTCTTAACATTGCATAAACTAACTTTCTCTTACAGGTAATGAAGCATTTCAGCGTATGTGGACCCGAATTCTCTTCAGTCACTCATGAGCATTGAAATAATATCACTGCTCATAGAAACGCTAAATTAAGCAATCTGGGCGTAATAGCTCTAACTTTACTTGCGGAGCTGAAAACAACTAACACATTAAGAAAACGCCTTTCTGCATTGCAAACAAGTGTCTGTTTCATTTGAAACGAACATCTTCATATTGGCAAGCTTTTGTCTTAACATTGCATGAACTAACTTTCTCTTACAGGGAATAAAGCATTTCAGCGTATGTGGACCCGAATTCTCTTCAGTCACTCATGAGCATTGACACAATATCACTGCTCATAGAAACGCTTAGTTCAACTGTCTGGGCGTAATAGCTCTAACTTTACTTGCGGAGCTGAAAACAACTAACACATTAAAGAAAAGCGTTTCTGCATTGGAAGTAACACTTTATTTCATTTGAAACAAACATCTTTCTAATTGGCAAGCTTTTATCTTAACATTGCATAAACTGACTTTCTCTTACAGGGAAAAAAGCATTTCAGGATTTGTGGAACCGCATTCTCTCAGGAACACTGTCACAGTGTCACTAAACACAGGAATGCCAAATTAAGCTATCTGGGTATAGTAGCTCTAACTTTACTTGCGGAGGAGCAGAAAACAACGAACACATTAAAGAAAAAGCGTTTCTGCATTTGAAGTAACACTTTATTTCATTTGAAACAAACATCTTTCTAATTGGCAAGCTTTTATCTTAACATTGCATAAACTGACTTTCTCTACAGGGGAAAGACGCAGTTTAGCATATGTGGACTCGCATTCTCTTCATTCTCTCATGAGCACTGACTAAGTGTCCTGCTCATAGAAACGCTAAATTAAGATATCTGGGCAATAACAGCTCTAACTTTACTTGCGGAGCTGAAAACAACTAAAGCATTAAGAAACGCAATTCTGCACTGCAAATAAGACTTTATTTCATTTGAAACAAACATCTTTCATATTGGAAAGCTTTTGTCTTAACATTGCATAAACTAACTTTCTCTTACAGGGAATGAAGCATTTCAGCATATGTGGACCGAATTCTCTTCAGTCACTCATGAGCACTGACACAGTGTCACTGCTCATAGAAACGCTAATTAAGATATCTGGGCAATAACAGCTCTAACTTTACTTGCGGAGCTAAAAACAACTAACACATTAAGAAAACGCCTTTCTGCATTGCAAACAAGTGTCTATTTCATTTGAAACGAACATCTTTCATATTGGCAAGCTTTTGTCTTAACATTGCATGAACTAACTTTCTCTTACAGGGAAAAAAGCATTTCAGGATTTGTGGAACCGCATTCTCTCAGGAACACTGTCACAGTGTCACTAAACACAGGAATGCCAAATTAAGCTATCTGGGTATAGTAAGCTCTAACTTTATTTGCGGAGGAGCAGAAAACAACGAACACATTAAAGAAAAGCGTTTCTGCATTGGAAGTAAGACTTTATTTCATTTGAAACAAACATCTTTCTTATTGGCAAGCTTTTATCTTAACATTGCATAAACTGACTATGTCTTACAGGGGAAAGACGCAGTCTAGCATATGTGGACACGCTTTCTCTTCATTCTCTCATGAGCACTGACCAGTGTCCCTGCTCATAGAAACGCTAAATTAAGACATCTGGGCGTAATAGCTCTAACTTACTTGCGGAGCTGAAAACAACTAACACATTAAAGAAAAGCGTTTCTGCATTGGAAGTAACACTTTATTTCATTTGAAACAAACATCTTTCATATTGGAAAGCTTTTGTCTTAAAATTGCATAAACTAACTTTCTCTTACAGGGAATGAAGCATTTCAGCATATGTGGACCCGAGTTCTCTTCATTCACTCATGAGCATTGACACAGTGTCACTGCTCTTAGAAACGCTCAATTAAGCAATCTGGGCGTAATAGCTCTAACTTTACTTGCGGAGCTGAAAACAACTAACACATTAAGAAAACGCCTTTCTGCATTGCAAACAAGTGTCTATTTCATTTGAAACGAACATCTTTCATATTGGCAAGCTTTTGTCTTAACATCGCATAAACTAACTTTCTCTTACAGGGAAAAAAGCATTTCAGGATTTGTGGAACCGCATTCTCTCAGGAACACTGTCACAGTGTCACTAAACACAGGAATGCCAAATTAAGCTATCTGGTATAGTAGCTCTAATTTTACTGGCGGAGGAGCAGAAAAACAACGAACACATTAAAGAAAAGCGTTTCTGCATTGGAAGTAACACTTTATTTAATTTGAAACAAACATCTTTCTTATTGGCAAGCTTTTATCTTAACATTGCATAAACTGACTTTCTCTTACAGGGGAAAGACGCAGGTTTAGCATATGTGGACCCGCATTCTCTTCATTCTCTCATGAGAACTGACTAAGTGTCCCTGCTCATAGAAACGCTAAATTAAGATATCTGGGCAATAACAGCTCTAACTTTACTTGCGGAGTTGAAAACAAGTAACACATGAAGAAAACGCAATTCTGCACTGCAAATAAGACTTTATTTCATTTGAAACAAACATCTTTCGTATTGGAAAGCTTTTGTCTTAACATTGCATAAACTAACTTTCTCTTACAGGTAATGAAGCATTTCAGCGTATGTGGACCCGAATTCTCTTCAGTCACTCATGAGCATTGAAATAATATCACTGCTCATAGAAACGCTAAATTAAGCAATCTGGGCGTAATAGCTCTAACTTTATTTGCGGAGCTGAAAACAACTAACACATTAGAAAACGCCTTTCTGCATTGCAAACAAGTGTCTGTTTCATTTGAAACGAACATCTTTCATATTGGCAAGCTTTTGTCTTAACATTGCATGAACTAACTTTCTCTTACAGGGAATAAAGCATTTCAGCGTATGTGGACCCGAATTCTCTTCAGTCACTCATGAGCACTGACACAGTGTCACTGCTCATAGAAACGCTAAATTAAGATATCTGGGCAATAACAGCTCTAACTTTACTTGCGGAGCTAAAAACAACTAACACATTAAGAAACGCCTTCTGCATTGCAAACAAGTGTCTATTTCATTTGAAACGAACATCTTTCATATTGGCAAGCTTTTGTCTTAACATTGCATGAACTAACTTTCTCTTACAGGGAAAAAAGCATTTCAGGATTTGTGGAACCGCATTCTCTCAGGAACACTATCACAGTGTCACTAAACACAGGAATCCTAAATTAAGCAATCTGGGCGTAATAGCTCTAACTTTACTTGCGGAGCTGAAAACAACTAACACATTAAAGAAAAGCGTTTCTGCATTGGAAGTAACACTTTATTTCATTTGAAACAAACATCTTTCTAATTGGCAAGCTTTTATCTTAACATTGCATAAACTGACTTTCTCTTACAGGGGAAAGACGCAGTTTAGCATATGTGGACCCGCATTCTCTTCATTCTCTCATGAGAACTGACTAAGTGTCCCTGCTTCATAGAAACGCTAAATTAAGACATCTGGGCAATAACAGCTCTACTTTACTTGCTGAGCTGAACACAACTAACACATTAAGAAAACGCAATTCTGCACTGCAAATAAGACTTTATTTCATTTGAAACAAACAGCTTTCGTATTGGAAAGCTTTTGTCTTAACATTGCATAAACTAACTTTCTCTTACAGGTAATGAAGCATTTCAGCGTATGTGGACCCGAATTCTCTTCAGTCACTCATGAGCATTGAAATAATATCACTGCTCATAGAAACGCTAAATTAAGCAATCTGGGGCGTAATAGCTCTAACTTTACTTGCGGAGCTGAAAACAACTAACACATTAAGAAAACGCCTTTCTGCATTGCAAACAAGTGTCTGTTTCATTTGAAACGAACATCTTTCATATTGGCAAGCTTTTGTCTTAACATTGCATAAACTAACTTTCTCTTACAGGTAATGAAGCATTTCAGCGTATGTGGACCCGAATTCTCTTCAGTCACTCATGAGCATTGACACAATATCACTGCTCATAGAAACGCTAAATTAAGCAATCTGGGCGTAATAGCTCTAACTTTACTTGCGGAGCAGAAAACAACAAGACACATTAAAGAAAAGCCTTTTTACATTGCAAATAAGACTTTATTTTATTTGAAACGAACATCTTTCATTTTGGCAAGCTTTTGTTTTAAAATTGCATAAACTGACATTTTCGTATTGGGAAAAAAGCATTTCAGCATATGTGGACCCGCATTCTCTCAGGAGCACTGACAGTGTTACAGTGCATAGAAACGCTAATTTAAGCAGTCTGGCCATAAGTAGCTCTCAGTTTACTTGCGGAGCAGAAAACCATTAACACATTAAAGAAAAGCGTTTCTGCATTGGAAGTAAGACTTTATTTCATTTGAAACAAACATCTTTCTTATTGGCAAGCTTTTAACTTAACATTGCATAAACTGACTTTCTCTTACAGGGAAAGACGCAGTTTAGCATATGTGGACCCACATTCTCTTCATTCTCTCATGAGCACTGACTAAGTGTCCCTGCTCATAGAAACGCTAAATTAAGATGTCTGGGCAATAACAGCTCTAACTTTACTTGCGGAGCTGAAAACAACTAACACATTAAGAAAACGCCTTTCTGCATTGCAAACAAGTGTCTATTTCATTTGAAACGAACATCTTTCATATTGGCAAGCTTTTGTCTTAACATTGCATAAACTAACTTTCTCTTACAGGGAAAAAAGCATTTCAGGATTTGTGGAACCGCATTCTCTCAGGAACACTGTCACAGTGTCACTAAACACAGGAATGCCAAATTAAGCTATCTGGGTATAGTAGCTCTAACTTTATTTGCGGAGGAGCAGAAAACAACGAACACATTAAAGAAAAGCGTTTCTGCATTGGAAGTAAGACTTTATTTCATTTGAAACAAACATCTTTCTTATTGGCAAGCTTTTATCTTAACATTGCATAAACTGACTATGTCTTACAGGGAAAGACGCAGTCTAGCATATGTGGACACGCTTTCTCTTCATTCTCTCATGAGCACTGACCAAGTGTCCCTGCTCATAGAAACGCTAAATTAAGACATCTGGGCGTAATAGCTCTAACTTTACTTGCGGAGCTGAAAACAACTAACACATTAAAGAAAAGCGTTTCTGCATTGGAAGTAACACTTTATTTCATTTGAAACAAACATCTTTCATATTGGAAAGCTTTTGTCTTAAAATTGCATAAACTAACTTTCTCTTACAGGGAATGAAGCATTTCAGCATATGTGGACCCGAGTTCTCTTCATTCACTCATGAGCATTGACACAGTGTCACTGCTCTTAGAAACGCTCAATTAAGCAATCTGGGCGTAATAGCTCTAACTTTACTTGCGGAGCTGAAAACAACTAACACATTAAGAAAACGCCTTTCTGCATTGCAAACAAGTGTCTATTTCATTTGAAACGAACATCTTTCATATTGGCAAGCTTTTGTCTTAACATCGCATAAACTAACTTTCTCTTACAGGGAAAAAAGCATTTCAGGATTTGTGGAACCGCATTCTCTCAGGAACACTGTCACAGTGTCACTAAACACAGGAATGCCAAATTAAGCTATCTGGTATAGTAGCTCTAATTTTACTGGCGGAGGAGCAGAAAACAACGAACACATTAAAGAAAAGCGTTTCTGCATTGGAAGTAACACTTTATTTAATTTGAAACAAACATCTTTCTTATTGGCAAGCTTTTATCTTAACATTGCATAAACTGACTTTCTCTTACAGGGGAAAGACGCAGTTTAGCATATGTGGACCCGCATTCTCTTCATTCTCTCATGAGAACTGACTAAGTGTCCCTGCTCATAGAAACGCTAAATTAAGATATCTGGGCAATAACAGCTCTAACTTTACTTGCGGAGTTGAAAACAAGTAACACATGAAGAAAACGCAATTCTGCACTGCAAATAAGACTTTATTTCATTTGAAACAAACATCTTTCGTATTGGAAAGCTTTTGTCTTAACATTGCATAAACTAACTTTCTCTTACAGGTAATGAAGCATTTCAGCGTATGTGGACCCGAATTCTCTTCAGTCACTCATGAGCATTGAAATAATATCACTGCTCATAGAAACGCTAAATTAAGCAATCTGGGCGTAATAGCTCTAACTTTATTTGCGGAGCTGAAAACAACTAACACATTAAGAAAACGCCTTTCTGCATTGCAAACAAGTGTCTGTTTCATTTGAAACGAACATCTTTCATATTGGCAAGCTTTTGTCTTAACATTGCATGAACTAACTTTCTCTTACAGGGAATAAAGCATTTCAGCGTATGTGGACCCGAATTCTCTTCAGTCACTCATGAGCACTGACACAGTGTCACTGCTCATAGAAACGCTAAATTAAGATATCTGGGCAATAACAGCTCTAACTTTACTTGCGGAGCTAAAAACAACTAACACATTAAGAAAACGCCTTTCTGCATTGCAAACAAGTGTCTATTTCATTTGAAACGAACATCTTTCATATTGGCAAGCTTTTGTCTTAACATTGCATGAACTAACTTTCTCTTACAGGGAAAAAAGCATTTCAGGATTTGTGGAACCGCATTCTCTCAGGAACACTATCACAGTGTCACTAAACACAGGAATCCTAAATTAAGCAATCTGGGCGTAATAGCTCTAACTTTACTTGCGGAGCTGAAAACAACTAACACATTAAAGAAAAGCGTTTCTGCATTGGAAGTAACACTTTATTTCATTTGAAACAAACATCTTTCTAATTGGCAAGCTTTTATCTTAACATTGCATAAACTGACTTTCTCTTACAGGGGAAAGACGCAGTTTAGCATATGTGGACCCGCATTCTCTTCATTCTCTCATGAGAACTGACTAAGTGTCCCTGCTCATAGAAACGCTAAATTAAGACATCTGGGCAATAACAGCTCTAACTTTACTTGCTGAGCTGAACACAACTAACACATTAAGAAAACGCAATTCTGCACTGCAAATAAGACTTTATTTCATTTGAAACAAACATCTTTCGTATTGGAAAGCTTTTGTCTTAACATTGCATAAACTAACTTTCTCTTACAGGTAATGAAGCATTTCAGCGTATGTGGACCCGAATTCTCTTCAGTCACTCATGAGCATTGAAATAATATCACTGCTCATAGAAACGCTAAATTAAGCAATCTGGGCGTAATAGCTCTAACTTTACTTGCGGAGCTGAAAACAACTAACACATTAAGAAAACGCCTTTCTGCATTGCAAACAAGTGTCTGTTTCATTTGAAACGAACATCTTTCATATTGGCAAGCTTTTGTCTTAACATTGCATGAACTAACTTTCTCTTACAGGGAATAAAGCATTTCAGCGTATGTGGACCCGAATTCTCTTCAGTCACTCATGAGCATTGACACAATATCACTGCTCATAGAAACGCTTAGTTCAACTGTCTGGGCGTAATAGCTCTAACTTTACTTGCGGAGCTGAAAACAACTAACACATTAAAGAAAAGCGTTTCTGCATTGGAAGTAACACTTTATTTCATTTGAAACAAACATCTTTCATATTGGAAAGCTTTTGTCTTAAAATTGCATTAACTAACTTTCTCTTACAGGGAATGAAGCATTTCAGCATATGTGGACCCGAGTTCTCTTCATTCACTCATGAGCATTGACACAGTGTCACTGCTCATAGAAATGCTAAATTAAGATGTCTGGGCAATAACAGCTCTAACTTTACTTGCGGAGCTGAAAACAACTAACACATTAAGAAAACGCCTTTCTGCATTGCAAACAAGTGTCTATTTCATTTGAAACGAACATCTTTCATATTGGCAAGCTTTTGTCTTAACATTGCATAAACTAACTTTCTATTACAGGGAAAAAAGCATTTCAGGATTTGTGGAACCGCATTCTCTCAGGAACACTGTCACAGTGTCACTAAACACAGGAATGCCAAATTAAGCTATCTGGGTATAGTAGCTCTAACTTTACTTGCGGAGGAGCAGAAAACAACGAACACATTAAAGAAAAGCGTTTCTGCATTGGAAGTAAGACTTTATTTCATTTGAAACAAACATCTTTCTTATTGGCAAGCTTTTATCTTAACATTGCATAATCTGACTATGTCTTACAGGGGAAAGACGCAGTCTAGCATATGTGGACCCGCTTTCTCTTCATTCTCTCATGAGCACTGACTAAGTGTCCCTGCTCATAGAAACGCTAAATTAAGACATCTGGGCGTAATAGCTCTAACTTTACTTGCGGAGCTGAAAACAACTAACACATTAAAGAAAAGCGTTTCTGCATTGGAAGTAACACTTTATTTCATTTGAAACAAACATCTTTCATATTGGAAAGCTTTTGTCTTAAAATTGCATAAACTAACTTTCTCTTACAGGGAATGAAGCATTTCAGCATATGTGGACCCGAGTTCTCTTCATTCACTCATGAGCATTGACACAGTGTCACTGCTCATAGAAACGCAAAATTAAGATATCTGGGCAATAACAGCTCTAACTTTACTTGCGGAGCTGAAAACAACTAAAGCATTAAGAAAACGCAATTCTGCACTGCAAATAAGACTTTATTTCATTTGAAACAAACATCTTTCATATTGGAAAGCTTTTGTCTTAACATTGCATAAACTAACTTTCTCTTACAGGGAATGAAGCATTTCAGCATATGTGGACCCGAATTCTCTTCAGTCACTCATGAGCACTGACACAGTGTCACTGCTCATAGAAACGCTAAATTAAGATATCTGGGCAATAACAGCTCTAACTTTACTTGCGGAGCTAAAAACAACTAACACATTAAGAAAACGCCTTTCTGCATTGCAAACAAGTGTCTATTTCATTTGAAACGAACATCTTTCATATTGGCAAACTTTTGTCTTAACATTGCATGAACTAACTTTCTCTTACAGGGAAAAAAGCATTTCAGGATTTGTGGAACCGCATTCTCTCAGGAACACTGTCACAGTGTCACTAAACACAGGAATCCTAAATTAAGCGATCTTGGCGTAATAGCTCTAACTTTACTTGCGGAGCTGAAAACAACTAACACATTAAAGAAAAGCGTTTCTGCATTGGAAGTAACACTTTATTTCATTTGAAACAAACATCTTTCTAATTGGCAAGCTTTTATCTTAACATTGCATAAACTGACTTTCTCTTACAGGGGAAAGACGCAGTTTAGCATATGTGGACCCGCATTCTCTTCATTCTCTCATGAGAACTGACTAAGTGTCCCTGCTCATAGAAACGCTAAATTAAGACATCTGGGCAATAACAGCTCTAACTTTACTTGCTGAGCTGAAAACAACTAACACATTAAGAAAACGCAATTCTGCACTGCAAATAAGACTTTATTTCATTTGAAACAAACATCTTTCGTATTGGAAAGCTTTTGTCTTAACATTGCATAAACTAACTTTCTCTTACAGGTAATGAAGCATTTCAGCGTATGTGGACCCGAATTCTCTTCAGTCACTCATGAGCATTGAAATAATATCACTGCTCATAGAAACGCTAAATTAAGCAATCTGGGCGTAATAGCTCTAACTTTACTTGCGGAGCTGAAAACAACTAACACATTAAGAAAACGCCTTTCTGCATTGCAAACAAGTGTCTGTTTCATTTGAAACGAACATCTTTCATATTGGCAAGCTTTTGTCTTAACATTGCATAAACTAACTTTCTCTTACAGGGAATAAAGCATTTCAGCGTATGTGGACCCGAATTCTCTTCAGTCACTCATGAGCATTGACACAATATCACTGCTCATAGAAACGCTAAATTAAGCAATCTGGGCGTAATAGCTCTAACTTTACTTGCGGAGCAGAAAACAACAAACACATTAAAGAAAAGCCTTTTTACATTGCAAATAAGACTTTATTTTATTTGAAACGAACATCTTTCATTTTGGCAAGCTTTTGTTTTAAAATTGCATAAACTGACATTTTCGTATTGGGAAAAAAGCATTTCAGCATATGTGGACCCGCATTCTCTCAGGAGCACTGACAGTGTTACAGTGCATAGAAACGCTAATTTAAGCAGTCTGGCCATAAGTAGCTCTCAGTTTACTTGCGGAGCAGAAAACCATTAACACATTAAAGAAAAGCGTTTCTGCATTGGAAGTAAGACTTTATTTCATTTGAAACAAACATCTTTCTTATTGGCAAGCTTTTAACTTAACATTGCATAAACTGACTTTCTCTTACAGGGGAAAGACGCAGTTTAGCATATGTGGACCCACATTCTCTTCATTCTCTCATGAGCACTGACTAAGTGTCCCTGCTCATAGAAACGCTAAATTAAGATGTCTGGGCAATAACAGCTCTAACTTTACTTGCGGAGCTGAAAACAACTAACACATTAAGAAAACGCCTTTCTGCATTGCAAACAAGTGTCTATTTCATTTGAAACGAACATCTTTCATATTGGCAAGCTTTTGTCTTAACATTGCATAAACTAACTTTCTCTTACAGGGAAAAAAGCATTTCAGGATTTGTGGAACCGCATTCTCTCAGGAACACTGTCACAGTGTCACTAAACACAGGAATGCCAAATTAAGCTATCTGGGTATAGTAGCTCTAACTTTATTTGAGGAGGAGCAGAAAACAACGAACACATTAAAGAAAAGCGTTTCTGCATTGGAAGTAAGACTTTATTTCATTTGAAACAAACATCTTTCTTATTGGCAAGCTTTTATCTTAACATTGCATAAACTGACTATGTCTTACAGGGGAAAGACGCAGTCTAGCATATGTGGACACGCTTTCTCTTCATTCTCTCATGAGCACTGACCAAGTGTCCCTGCTCATAGAAACGCTAAATTAAGACATCTGGGCGTAATAGCTCTAACTTTACTTGCGGAGCTGAAAACAACTAACACATTAAAGAAAAGCGTTTCTGCATTGGAAGTAACACTTTATTTCATTTGAAACAAACATCTTTCATATTGGAAAGCTTTTGTCTTAAAATTGCATAAACTAACTTTCTCTTACAGGGAATGAAGCATTTCAGCATATGTGGACCCGAGTTCTCTTCATTCACTCATGAGCATTGACACAGTGTCACTGCTCTTAGAAACGCTCAATTAAGCAATCTGGGCGTAATAGCTCTAACTTTACTTGCGGAGCTGAAAACAACTAACACATTAAGAAAACGCCTTTCTGCATTGCAAACAAGTGTCTATTTCATTTGAAACGAACATCTTTCATATTGGCAAGCTTTTGTCTTAACATCGCATAAACTAACTTTCTCTTACAGGGAAAAAAGCATTTCAGGATTTGTGGAACCGCATTCTCTCAGGAACACTGTCACAGTGTCACTAAACACAGGAATGCCAAATTAAGCTATCTGGTATAGTAGCTCTAATTTTACTGGCGGAGGAGCAGAAAACAACGAACACATTAAAGAAAAGCGTTTCTGCATTGGAAGTAACACTTTATTTAATTTGAAACAAACATCTTTCTTATTGGCAAGCTTTTATCTTAACATTGCATAAACTGACTTTCTCTTACAGGGGAAAGACGCAGTTTAGCATATGTGGACCCGCATTCTCTTCATTCTCTCATGAGAACTGACTAAGTGTCCCTGCTCATAGAAACGCTAAATTAAGATATCTGGGCAATAACAGCTCTAACTTTACTTGCGGAGTTGAAAACAAGTAACACATGAAGAAAACGCAATTCTGCACTGCAAATAAGACTTTATTTCATTTGAAACAAACATCTTTCGTATTGGAAAGCTTTTGTCTTAACATTGCATAAACTAACTTTCTCTTACAGGTAATGAAGCATTTCAGCGTATGTGGACCCGAATTCTCTTCAGTCACTCATGAGCATTGAAATAATATCACTGCTCATAGAAACGCTAAATTAAGCAATCTGGGCGTAATAGCTCTAACTTTATTTGCGGAGCTGAAAACAACTAACACATTAAGAAAACGCCTTTCTGCATTGCAAACAAGTGTCTGTTTCATTTGAAACGAACATCTTTCATATTGGCAAGCTTTTGTCTTAACATTGCATGAACTAACTTTCTCTTACAGGGAATAAAGCATTTCAGCGTATGTGGACCCGAATTCTCTTCAGTCACTCATGAGCACTGACACAGTGTCACTGCTCATAGAAACGCTAAATTAAGATATCTGGGCAATAACAGCTCTAACTTTACTTGCGGAGCTAAAAACAACTAACACATTAAGAAAACGCCTTTCTGCATTGCAAACAAGTGTCTATTTCATTTGAAACGAACATCTTTCATATTGGCAAGCTTTTGTCTTAACATTGCATGAACTAACTTTCTCTTACAGGGAAAAAAGCATTTCAGGATTTGTGGAACCGCATTCTCTCAGGAACACTATCACAGTGTCACTAAACACAGGAATCCTAAATTAAGCAATCTGGGCGTAATAGCTCTAACTTTACTTGCGGAGCTGAAACAACTAACACATTAAAGAAAAGCGTTTCTGCATTGGAAATAACACTTTATTTCATTTGAAACAAACATCGTTCTAATTGGCAAGCTTTTATCTTAACATTGCATAAACTGACTTTCTCTTACAGGGGAAAGACGCAGTTTAGCATATGTGGACCCGCATTCTCTTCATTCTCTCATGAGAACTGACTAAGTGTCCCTGCTCATAGAAACGCTAAATTAAGACATCTGGGCAATAACAGCTCTAACTTTACTTGCTGAGCTGAACACAACTAACACATTAAGAAAACGCAATTCTGCACTGCAAATAAGACTTTATTTCATTTGAAACAAACATCTTTCGTATTGGAAAGCTTTTGTCTTAACATTGCATAAACTAACTTTCTCTTACAGGTAATGAAGCATTTCAGCGTATGTGGACCCGAATTCTCTTCAGTCACTCATGAGCATTGAAATAATATCACTGCTCATAGAAACGCTAAATTAAGCAATCTGGGCGTAATAGCTCTAACTTTACTTGCGGAGCTGAAAACAACTAACACATTAAGAAAACGCCTTTCTGCATTGCAAACAAGTGTCTGTTTCATTTGAAACGAACATCTTTCATATTGGCAAGCTTTTGTCTTAACATTGCATGAACTAACTTTCTCTTACAGGGAATAAAGCATTTCAGCGTATGTGGACCCGAATTCTCTTCAGTCACTCATGAGCATTGACACAATATCACTGCTCATAGAAACGCTTAGTTCAACTGTCTGGGCGTAATAGCTCTAACTTTACTTGCGGAGCTGAAAACAACTAACACATTAAAGAAACGCGTTTCTGCATTGGAAGTAACACTTTATTTCATTTGAAACAAACATCTTTCATATTGGAAAGCTTTTGTCTTAAAATTGCATTAACTAACTTTCTCTTACAGGGAATGAAGCATTTCAGCATATGTGGACCCGAGTTCTCTTCATTCACTCATGAGCATTGACACAGTGTCACTGCTCATAGAAACGCTAAATTAAGATGTCTGGGCAATAACAGCTCTAACTTTACTTGCGGAGCTGAAAACAACTAACACATTAAGAAAACGCCTTTCTGCATTGCAAACAAGTGTCTATTTCATTTGAAACGAACATCTTTCATATTGGCAAGCTTTTGTCTTAACATTGCATAAACTAACTTTCTATTACAGGGAAAAAAGCATTTCAGGATTTGTGGAACCGCATTCTCTCAGGAACACTGTCACAGTGTCACTAAACACAGGAATGCCAAATTAAGCTATCTGGGTATAGTAGCTCTAACTTTACTTGCGGAGGAGCAGAAAACAACGAACACATTAAAGAAAAGCGTTTCTGCATTGGAAGTAAGACTTTATTTCATTTGAAACAAACATCTTTCTTATTGCAAGCTTTTATCTTAACATTGCATAATCTGACTATGTCTTACATGGGAAAGACGCAGTCTAGCATATGTGGACCCGCTTTCTCTTCATTCTCTCATGAGCACTGACTAAGTGTCCCTGCTCATAGAAACGCTAAATTAAGACATCTGGGCGTAATAGCTCTAACTTTACTTGCGGAGCTGAAAACAACTAACACATTAAAGAAAAGCGTTTCTGCATTGGAAGTAACACTTTATTTCATTTGAAACAAACATCTTTCGTATTGGAAAGCTTTTGTCTTAAAATTGCATAAACTAACTTTCTCTTACAGGGAATGAAGCATTTCAGCATATGTGGACCCGAGTTCTCTTCATTCACTCATGAGCATTGACACAGTGTCACTGCTCATAGAAACGCAAAATTAAGATATCTGGGCAATAACAGCTCTAACTTTACTTGCGGAGCTGAAAACAACTAAAGCATTAAGAAAACGCAATTCTGCACTGCAAATAAGACTTTATTTCATTTGAAACAAACATCTTTCATATTGGAAAGCTTTTGTCTTAACATTGCATAAACTAACTTTCTCTTACAGGGAATGAAGCATTTCAGCATATGTGGACCCGAATTCTCTTCAGTCACTCATGAGCACTGACACAGTGTCACTGCTCATAGAAACGCTAAATTAAGATATCTGGGCAATAACAGCTCTAACTTTACTTGCGGAGCTAAAAACAACTAACACATTAAGAAAACGCCTTCTGCATTGCAAACAAGTGTCTATTTCATTTGAAACGAACATCTTTCATATTGGCAAGCTTTTGTCTTAACATTGCATGAACTAACTTTCTCTTACAGGGAAAAAAGCATTTCAGGATTTGTGGAACCGCATTCTCTCAGGAACACTGTCACAGTGTCACTAAACACTGGAATGCCAAATTAAGCTATCTGGGTATAGTAGCTCTAACTTTACTTGCGGAGGAGCAGAAAACAACGAACACATTAAAGAAAAGCGTTTCTGCATTGGAAGTAAGACTTTATTTCATTTGAAACAAACATCTTTCTTATTGGCAAGCTTTTATCTTAACATTGCATAAACTGACTATGTCTTACAGGGGAAAGACGCAGTCTAGCATATGTGGACCCGCTTTCTCTTCATTCTCTCATGAGCACTGACTAAGTGTCCCTGCTCATAGAAACGCTAAATTAAGACATCTGGGCGTAATAGCTCTAACTTTACTTGCGGAGCTGAAAACAACTAACACATTAAAGAAAAGCGTTTCTGCATTGGAAGTAACACTTTATTTCATTTGAAACAAACATCTTTCATATTGGAAAGCTTTTGTCTTAAAATTGCATAAACTAACTTTCTCTTACAGGAATGAAGCATTTCAGCATATGTGGACCCGAGTTCTCTTCATTCACTCATGAGCATTGACACAGTGTCACTGCTCTTAGAACGCTAAATTAAGCAATCTGGGCGTAATAGCTCTAACTTTACTTGCGGAGCTGAAAACAACTAACACATTAAGAAAACGCCTTTCTGCATTGCAAACAAGTGTCTATTTCATTTGAAACGAACATCTTTCATATTGGCAAGCTTTTGTCTTAACATCGCATAAACTAACTTTCTCTTACAGGAAAAAAGCATTCAGGATTTGTGGAACCGCATTCTCTCAGGAACACTGTCACAGTGTCACTAAACACAGGAATGCCAAATTAAGCTATCTGGGTATAGTAGCTCTAATTTTACTGGCGGAGGAGCAGAAACAACGAACACATTAAAGAAAAGCGTTTCTGCATTGGAAGTAACACTTTATTTAATTTGAAACAAACATCTTTCTTATTGGCAAGCTTTTATCTTAACATTGCATAAACTGACTTTCTCTTACAGGGGAAAGACGCAGTTTAGCATATGTGGACCCGCATTCTCTTCATTCTCTCATGAGAACTGACTAAGTGTCCCTGCTCATAGAAACGCTAAATTAAGTTATCTGGCAATAACAGCTCTAACTTTACTTGCGGAGTTGAAAACAAGTAACACATGAAGAAAACACCATTCTGCACTGCAAATAAGACTTTATTTCATTTGAAACAAACATCTTTCGTATTGGAAAGCCTTTGTCTTAACATTGCATAAACTAACTTTCTCTTACAGTTAATGAAGCATTTCAGCGTATGTGGACCCGAATTCTCTTCAGTCACTCATGAGCATTGAAATAATATCACTGCTCATAGAAACGCTAAATTAAGCAATCTGGGCGTAATAGCTCTAACTTTATTTGCGGAGCTGAAAACAACTAACACATTAAGAAAACGCCTTTCTGCATTGCAAACAAGTGTCTGTTTCATTTGAAACGAACATCTTTCATATTGGCAAGCTTTGTCTTAACATTGCATGAACTAACTTTCTCTTACAGGGAATAAAGCATTTCAGCGTATGTGGACCCGAATTCTCTTCAGTCACTCATGAGCATTGACACAGTGTCACTGCTCATAGAAACGCTAAATTAAGATATCTGGGCAATAACAGCTCTAACTTTACTTGCGGAGCTAAAAACAACTAACACATTAAGAAAACGCCTTTCTGCATTGCAAACAAGTGTCTATTTCATTTGAAACGAACATCTTTCATATTGGCAAGCTTTTGTCTTAACATTGCATGAACTAACTTTCTCTTACAGGGAAAAAAGCATTTCAGGATTTGTGGAACCGCATTCTCTCAGGAACACTGTCACAGTGTCACTAACACAGGAATCCTAAATTAAGCAATCTGGGCGTAATAGCTCTAACTTTACTTGCGGAGCTGAAAACAACTAACACATTAAAGAAAAGCGTTTCTGCATTGGAAGTAACACTTTATTTCATTTGAAACAAACATCTTTCTAATTGGCAAGCTTTTATCTTAACATTGCATAAACTGACTTTCTCTTACAGGGGAAAGACGCAGTTCAGCATATGTGGACCCGCATTCTCTTCATTCTCTCATGAGAACTGACTAAGTGTCCCTGCTCATAGAAACGCTAAATTAAGCAATCTGGGCGTAATAGCTCTAACTTTACTTGCGGAGCTGAAAACAACTAACACATTAAGAAACGCCTTTCTGCATTGCAAACAAGTGTCTGTTTCATTTGAAACGAACATCTTTCATATTGGCAAGCTTTTGTCTTAACATTGCATGATCTAACTTTCTCTTACAGGAATAAAGCATTTCAGCGTATGTGGACCCGAATTCTCTTCAGTCACTCATGAGCATTGACACAGTGTCACTGCTCATAGAAACGCTAAATTAAGCAATCTGGGCGTAATAGCTCTAACTTTACTTGCGGAGCTGAAAACAACTAACACATTAAGAAAACGCCTTTCTGCATTGCAAACAAGTGTCTATTTCATTTGAAACGAACATCTTTCATATTGGCAAGCTTTTTTCTTAACATCGCATAAACTAACTTTCTCTTACAGGGAAAAAAGCATTTCAGGATTTGTGGAACCGCATTCTCTCAGGAACACTGTCACAGTGTCACTAAACACAGGAATGCCAAATTAAGCTATCTGGGTATAGTAGCTCTAACTTTACTTGCGGAGGAGCAGAAAACAACGAACACATTAAAGAAAAGCGTTTCTGCATTGGAAGTAACACTTTATTTCATTTGAAACAAACATCTTTCTAATTGGCAAGCTTTTATCTTAACATTGCATAAACTGACTTTCTCTTACAGGGGAAAGACGCAGTTTAGCATATGTGGACTCGCATTCTCTTCATTCTCTCATGAGCACTGACTAAGTGTCCCTGCTCATAGAAACGCTAAATTAAGATATCTGGGCAATAACAGCTCTAACTTTACTTGCGTAGCTGAAAACAACTAAAGCATTAAGAAAACGCAATTCTGCACTGCAAATAAGACTTTATTTCATTTGAAACAAACATCTTTCATATTGGAAAGCTTTTGTCTTAACATTGCATAAACTAACTTTCTCTTACAGGGAATGAAGCATTTCAGCATATGTGGACCCGAATTCTCTTCAGTCACTCATGAGCACTGACACAGTGTCACTGCTCATAGAAACGCTAAATTAAGATATCTGGGCAATAACAGCTCTAACTTTACTTGCGGAGCTAAAAACAACTAACACATTAAGAAAACGCCTTTCTGCATTGCAAACAAGTGTCTATTTCATTTGAAACGAACATCTTTCATATTGGCAAGCTTTTGTCTTAACATTGCATGAACTAACTTTCTCTTACAGGGAAAAAAGCATTTCAGGATTTGTGGAACCGCATTCTCTCAGGAACACTGTCACAGTGTCACTAAACACAGGAATCCTAAATTAAGCAATCTGGGCGTAATAGCTCTAACTTTACTTGCGGAGCTGAAAACAACTAACACATTAAAGAAAAGCGTTTCTGCATTGGAAGTAACACTTTATTTCATTTGAAACAAACATCTTTCTAATTGGCAAGCTTTTATCTTAACATTGCATGAACTGACTTTCTCTTACAGGGGAAAGACGCAGTTTAGCATATGTGGACCCGCATTCTCTTCATTCTCTCATGAGAACTGACTAAGTGTCCCTGCTCATAGAAACGCTAAATTAAGACATCTGGGCAATAACAGCTCTAACTTTACTTGCTGAGCTGAAAACAACTAACACATTAAGAAAACGCAATTCTGCACTGCAAATAAGACTTTATTTCATTTGAAACAAACATCTTTCGTATTGGAAAGCTTTTGTCTTAACATTGCATAAACTAACTTTCTCTTACAGGTAATGAAGCATTTCAGCGTATGTGGACCCGAATTCTCTTCAGTCACTCATGAGCATTGAAATAATATCACTGCTCATAGAAACGCTAAATTAAGCAATCTGGGCGTAATAGCTCTAACTTTACTTGCGGAGCTGAAAACAACTAACACATTAAGAAAACGCCTTTCTGCATTGCAAACAAGTGTCTGTTTCATTTGAAACGAACATCTTTCATATTGGCAAGCTTTTGTCTTAACATTGCATAAACTAACTTTCTCTTACAGGGAATAAAGCATTTCAGCGTATGTGGACCCGAATTCTCTTCAGTCACTCATGAGCATTGACACAATATCACTGCTCATAGAAACGCTAAATTAAGCAATCTGGGCGTAATAGCTCTAACTTTACTTGCGGAGCAGAAAACAACAAACACATTAAAGAAAAGCCTTTTTACATTGCAAATAAGACTTTATTTTATTTGAAACAAACATCTTTCATTTTGGCAAGCTTTTGTTTTAAAATTGCATAAACTGACATTTTCGTATTGGGAAAAAAGCATTTCAGCATATGTGGACCCGCATTCTCTCAGGAGCACTGACAGTGTTACAGTGCATAGAAACGCTAATTTAAGCAGTCTGGCCATAAGTAGCTCTCAGTTTACTTGCGGAGCAGAAAACCATTAACACATTAAAGAAAAGCGTTTCTGCATTGGAAGTAAGACTTTATTTCATTTGAAACAAACATCTTTCTTATTGGCAAGCTTTTAACTTAACATTGCATAAACTGACTTTCTCTTACAGGGGAAAGACGCAGTTTAGCATATGTGGACCCACATTCTCTTCATTCTCTCATGAGCACTGACTAAGTGTCCCTGCTCATAGAAACGCTAAATTAAGATGTCTGGGCAATAACAGCTCTAACTTTACTTGCGGAGCTGAAAACAACTAACACATTAAGAAAACGCCTTTCTGCATTGCAAACAAGTGTCTATTTCATTTGAAACGAACATCTTTCATATTGGCAAGCTTTTGTCTTAACATTGCATAAACTAACTTTCTCTTACAGGGAAAAAAGCATTTCAGGATTTGTGGAACCGCATTCTCTCATGAGCACTGACTAAGTGTCCCTGCTCATAGAAACGCTAAATTAAGACATCTGGGCTTAATAGCTCTAACTTTACTTGCGGAGCTGAAAACAACTAACACATTAAAGAAAAGCGTTTCTGCATTGGAAGTAACACTTTATTTCATTTGAAACAAACATCTTTCATATTGGAAAGCTTTTGTCTTAAAATTGCATAAACTAACTTTCTCTTACAGGGAATGAAGCATTTCAGCATATGTGGACCCGAGTTCTCTTCATTCACTCATGAGCATTGACACAGTGTCACTGCTCTTAGAAACGCTAAATTAAGCAATCTGGGCGTAATAGCTCTAACTTTACTTGCGGAGCTGAAAACAACTAACACATTAAGAAAACGCCTTTCTGCATTGCAAACAAGTGTCTATTTCATTTGAAACGAACATCTTTCATATTGGCAAGCTTTTGTCTTAACATCGCATAAACTAACTTTCTCTTACAGGGAAAAAAGCATTTCAGGATTTGTGGAACCGCATTCTCTCAGGAACACTGTCACAGTGTCACTAAACACAGGAATGCCAAATTAAGCTATCTGGGTATAGTAGCTCTAATTTTACTGGCGGAGGAGCAGAAAACAACGAACACATTAAAGAAAAGCGTTTCTGCATTGGAAGTAACACTTTATTTAATTTGAAACAAACATCTTTCTTATTGGCAAGCTTTTATCTTAACATTGCATAAACTGACTTTCTCTTACAGGGGAAAGACGCAGTTTAGCATATGTGGACCCGCATTCTCTTCATTCTCTCATGAGAACTGACTAAGTGTCCCTGCTCATAGAAACGCTAAATTAAGACATCTGGGCAATAACAGCTCTAACTTTACTTGCTGAGCTGAAAACAACTAACACATTAAGAAAACGCAATTCTGCACTGCAAATAAGACTTTATTTCATTTGAAACAAACATCTTTCGTATTGGAAAGCTTTTGTCTTAACATTGCATAAACTAACTTTCTCTTACAGGTAATGAAGCATTTCAGCGTATGTGGACCCGAATTCTCTTCAGTCACTCATGAGCATTGAAATAATATCACTGCTCATAGAAACGCTAAATTAAGCAATCTGGGCGTAATAGCTCTAACTTTACTTGCGGAGCTGAAAACAACTAACACATTAAGAAAACGCCTTTCTGCATTGCAAACAAGTGTCTGTTTCATTTGAAACGAACATCTTTCATATTGGCAAGCTTTTGTCTTAACATTGCATAAACTAACTTTCTCTTACAGGGAATAAAGCATTTCAGCGTATGTGGACCCGAATTCTCTTCAGTCACTCATGAGCATTGACACAATATCACTGCTCATAGAAACGCTAAATTAAGCAATCTGGGCGTAATAGCTCTAACTTTACTTGCGGAGCAGAAAACAACAAACACATTAAAGAAAAGCCTTTTTACATTGCAAATAAGACTTTATTTTATTTGAAACGAACATCTTTCATTTTGGCAAGCTTTTGTTTTAAAATTGCATAAACTGACATTTTCGTATTGGGAAAAAAGCATTTCAGCATATGTGGACCCGCATTCTCTCAGGAGCACTGACAGTGTTACAGTGCATAGAAACGCTAATTTAAGCAGTCTGGCCATAAGTAGCTCTCAGTTTACTTGCGGAGCAGAAAACCATTAACACATTAAAGAAAAGCGTTTCTGCATTGGAAGTAAGACTTTATTTCATTTGAAACAAACATCTTTCTTATTGGCAAGCTTTTAACTTAACATTGCATAAACTGACTTTCTCTTACAGGGGAAAGACGCAGTTTAGCATATGTGGACCCACATTCTCTTCATTCTCTCATGAGCACTGACTAAGTGTCCCTGCTCATAGAAACGCTAAATTAAGATGTCTGGGCAATAACAGCTCTAACTTTACTTGCGGAGCTAAAAACAACTAACACATTAAGAAAACGCCTTTCTGCATTGCAAACAAGTGTCTATTTCATTTGAAACGAACATCTTTCATATTGGCAAGCTTTTGTCTTAACATTGCATGAACTAACTTTCTCTTACAGGGAAAAAAGCATTTCAGGATTTGTGGAACCGCATTCTCTCAGGAACACTGTCACAGTGTCACTAAACACAGGAATCCTAAATTAAGCAATCTGGGCGTAATAGCTCTAACTTTACTTGCGGAGGAGCTGAAAACAACTAACACATTAAAGAAAAGCGTTTCTGCATTGGAAGTAACACTTTATTTCATTTGAAACAAACATCTTTCTAATTGGCAAGCTTTTATCTTAACATTGCATAAACTGACTTTCTCTTACAGGGGAAAGACGCAGTTCAGCATATGTGGACCCGCATTCTCTTCATTCTCTCATGAGAACTGACTAAGTGTCCCTGCTCATAGAAACGCTAAATTAAGCAATCTGGGCGTAATAGCTCTAACTTTACTTGCGGAGCTGAAAACAACTAACACATTAAGAAAACGCCTTTCTGCATTGCAAACAAGTGTCTGTTTCATTTGAAACGAACATCTTTCATATTGGCAAGCTTTTGTCTTAACATTGCATGATCTAACTTTCTCTTACAGGGAATAAAGCATTTCAGCGTATGTGGACCCGAATTCTCTTCAGTCACTCATGAGCATTGACACAGTGTCACTGCTCATAGAAACGCTAAATTAAGCAATCTGGGCGTAATAGCTCTAACTTTACTTGCGGAGCTGAAAACAACTAACACATTAAGAAAACGCCTTTCTGCATTGCAAACAAGTGTCTATTTCATTTGAAACGAACATCTTTCATATTGGCAAGCTTTTGTCTTAACATTGCATAAACTAACTTTCTCTTACAGGGAATAAAGCATTTCAGCGTATGTGGACCCGAATTCTCTTCAGTCACTCATGAGCATTGACACAATATCACTGCTCATAGAAACGCTAAATTAAGCAATCTGGGCGTAATAGCTCTAACTTTACTTGCGGAGCAGAAAACAACAAACACATTAAAGAAAAGCCTTTTTACATTGCAAATAAGACTTTATTTTATTTGAAACGAACATCTTTCATTTTGGCAAGCTTTTGTTTTAAAATTGCATAAACTGACATTTTCGTATTGGGAAAAAAGCATTTCAGCATATGTGGACCCGCATTCTCTCAGGAGCACTGACAGTGTTACAGTGCATAGAAACGCTAATTTAAGCAGTCTGGCCATAAGTAGCTCTCAGTTTACTTGCGGAGCAGAAAACCATTAACACATTAAAGAAAAGCGTTTCTGCATTGGAAGTAAGACTTTATTTCATTTGAAACAAACATCTTTCTTATTGGCAAGCTTTTAACTTAACATTGCATAAACTGACTTTCTCTTACAGGTGAAAGACGCAGTTTAGCATATGTGGACCCACATTCTCTTCATTCTCTCATGAGCACTGACTAAGTGTCCCTGCTCATAGAAACGCTAAATTAAGATGTCTGGGCAATAACAGCTCTAACTTTACTTGCGGAGCTGAAAACAACTAACACATTAAGAAAACGCCTTTCTTCATTGCAAACAAGTGTCTATTTCATTTCAAACGAACATCTTTCATATTGGCAAGCTTTTGTCTTAACATTGCATAAACTAACTTTCTCTTACAGGGAAAAAAGCATTTCAGGATTTGTGGAACCGCATTCTCTCAGGAACACTGTCACAGTGTCACTAAACACAGGAATGCCAAATTAAGCTATCTGGGTATAGTAGCTCTAACTTTACTTGCGGAGGAGCAGAAAACAACGAACACATTAAAGAAAAGCGTTTCTGCATTGGAAGTAACACTTTATTTAATTTGAAACAAACATCTTTCTTATTGGCAAGCTTTTATCTTAACATTCCATAAACTGACTTTCTCTTACAGGGGAAAGACGCAGTTTAGCATATGTGGACCCGCATTCTCTTCATTCTCTCATGAGAACTGACTAAGTGTCCCTGCTCATAGAAACGCTAAATTAAGATATCTGGGCAATAACAGCTCTAACTTTACTTGCGGAGTTGAAAACAAGTAACACATGAAGAAAACGCAATTCTGCACTGCAAATAAGACTTTATTTCATTTGAAACAAACATCTTTCGTATTGGAAAGCTTTTGTCTTAACATTGCATGAACTAACTTTCTCTTACAGGGAATAAAGCATTTCAGCGTATGTGGACCCGAATTCTCTTCAGTCACTCATGAGCATTGAAATAATATCACTGCTCATAGAAACGCTAAATTAAGCAATCTGGGCGTAATAGCTCTAACTTTATTTGCGGAGCTGAAAACAACTAACACATTAAGAAAACGCGTTTCTGCATTGCAAACAAGTGTCTGTTTCATTTGAAACGAACATCTTTCATATTGGCAAGCTTTTGTCTTAACATTGCATGAACTAACTTTCTCTTACAGGGAAAAAAGCATTTCAGGATTTGTGGAACCGCATTCTCTCAGGAACACTGTCACAGTGTCACTAAACACAGGAATCCTAAATTAAGCAATCTGGGCGTAATAGCTCTAACTTTACTTGCGGAGCTGAAAACAAGTAACACATGAAGAAAACGCAATTCTGCACTGCAAATAAGACTTTATTTCATTTGAAACAAACATCTTTCGTATTGGAAAGCTTTTGTCTTAACATTGCATAAACTAACTTTCTCTTACAGGTAATGAAGCATTTCAGCGTATGTGGACCCGAATTCTCTTCAGTCACTCATGAGCATTGAAATAATATCACTGCTCATAGAAACGCTAAATTAAGCAATCTGGGCGTAATAGCTCTAACTTTATTTGCGGAGCTGAAAACAACTAACACATTAAGAAAACGCCTTTCTGCATTGCAAACAAGTGTCTGTTTCATTTGAAACGAACATCTTTCATATTGGCAAGCTTTTGTCTTAACATTGCATGAACTAACTTTCTCTTACAGGGAAAAAAGCATTTCAGGATTTGTGGAACCGCATTCTCTCAGGAACACTGTCACAGTGTCACTAAACACAGGAATCCTAAATTAAGCAATCTGGGCGTAATAGCTCTAACTTTACTTGCGGAGCTGAAAACAACTAACACATTAAAGAAAAGCGTTTCTGCATTGGAAGTAACACTTTATTTCATTTGAAACAAACATCTTTCTAATTGGCAAGCTTTTATCTTAACATTGCATAAACTGACTTTCTCTTACAGGGGAAAGACGCAGTTTAGCATATGTGGACCCGCATTCTCTTCATTCTCTCATGAGAACTGACTAAGTGTCCCTGCTCATAGAAACGCTAAATTAAGACATCTGGGCAATAACAGCTCTAACTTTACTTGCTGAGCTGAAAACAACTAACACATTAAGAAAACGCAATTCTGCACTGCAAATAAGACTTTATTTCATTTGAAACAAACATCTTTCGTATTGGAAAGCTTTTGTCTTAACATTGCATAAACTAACTTTCTCTTACAGGTAATGAAGCATTTCAGCGTATGTGGACCCGAATTCTCTTCAGTCACTCATGAGCATTGAAATAATATCACTGCTCATAGAAACGCTAAATTAAGCAATCTGGGCGTAATAGCTCTAACTTTACTTGCGGAGCTGAAAACAACTAACACATTAAGAAAACGCCTTTCTGCATTGCAAACAAGTGTCTGTTTCATTTGAAACGAACATCTTTCATATTGGCAAGCTTTTGTCTTAACATTGCATAAACTAACTTTCTCTTACAGGGAATAAAGCATTTCAGCGTATGTGGACCCGAATTCTCTTCAGTCACTCATGAGCATTGACACAATATCACTGCTCATAGAAACGCTAAATTAAGCAATCTGGGCGTAATAGCTCTAACTTTACTTGCGGAGCAGAAAACAACAAACACATTAAAGAAAAGCCTTTTTACATTGCAAATAAGACTTTATTTTATTTGAAACGAACATCTTTCATTTTGGCAAGCTTTTGTTTTAAAATTGCATAAACTGACATTTTCGTATTGGGAAAAAAGCATTTCAGCATATGTGGACCCGCATTCTCTCAGGAGCACTGACAGTGTTACAGTGCATAGAAACGCTAATTTAAGCAGTCTGGCCATAAGTAGCTCTCAGTTTACTTGCGGAGCAGAAAACCATTAACACATTAAAGAAAAGCGTTTCTGCATTGGAAGTAAGACTTTATTTCATTTGAAACAAACATCTTTCTTATTGGCAAGCTTTTAACTTAACATTGCATAAACTGACTTTCTCTTACAGGTGAAAGACGCAGTTTAGCATATGTGGACCCACATTCTCTTCATTCTCTCATGAGCACTGACTAAGTGTCCCTGCTCATAGAAACGCTAAATTAAGATGTCTGGGCAATAACAGCTCTAACTTTACTTGCGGAGCTGAAAACAACTAACACATTAAGAAAACGCCTTTCTGCATTGCAAACAAGTGTCTATTTCATTTGAAACGAACATCTTTCATATTGGCAAGCTTTTGTCTTAACATTGCATAAACTAACTTTCTCTTACAGGGAAAAAAGCATTTCAGGATTTGTGGAACCGCATTCTCTCAGGAACACTGTCACAGTGTCACTAAACACAGGAATGCCAAATTAAGCTATCTGGGTATAGTAGCTCTAACTTTACTTGCGGAGGAGCAGAAAACAACGAACACATTAAAGAAAAGCGTTTCTGCATTGGAAGTAAGACTTTATTTCATTTGAAACAAACATCTTTCTTATTGGCAAGCTTTTATCTTAACATTGCATAAACTGACTATGTCTTACAGGGGAAAGACGCAGTCTAGCATATGTGGACCCGCTTTCTCTTCATTCTCTCATGAGCACTGACTAAGTGTCCCTGCTCATAGAAACGCTAAATTAAGATATCTGGGCAATAACAGCTCTAACTTTACTTGCGGAGCTGAAAACAACTAAAGCATTAAGAAAACGCAATTCTGCACTGCAAATAAGACTTTATTTCATTTGAAACAAACATCTTTCATATTGGAAAGCTTTTGTCTTAACATTGCATAAACTAACTTTCTCTTACAGGGAATGAAACATTTCAGCATATGTGGACCCGAATTCTCTTCAGTCACTCATGAGCACTGACACAGTGTCACTGCTCATAGAAACGCTAAATTAAGATATCTGGGCAATAACAGCTCTAACTTTACTTGCGGAGCTAAAAACAACTAACACATTAAGAAAACGCCTTTCTGCATTGCAAACAAGTGTCTATTTCATTTGAAACGAACATCTTTCATATTGGCAAGCTTTTGTCTTAACATTGCATGAACTAACTTTCTCTTACAGGGAAAAAAGCATTTCAGGATTTGTGGAACCGCATTCTCTCAGGAACACTGTCACAGTGTCACTAAACACAGGAATCCTAAATTAAGCAATCTGGGCGTAATAGCTCTAACTTTACTTGCGGAGCTGAAAACAACTAACACATTAAAGAAAAGCGTTTCTGCATTGGAAGTAACACTTTATTTCATTTGAAACAAACATCTTTCTAATTGGCAAGCTTTTATCTTAACATTGCATAAACTGACTTTCTCTTACAGGGGAAAGACGCAGTTTAGCATATGTGGACCCGCATTCTCTTCATTCTCTCATGAGAACTGACTAAGTGTCCCTGCTCATAGAAACGCTAAATTAAGACATCTGGGCAATAACAGCTCTAACTTTACTTGCTGAGCTGAAAACAACTAACACATTAAGAAAACGCAATTCTGCACTGCAAATAAGACTTTATTTCATTTGAAACAAACATCTTTCGTATTGGAAAGCTTTTGTCTTAACATTGCATAAACTAACTTTCTCTTACAGGTAATGAAGCATTTCAGCGTATGTGGACCCGAATTCTCTTCAGTCACTCATGAGCATTGAAATAATATCACTGCTCATAGAAACGCTAAATTAAGCAATCTGGGCGTAATAGCTCTAACTTTACTTGCGGAGCTGAAAACAACTAACACATTAAGAAAACGCCTTTCTGCATTGCAAACAAGTGTCTGTTTCATTTGAAACGAACATCTTTCATATTGGCAAGCTTTTGTCTTAACATTGCATGATCTAACTTTCTCTTACAGGGAATAAAGCATTTCAGCGTATGTGGACCCGAATTCTCTTCAGTCACTCATGAGCATTGACACAGTGTCACTGCTCATAGAAACGCTAAATTAAGCAATCTGGGCGTAATAGCTCTAACTTTACTTGCGGAGCTGAAAACAACTAACACATTAAGAAAACGCCTTTCTGCATTGCAAACAAGTGTCTATTTCATTTGAAACGAACATCTTTCATATTGGCAAGCTTTTTTCTTAACATCGCATAAACTAACTTTCTCTTACAGGGAAAAAAGCATTTCAGGATTTGTGGAACCGCATTCTCTCAGGAACACTGTCACAGTGTCACTAAACACAGGAATGCCAAATTAAGCTATCTGGGTATAGTAGCTCTAACTTTACTTGCGGAGGAGCAGAAAACAACGAACACATTAAAGAAAAGCGTTTCTGCATTGGAAGTAACACTTTATTTCATTTGAAACAAACATCTTTCTAATTGGCAAGCTTTTATCTTAACATTGCATAAACTGACTTTCTCTTACAGGGGAAAGACGCAGTTTAGCATATGTGGACTCGCATTCTCTTCATTCTCTCATGAGCACTGACTAAGTGTCCCTGCTCATAGAAACGCTAAATTAAGATATCTGGGCAATAACAGCTCTAACTTTACTTGCGTAGCTGAAAACAACTAAAGCATTAAGAAAACGCAATTCTGCACTGCAAATAAGACTTTATTTCATTTGAAACAAACATCTTTCATATTGGAAAGCTTTTGTCTTAACATTGCATAAACTAACTTTCTCTTACAGGGAATGAAGCATTTCAGCATATGTGGACCCGAATTCTCTTCATTCTCTCATGAGAACTGACTAAGTGTCCCTGCTCATAGAAACGCTAAATTAAGACATCTGGGCAATAACAGCTCTAACTTTACTTGCTGAGCTGAAAACAACTAACACATTAAGAAAACGCAATTCTGCACTGCAAATAAGACTTTATTTCATTTGAAACAAACATCTTTCGTATTGGAAAGCTTTTGTCTTAACATTGCATAAACTAACTTTCTCTTACAGGTAATGAAGCATTTCAGCGTATGTGGACCCGAATTCTCTTCAGTCACTCATGAGCATTGAAATAATATCACTGCTCATAGAAACGCTAAATTAAGCAATCTGGGCGTAATAGCTCTAACTTTACTTGCGGAGCTGAAAACAACTAACACATTAAGAAAACGCCTTTCTGCATTGCAAACAAGTGTCTGTTTCATTTGAAACGAACATCTTTCATATTGGCAAGCTTTTGTCTTAACATTGCATAAACTAACTTTCTCTTACAGGGAATAAAGCATTTCAGCGTATGTGGACCCGAATTCTCTTCAGTCACTCATGAGCATTGACACAATATCACTGCTCATAGAAACGCTAAATTAAGCAATCTGGGCGTAATAGCTCTAACTTTACTTGCGGAGCAGAAAACAACAAACACATTAAAGAAAAGCCTTTTTACATTGCAAATAAGACTTTATTTTATTTGAAACGAACATCTTTCATTTTGGCAAGCTTTTGTTTTAAAATTGCATAAACTGACATTTTCGTATTGGGAAAAAAGCATTTCAGCATATGTGGACCCGCATTCTCTCAGGAGCACTGACAGTGTTACAGTGCATAGAAACGCTAATTTAAGCAGTCTGGCCATAAGTAGCTCTCAGTTTACTTGCGGAGCAGAAAACCATTAACACATTAAAGAAAAGCGTTTCTGCATTGGAAGTAAGACTTTATTTCATTTGAAACAAACATCTTTCTTATTGGCAAGCTTTTAACTTAACATTGCATAAACTGACTTTCTCTTACAGGTGAAAGACGCAGTTTAGCATATGTGGACCCACATTCTCTTCATTCTCTCATGAGCACTGACTAAGTGTCCCTGCTCATAGAAACGCTAAATTAAGATGTCTGGGCAATAACAGCTCTAACTTTACTTGCGGAGCTGAAAACAACTAACACATTAAGAAAACGCCTTTCTGCATTGCAAACAAGTGTCTATTTCATTTGAAACGAACATCTTTCATATTGGCAAGCTTTTGTCTTAACATTGCATAAACTAACTTTCTCTTACAGGGAAAAAAGCATTTCAGGATTTGTGGAACCGCATTCTCTCAGGAACACTGTCACAGTGTCACTAAACACAGGAATGCCAAATTAAGCTATCTGGGTATAGTAGCTCTAACTTTACTTGCGGAGGAGCAGAAAACAACGAACACATTAAAGAAAAGCGTTTCTGCATTGGAAGTAAGACTTTATTTCATTTGAAACAAACATCTTTCTTATTGGCAAGCTTTTATCTTAACATTGCATAAACTGACTATGTCTTACAGGGGAAAGACGCAGTCTAGCATATGTGGACCCGCTTTCTCTTCATTCTCTCATGAGCACTGACTAAGTGTCCCTGCTCATAGAAACGCTAAATTAAGATATCTGGGCAATAACAGCTCTAACTTTACTTGCGGAGCTGAAAACAACTAAAGCATTAAGAAAACGCAATTCTGCACTGCAAATAAGACTTTATTTCATTTGAAACAAACATCTTTCATATTGGAAAGCTTTTGTCTTAACATTGCATAAACTAACTTTCTCTTACAGGGAATGAAACATTTCAGCATATGTGGACCCGAATTCTCTTCAGTCACTCATGAGCACTGACACAGTGTCACTGCTCATAGAAACGCTAAATTAAGATATCTGGGCAATAACAGCTCTAACTTTACTTGCGGAGCTAAAAACAACTAACACATTAAGAAAACGCCTTTCTGCATTGCAAACAAGTGTCTATTTCATTTGAAACGAACATCTTTCATATTGGCAAGCTTTTGTCTTAACATTGCATGAACTAACTTTCTCTTACAGGGAAAAAAGCATTTCAGGATTTGTGGAACCGCATTCTCTCAGGAACACTGTCACAGTGTCACTAAACACAGGAATCCTAAATTAAGCAATCTGGGCGTAATAGCTCTAACTTTACTTGCGGAGCTGAAAACAACTAACACATTAAAGAAAAGCGTTTCTGCATTGGAAGTAACACTTTATTTCATTTGAAACAAACATCTTTCTAATTGGCAAGCTTTTATCTTAACATTGCATAAACTGACTTTCTCTTACAGGGGAAAGACGCAGTTTAGCATATGTGGACCCGCATTCTCTTCATTCTCTCATGAGAACTGACTAAGTGTCCCTGCTCATAGAAACGCTAAATTAAGACATCTGGGCAATAACAGCTCTAACTTTACTTGCTGAGCTGAAAACAACTAACACATTAAGAAAACGCAATTCTGCACTGCAAATAAGACTTTATTTCATTTGAAACAAACATCTTTCGTATTGGAAAGCTTTTGTCTTAACATTGCATAAACTAACTTTCTCTTACAGGTAATGAAGCATTTCAGCGTATGTGGACCCGAATTCTCTTCAGTCACTCATGAGCATTGAAATAATATCACTGCTCATAGAAACGCTAAATTAAGCAATCTGGGCGTAATAGCTCTAACTTTACTTGCGGAGCTGAAAACAACTAACACATTAAGAAAACGCCTTTCTGCATTGCAAACAAGTGTCTGTTTCATTTGAAACGAACATCTTTCATATTGGCAAGCTTTTGTCTTAACATTGCATGATCTAACTTTCTCTTACAGGGAATAAAGCATTTCAGCGTATGTGGACCCGAATTCTCTTCAGTCACTCATGAGCATTGACACAGTGTCACTGCTCATAGAAACGCTAAATTAAGCAATCTGGGCGTAATAGCTCTAACTTTACTTGCGGAGCTGAAAACAACTAACACATTAAGAAAACGCCTTTCTGCATTGCAAACAAGTGTCTATTTCATTTGAAACGAACATCTTTCATATTGGCAAGCTTTTTTCTTAACATCGCATAAACTAACTTTCTCTTACAGGGAAAAAAGCATTTCAGGATTTGTGGAACCGCATTCTCTCAGGAACACTGTCACAGTGTCACTAAACACAGGAATGCCAAATTAAGCTATCTGGGTATAGTAGCTCTAACTTTACTTGCGGAGGAGCAGAAAACAACGAACACATTAAAGAAAAGCGTTTCTGCATTGGAAGTAACACTTTATTTCATTTGAAACAAACATCTTTCTAATTGGCAAGCTTTTATCTTAACATTGCATAAACTGACTTTCTCTTACAGGGGAAAGACGCAGTTTAGCATATGTGGACTCGCATTCTCTTCATTCTCTCATGAGCACTGACTAAGTGTCCCTGCTCATAGAAACGCTAAATTAAGATATCTGGGCAATAACAGCTCTAACTTTACTTGCGTAGCTGAAAACAACTAAAGCATTAAGAAAACGCAATTCTGCACTGCAAATAAGACTTTATTTCATTTGAAACAAACATCTTTCATATTGGAAAGCTTTTGTCTTAACATTGCATAAACTAACTTTCTCTTACAGGGAATGAAGCATTTCAGCATATGTGGACCCGAATTCTCTTCAGTCACTCATGAGCACTGACACAGTGTCACTGCTCATAGAAACGCTAAATTAAGATATCTGGGCAATAACAGCTCTAACTTTACTTGCGGAGCTAAAAACAACTAACACATTAAGAAAACGCCTTTCTGCATTGCAAACAAGTGTCTATTTCATTTGAAACGAACATCTTTCATATTGGCAAGCTTTTGTCTTAACATTGCATGAACTAACTTTCTCTTACAGGGAAAAAAGCATTTCAGGATTTGTGGAACCGCATTCTCTCAGGAACACTGTCACAGTGTCACTAAACACAGGAATCCTAAATTAAGCAATCTGGGCGTAATAGCTCTAACTTTACTTGCGGAGCTGAAAACAACTAACACATTAAAGAAAAGCGTTTCTGCATTGGAAGTAACACTTTATTTCATTTGAAACAAACATCTTTCTAATTGGCAAGCTTTTATCTTAACATTGCATGAACTGACTTTCTCTTACAGGGGAAAGACGCAGTTTAGCATATGTGGACCCGCATTCTCTTCATTCTCTCATGAGAACTGACTAAGTGTCCCTGCTCATAGAAACGCTAAATTAAGACATCTGGGCAATAACAGCTCTAACTTTACTTGCTGAGCTGAAAACAACTAACACATTAAGAAAACGCAATTCTGCACTGCAAATAAGACTTTATTTCATTTGAAACAAACATCTTTCGTATTGGAAAGCTTTTGTCTTAACATTGCATAAACTAACTTTCTCTTACAGGTAATGAAGCATTTCAGCGTATGTGGACCCGAATTCTCTTCAGTCACTCATGAGCATTGAAATAATATCACTGCTCATAGAAACGCTAAATTAAGCAATCTGGGCGTAATAGCTCTAACTTTACTTGCGGAGCTGAAAACAACTAACACATTAAGAAAACGCCTTTCTGCATTGCAAACAAGTGTCTGTTTCATTTGAAACGAACATCTTTCATATTGGCAAGCTTTTGTCTTAACATTGCATAAACTAACTTTCTCTTACAGGGAATAAAGCATTTCAGCGTATGTGGACCCGAATTCTCTTCAGTCACTCATGAGCATTGACACAATATCACTGCTCATAGAAACGCTAAATTAAGCAATCTGGGCGTAATAGCTCTAACTTTACTTGCGGAGCAGAAAACAACAAACACATTAAAGAAAAGCCTTTTTACATTGCAAATAAGACTTTATTTTATTTGAAACGAACATCTTTCATTTTGGCAAGCTTTTGTTTTAAAATTGCATAAACTGACATTTTCGTATTGGGAAAAAAGCATTTCAGCATATGTGGACCCGCATTCTCTCAGGAGCACTGACAGTGTTACAGTGCATAGAAACGCTAATTTAAGCAGTCTGGCCATAAGTAGCTCTCAGTTTACTTGCGGAGCAGAAAACCATTAACACATTAAAGAAAAGCGTTTCTGCATTGGAAGTAAGACTTTATTTCATTTGAAACAAACATCTTTCTTATTGGCAAGCTTTTAACTTAACATTGCATAAACTGACTTTCTCTTACAGGGGAAAGACGCAGTTTAGCATATGTGGACCCACATTCTCTTCATTCTCTCATGAGCACTGACTAAGTGTCCCTGCTCATAGAAACGCTAAATTAAGATATCTGGGCAATAACAGCTCTAACTTTACTTGCGGAGTTGAAAACAAGTAACACATGAAGAAAACGCAATTCTGCACTGCAAATAAGACTTTATTTCATTTGAAACAAACATCTTTCGTATTGGAAAGCTTTTGTCTTAACATTGCATAAACTAACTTTCTCTTACAGGTAATGAAGCATTTCAGCGTATGTGGACCCGAATTCTCTTCAGTCACTCATGAGCATTGAAATAATATCACTGCTCATAGAAACGCTAAATTAAGCAATCTGGGCGTAATAGCTCTAACTTTATTTGCGGAGCTGAAAACAACTAACACATTAAGAAAACGCCTTTCTGCATTGCAAACAAGTGTCTGTTTCATTTGAAACGAACATCTTTCATATTGGCAAGCTTTTGTCTTAACATTGCATGAACTAACTTTCTCTTACAGGGAAAAAAGCATTTCAGGATTTGTGGAACCGCATTCTCTCAGGAACACTGTCACAGTGTCACTAAACACAGGAATCCTAAATTAAGCAATCTGGGCGTAATAGCTCTAACTTTACTTGCGGAGCTGAAAACAACTAACACATTAAAGAAAAGCGTTTCTGCATTGGAAGTAACACTTTATTTCATTTGAAACAAACATCTTTCTAATTGGCAAGCTTTTATCTTAACATTGCATAAACTGACTTTCTCTTACAGGGGAAAGACGCAGTTTAGCATATGTGGACCCGCATTCTCTTCATTCTCTCATGAGAACTGACTAAGTGTCCCTGCTCATAGAAACGCTAAATTAAGACATCTGGGCAATAACAGCTCTAACTTTACTTGCTGAGCTGAAAACAACTAACACATTAAGAAAACGCAATTCTGCACTGCAAATAAGACTTTATTTCATTTGAAACAAACATCTTTCGTATTGGAAAGCTTTTGTCTTAACATTGCATAAACTAACTTTCTCTTACAGGTAATGAAGCATTTCAGCGTATGTGGACCCGAATTCTCTTCAGTCACTCATGAGCATTGAAATAATATCACTGCTCATAGAAACGCTAAATTAAGCAATCTGGGCGTAATAGCTCTAACTTTACTTGCGGAGCTGAAAACAACTAACACATTAAGAAAACGCCTTTCTGCATTGCAAACAAGTGTCTGTTTCATTTGAAACGAACATCTTTCATATTGGCAAGCTTTTGTCTTAACATTGCATAAACTAACTTTCTCTTACAGGGAATAAAGCATTTCAGCGTATGTGGACCCGAATTCTCTTCAGTCACTCATGAGCATTGACACAATATCACTGCTCATAGAAACGCTAAATTAAGCAATCTGGGCGTAATAGCTCTAACTTTACTTGCGGAGCAGAAAACAACAAACACATTAAAGAAAAGCCTTTTTACATTGCAAATAAGACTTTATTTTATTTGAAACGAACATCTTTCATTTTGGCAAGCTTTTGTTTTAAAATTGCATAAACTGACATTTTCGTATTGGGAAAAAAGCATTTCAGCATATGTGGACCCGCATTCTCTCAGGAGCACTGACAGTGTTACAGTGCATAGAAACGCTAATTTAAGCAGTCTGGCCATAAGTAGCTCTCAGTTTACTTGCGGAGCAGAAAACCATTAACACATTAAAGAAAAGCGTTTCTGCATTGGAAGTAAGACTTTATTTCATTTGAAACAAACATCTTTCTTATTGGCAAGCTTTTAACTTAACATTGCATAAACTGACTTTCTCTTACAGGTGAAAGACGCAGTTTAGCATATGTGGACCCACATTCTCTTCATTCTCTCATGAGCACTGACTAAGTGTCCCTGCTCATAGAAACGCTAAATTAAGATGTCTGGGCAATAACAGCTCTAACTTTACTTGCGGAGCTGAAAACAACTAACACATTAAGAAAACGCCTTTCTGCATTGCAAACAAGTGTCTATTTCATTTGAAACGAACATCTTTCATATTGGCAAGCTTTTGTCTTAACATTGCATAAACTAACTTTCTCTTACAGGGAAAAAAGCATTTCAGGATTTGTGGAACCGCATTCTCTCAGGAACACTGTCACAGTGTCACTAAACACAGGAATGCCAAATTAAGCTATCTGGGTATAGTAGCTCTAACTTTACTTGCGGAGGAGCAGAAAACAACGAACACATTAAAGAAAAGCGTTTCTGCATTGGAAGTAAGACTTTATTTCATTTGAAACAAACATCTTTCTTATTGGCAAGCTTTTATCTTAACATTGCATAAACTGACTATGTCTTACAGGGGAAAGACGCAGTCTAGCATATGTGGACCCGCTTTCTCTTCATTCTCTCATGAGCACTGACTAAGTGTCCCTGCTCATAGAAACGCTAAATTAAGACATCTGGGCGTAATAGCTCTAACTTTACTTGCGGAGCTGAAAACAACTAACACATTAAAGAAAAGCGTTTCTGCATTGGAAGTAACACTTTATTTCATTTGAAACAAACATCTTTCATATTGGAAAGCCTTTGTCTTAAAATTGCATAAACTAACTTTCTCTTACAGGGAATGAAGCATTTCAGCATATGTGGAACCGAGTTCTCTTCATTCACTCATGAGCATTGACACAGTGTCACTGCTCTTAGAAACGCTAAATTAAGCAATCTGGGCGTAATAGCTCTAACTTTACTTGCGGAGCTGAAAACAACTAACACATTAAGAAAACGCCTTTCTGCATTGCAAACAAGTGTCTATTTCATTTGAAACGAACATCTTTCATATTGGCAAGCTTTTGTCTTAACATCGCATAAACTAACTTTCTCTTACAGGGAAAAAAGCATTTCAGGATTTGTGGAACCGCATTCTCTCAGGAACACTGTCACAGTGTCACTAAACACAGGAATGCCAAATTAAGCTATCTGGGTATAGTAGCTCTAACTTTACTTGCGGAGGAGCAGAAAACAACGAACACATTAAAGAAAAGCGTTTCTGCATTGGAAGTAAGACTTTATTTCATTTGAAACAAACATCTTTCTTATTGGCAAGCTTTTATCTTAACATTGCATAAACTGACTATGTCTTACAGGGGAAAGACGCAGTCTAGCATATGTGGACCCGCTTTCTCTTCATTCTCTCATGAGCACTGACTAAGTGTCCCTGCTCATAGAAACGCTAAATTAAGACATCTGGGCGTAATAGCTCTAACTTTACTTGCGGAGCTGAAAACAACTAACACATTAAAGAAAAGCGTTTCTGCATTGGAAGTAACACTTTATTTCATTTGAAACAAACATCTTTCATATTGGAAAGCTTTTGTCTTAAAATTGCATAAACTAACTTTCTCTTACAGGGAATGAAGCATTTCAGCATATGTGGACCCGAGTTCTCTTCATTCACTCATGAGCATTGACACAGTGTCACTGCTCTTAGAAACGCTAAATTAAGCAATCTGGGCGTAATAGCTCTAACTTTACTTGCGGAGCTGAAAACAACTAACACATTAAGAAAACGCCTTTCTGCATTGCAAACAAGTGTCTATTTCATTTGAAACGAACATCTTTCATATTGGCAAGCTTTTGTCTTAACATCGCATAAACTAACTTTCTCTTACAGGGAAAAAAGCATTTCAGGATTTGTGGAACCGCATTCTCTCAGGAACACTGTCACAGTGTCACTAAACACAGGAATGCCAAATTAAGCTATCTGGGTATAGTAGCTCTAATTTTACTGGCGGAGGAGCAGAAAACAACGAACACATTAAAGAAAAGCGTTTCTGCATTGGAAGTAACACTTTATTTAATTTGAAACAAACATCTTTCTTATTGGCAAGCTTTTATCTTAACATTGCATAAACTGACTTTCTCTTACAGGGGAAAGACGCAGTTTAGCATATGTGGACCCGCATTCTCTTCATTCTCTCATGAGAACTGACTAAGTGTCCCTGCTCATAGAAACGCTAAATTAAGATATCTGGGCAATAACAGCTCTAACTTTACTTGCGGAGTTGAAAACAAGTAACACATGAAGAAAACGCAATTCTGCACTGCAAATAAGACTTTATTTCATTTGAAACAAACATCTTTCGTATTGGAAAGCTTTTGTCTTAACATTGCATAAACTAACTTTCTCTTACAGGTAATGAAGCATTTCAGCGTATGTGGACCCGAATTCTCTTCAGTCACTCATGAGCATTGAAATAATATCACTGCTCATAGAAACGCTAAATTAAGCAATCTGGGCGTAATAGCTCTAACTTTATTTGCGGAGCTGAAAACAACTAACACATTAAGAAAACGCCTTTCTGCATTGCAAACAAGTGTCTGTTTCATTTGAAACGAACATCTTTCATATTGGCAAGCTTTTGTCTTAACATTGCATGAACTAACTTTCTCTTACAGGGAAAAAAGCATTTCAGGATTTGTGGAACCGCATTCTCTCAGGAACACTGTCACAGTGTCACTAAACACAGGAATCCTAAATTAAGCAATCTGGGCGTAATAGCTCTAACTTTACTTGCGGAGCTGAAAACAACTAACACATTAAAGAAAAGCGTTTCTGCATTGGAAGTAACACTTTATTTCATTTGAAACAAACATCTTTCTAATTGGTAAGCTTTTATCTTAACATTGCATAAACTGACTTTCTCTTACAGGGGAAAGACGCAGTTTAGCATATGTGGACCCGCATTCTCTTCATTCTCTCATGAGAACTGACTAAGTGTCCCTGCTCATAGAAACGCTAAATTAAGACATCTGGGCAATAACAGCTCTAACTTTACTTGCTGAGCTGAAAACAACTAACACATTAAGAAAACGCAATTCTGCACTGCAAATAAGACTTTATTTCATTTGAAACAAACATCTTTCGTATTGGAAAGCTTTTGTCTTAACATTGCATAAACTAACTTTCTCTTACAGGTAATGAAGCATTTCAGCGTATGTGGACCCGAATTCTCTTCAGTCACTCATGAGCATTGAAATAATATCACTGCTCATAGAAACGCTAAATTAAGCAATCTGGGCGTAATAGCTCTAACTTTACTTGCGGAGCTGAAAACAACTAACACATTAAGAAAACGCCTTTCTGCATTGCAAACAAGTGTCTGTTTCATTTGAAACGAACATCTTTCATATTGGCAAGCTTTTGTCTTAACATTGCATAAACTAACTTTCTCTTACAGGGAATAAAGCATTTCAGCGTATGTGGACCCGAATTCTCTTCAGTCACTCATGAGCATTGACACAATATCACTGCTCATAGAAACGCTAAATTAAGCAATCTGGGCGTAATAGCTCTAACTTTACTTGCGGAGCAGAAAACAACAAACACATTAAAGAAAAGCCTTTTTACATTGCAAATAAGACTTTATTTTATTTGAAACGAACATCTTTCATTTTGGCAAGCTTTTGTTTTAAAATTGCATAAACTGACATTTTCGTATTGGGAAAAAAGCATTTCAGCATATGTGGACCCGCATTCTCTCAGGAGCACTGACAGTGTTACAGTGCATAGAAACGCTAATTTAAGCAGTCTGGCCATAAGTAGCTCTCAGTTTACTTGCGGAGCAGAAAACCATTAACACATTAAAGAAAAGCGTTTCTGCATTGGAAGTAAGACTTTATTTCATTTGAAACAAACATCTTTCTTATTGGCAAGCTTTTAACTTAACATTGCATAAACTGACTTTCTCTTACAGGGGAAAGACGCAGTTTAGCATATGTGGACCCACATTCTCTCCATTCTCTCATGAGCACTGACTAAGTGTCCCTGCTCATAGAAACGCTAAATTAAGATGTCTGGGCAATAACAGCTCTAACTTTACTTGCGGAGCTGAAAGCAACTAACACATTAAGAAAACGCCTTTCTGCATTGCAAACAAGTGTCTATTTCATTTGAAACGAACATCTTTCATATTGGCAAGCTTTTGTCTTAACATTGCATAAACTAACTTTCTCTTACAGGGAAAAAAGCATTTCAGGATTTGTGGAACCGCATTCTCTCAGGAACACTGTCACAGTGTCACTAAACACAGGAATGCCAAATTAAGCTATCTGGGTATAGTAGCTCTAACTTTACTTGCGGAGGAGCAGAAAACAACGAACACATTAAAGAAAAGCGTTTCTGCATTGGAAGTAAGACTTTATTTCATTTGAAACAAACATCTTTCTTATTGGCAAGCTTTTATCTTAACATTGCATAAACTGACTATGTCTTACAGGGGAAAGACGCAGTCTAGCATATGTGGACCCGCTTTCTCTTCATTCTCTCATGAGCACTGACTAAGTGTCCCTGCTCATAGAAACGCTAAATTAAGACATCTGGGCGTAATAGCTCTAACTTTACTTGCGGAGCTGAAAACAACTAACACATTAAAGAAAAGCGTTTCTGCATTGGAAGTAACACTTTATTTCATTTGAAACAAACATCTTTCATATTGGAAAGCCTTTGTCTTAAAATTGCATAAACTAACTTTCTCTTACAGGGAATGAAGCATTTCAGCATATGTGGACCCGAGTTCTCTTCATTCACTCATGAGCATTGACACAGTGTCACTGCTCTTAGAAACGCTAAATTAAGCAATCTGGGCGTAATAGCTCTAACTTTACTTGCGGAGCTGAAAACAACTAACACATTAAGAAAACGCCTTTCTGCATTGCAAACAAGTGTCTATTTCATTTGAAACGAACATCTTTCATATTGGCAAGCTTTTGTCTTAACATCGCATAAACTAACTTTCTCTTACAGGGAAAAAAGCATTTCAGGATTTGTGGAACCGCATTCTCTCAGGAACACTGTCACAGTGTCACTAAACACAGGAATGCCAAATTAAGCTATCTGGGTATAGTAGCTCTAATTTTACTGGCGGAGGAGCAGAAAACAACGAACACATTAAAGAAAAGCGTTTCTGCATTGGAAGTAACACTTTATTTAATTTGAAACAAACATCTTTCTTATTGGCAAGCTTTTATCTTAACATTGCATAAACTGACTTTCTCTTACAGGGGAAAGACGCAGTTTAGCATATGTGGACCCGCATTCTCTTCATTCTCTCATGAGAACTGACTAAGTGTCCCTGCTCATAGAAACGCTAAATTAAGATATCTGGGCAATAACAGCTCTAACTTTACTTGCGGAGTTGAAAACAAGTAACACATGAAGAAAACGCAATTCTGCACTGCAAATAAGACTTTATTTCATTTGAAACAAACATCTTTCGTATTGGAAAGCTTTTGTCTTAACATTGCATGAACTAACTTTCTCTTACAGGGAATAAAGCATTTCAGCGTATGTGGACCCGAATTCTCTTCAGTCACTCATGAGCATTGACACAATATCACTGCTCATAGAAACGCTTAGTTCAACTGTCTGGGCGTAATAGCTCTAACTTTACTTGCGGAGCAGAAAACAACAAACACATTAAAGAAAAGCCTTTTTACATTGCAAATAAGACTTTATTTTATTTGAAACGAACATCTTTCATTTTGGCAAGCTTTTGTTTTAAAATTGCATAAACTGACATTTTCGTATTGGGAAAAAAGCATTTCAGCATATGTGGACCCGCATTCTCTCAGGAGCACTGACAGTGTTACAGTGCATAGAAACGCTAATTTAAGCAGTCTGGCCATAAGTAGCTCTCAGTTTACTTGCGGAGCAGAAAACCATTAACACATTAAAGAAAAGCGTTTCTGCATTGGAAGTAAGACTTTATTTCATTTGAAACAAACATCTTTCTTATTGGCAAGCTTTTAACTTAACATTGCATAAACTGACTTTCTCTTACAGGTGAAAGACGCAGTTTAGCATATGTGGACCCACATTCTCTTCATTCTCTCATGAGCACTGACTAAGTGTCCCTGCTCATAGAAACGCTAAATTAAGATGTCTGGGCAATAACAGCTCTAACTTTACTTGCGGAGCTGAAAACAACTAACACATTAAGAAAACGCCTTTCTGCATTGCAAACAAGTGTCTATTTCATTTGAAACGAACATCTTTCATATTGGCAAGCTTTTGTCTTAACATTGCATAAACTAACTTTCTCTTACAGGGAAAAAAGCATTTCAGGATTTGTGGAACCGCATTCTCTCAGGAACACTGTCACAGTGTCACTAAACACAGGAATGCCAAATTAAGCTATCTGGGTATAGTAGCTCTAACTTTACTTGCGGAGGAGCAGAAAACAACGAACACATTAAAGAAAAGCGTTTCTGCATTGGAAGTAAGACTTTATTTCATTTGAAACAAACATCTTTCTTATTGGCAAGCTTTTATCTTAACATTGCATAAACTGACTATGTCTTACAGGGGAAAGACGCAGTCTAGCATATGTGGACCCGCTTTCTCTTCATTCTCTCATGAGCACTGACTAAGTGTCCCTGCTCATAGAAACGCTAAATTAAGACATCTGGGCGTAATAGCTCTAACTTTACTTGCGGAGCTGAAAACAACTAACACATTAAAGAAAAGCGTTTCTGCATTGGAAGTAACACTTTATTTCATTTGAAACAAACATCTTTCATATTGGAAAGCTTTTGTCTTAAAATTGCATAAACTAACTTTCTCTTACAGGGAATGAAGCATTTCAGCATATGTGGAACCGAGTTCTCTTCATTCACTCATGAGCATTGACACAGTGTCACTGCTCTTAGAAACGCTAAATTAAGCAATCTGGGCGTAATAGCTCTAACTTTACTTGCGGAGCTGAAAACAACTAACACATTAAGAAAACGCCTTTCTGCATTGCAAACAAGTGTCTATTTCATTTGAAACGAACATCTTTCATATTGGCAAGCTTTTGTCTTAACATCGCATAAACTAACTTTCTCTTACAGGGAAAAAAGCATTTCAGGATTTGTGGAACCGCATTCTCTCAGGAACACTGTCACAGTGTCACTAAACACAGGAATGCCAAATTAAGCTATCTGGGTATAGTAGCTCTAACTTTACTTGCGGAGGAGCAGAAAACAACGAACACATTAAAGAAAAGCGTTTCTGCATTGGAAGTAAGACTTTATTTCATTTGAAACAAACATCTTTCTTATTGGCAAGCTTTTATCTTAACATTGCATAAACTGACTATGTCTTACAGGGGAAAGACGCAGTCTAGCATATGTGGACCCGCTTTCTCTTCATTCTCTCATGAGCACTGACTAAGTGTCCCTGCTCATAGAAACGCTAAATTAAGACATCTGGGCGTAATAGCTCTAACTTTACTTGCGGAGCTGAAAACAACTAACACATTAAAGAAAAGCGTTTCTGCATTGGAAGTAACACTTTATTTCATTTGAAACAAACATCTTTCATATTGGAAAGCTTTTGTCTTAAAATTGCATAAACTAACTTTCTCTTACAGGGAATGAAGCATTTCAGCATATGTGGACCCGAGTTCTCTTCATTCACTCATGAGCATTGACACAGTGTCACTGCTCTTAGAAACGCTAAATTAAGCAATCTGGGCGTAATAGCTCTAACTTTACTTGCGGAGCTGAAAACAACTAACACATTAAGAAAACGCCTTTCTGCATTGCAAACAAGTGTCTATTTCATTTGAAACGAACATCTTTCATATTGGCAAGCTTTTGTCTTAACATCGCATAAACTAACTTTCTCTTACAGGGAAAAAAGCATTTCAGGATTTGTGGAACCGCATTCTCTCAGGAACACTGTCACAGTGTCACTAAACACAGGAATGCCAAATTAAGCTATCTGGGTATAGTAGCTCTAATTTTACTGGCGGAGGAGCAGAAAACAACGAACACATTAAAGAAAAGCGTTTCTGCATTGGAAGTAACACTTTATTTAATTTGAAACAAACATCTTTCTTATTGGCAAGCTTTTATCTTAACATTGCATAAACTGACTTTCTCTTACAGGGGAAAGACGCAGTTTAGCATATGTGGACCCGCATTCTCTTCATTCTCTCATGAGAACTGACTAAGTGTCCCTGCTCATAGAAACGCTAAATTAAGATATCTGGGCAATAACAGCTCTAACTTTACTTGCGGAGTTGAAAACAAGTAACACATGAAGAAAACGCAATTCTGCACTGCAAATAAGACTTTATTTCATTTGAAACAAACATCTTTCGTATTGGAAAGCTTTTGTCTTAACATTGCATGAACTAACTTTCTCTTACAGGGAATAAAGCATTTCAGCGTATGTGGACCCGAATTCTCTTCAGTCACTCATGAGCACTGACACAATATCACTGCTCATAGAAACGCTTAGTTCAACTGTCTGGGCGTAATAGCTCTAACTTTACTTGCGGAGCAGAAAACAACAAACACATTAAAGAAAAGCCTTTTTACATTGCAAATAAGACTTTATTTTATTTGAAACGAACATCTTTCATTTTGGCAAGCTTTTGTTTTAAAATTGCATAAACTGACATTTTCGTATTGGGAAAAAAGCATTTCAGCATATGTGGACCCGCATTCTCTCAGGAGCACTGACAGTGTTACAGTGCATAGAAACGCTAATTTAAGCAGTCTGGCCATAAGTAGCTCTCAGTTTACTTGCGGAGCAGAAAACCATTAACACATTAAAGAAAAGCGTTTCTGCATTGGAAGTAAGACTTTATTTCATTTGAAACAAACATCTTTCTTATTGGCAAGCTTTTAACTTAACATTGCATAAACTGACTTTCTCTTACAGGTGAAAGACGCAGTTTAGCATATGTGGACCCACATTCTCTTCATTCTCTCATGAGCACTGACTAAGTGTCCCTGCTCATAGAAACGCTAAATTAAGATGTCTGGGCAATAACAGCTCTAACTTTACTTGCGGAGCTGAAAACAACTAACACATTAAGAAAACGCCTTTCTGCATTGCAAACAAGTGTCTATTTCATTTGAAACGAACATCTTTCATATTGGCAAGCTTTTGTCTTAACATTGCATAAACTAACTTTCTCTTACAGGGAAAAAAGCATTTCAGAATTTGTGGAACCGCATTCTCTCAGGAACACTGTCACAGTGTCACTAAACACAGGAATGCCAAATTAAGCTATCTGGGTATAGTAGCTCTAACTTTACTTGCGGAGGAGCAGAAAACAACGAACACATTAAAGAAAAGCGTTTCTGCATTGGAAGTAAGACTTTATTTCATTTGAAACAAACATCTTTCTTATTGGCAAGCTTTTATCTTAACATTGCATAAACTGACTATGTCTTACAGGGGAAAGACGCAGTCTAGCATATGTGGACCCGCTTTCTCTTCATTCTCTCATGAGCACTGACTAAGTGTCCCTGCTCATAGAAACGCTAAATTAAGATATCTGGGCAATAACAGCTCTAACTTTACTTGCGGAGCTGAAAACAACTAAAGCATTAAGAAAACGCAATTCTGCACTGCAAATAAGACTTTATTTCATTTGAAACAAACATCTTTCATATTGGAAAGCTTTTGTCTTAACATTGCATAAACTAACTTTCTCTTACAGGGAATGAAACATTTCAGCATATGTGGACCCGAATTCTCTTCAGTCACTCATGAGCACTGACACAGTGTCACTGCTCATAGAAACGCTAAATTAAGATATCTGGGCAATAACAGCTCTAACTTTACTTGCGGAGCTAAAAACCACTAACACATTAAGAAAACGCCTTTCTGCATTGCAAACAAGTGTCTATTTCATTTGAAACGAACATCTTTCATATTGGCAAGCTTTTGTCTTAACATTGCATGAACTAACTTTCTCTTACAGGGAAAAAAGCATTTCAGGATTTGTGGAACCGCATTCTCTCAGGAACACTGTCACAGTGTCACTAAACACAGGAATCCTAAATTAAGCAATCTGGGCGTAATAGCTCTAACTTTACTTGCGGAGCTGAAAACAACTAACACATTAAAGAAAAGCGTTTCTGCATTGGAAGTAACACTTTATTTCATTTGAAACAAACATCTTTCTAATTGGCAAGCTTTTATCTTAACATTGCATAAACTGACTTTCTCTTACAGGGGAAAGACGCAGTTTAGCATATGTGGACCCGCATTCTCTTCATTCTCTCATGAGAACTGACTAAGTGTCCCTGCTCATAGAAACGCTAAATTAAGACATCTGGGCAATAACAGCTCTAACTTTACTTGCTGAGCTGAAAACAACTAACACATTAAGAAAACGCAATTCTGCACTGCAAATAAGACTTTATTTCATTTGAAACAAACATCTTTCGTATTGGAAAGCTTTTGTCTTAACATTGCATAAACTAACTTTCTCTTACAGGTAATGAAGCATTTCAGCGTATGTGGACCCGAATTCTCTTCAGTCACTCATGAGCATTGAAATAATATCACTGCTCATAGAAACGCTAAATTAAGCAATCTGGGCGTAATAGCTCTAACTTTACTTGCGGAGCTGAAAACAACTAACACATTAAGAAAACGCCTTTCTGCATTGCAAACAAGTGTCTGTTTCATTTGAAACGAACATCTTTCATATTGGCAAGCTTTTGTCTTAACATTGCATGATCTAACTTTCTCTTACAGGGAATAAAGCATTTCAGCGTATGTGGACCCGAATTCTCTTCAGTCACTCATGAGCATTGACACAGTGTCACTGCTCATAGAAACGCTAAATTAAGCAATCTGGGCGTAATAGCTCTAACTTTACTTGCGGAGCTGAAAACAACTAACACATTAAGAAAACGCCTTTCTGCATTGCAAACAAGTGTCTATTTCATTTGAAACGAACATCTTTCATATTGGCAAGCTTTTTTCTTAACATCGCATAAACTAACTTTCTCTTACAGGGAAAAAAGCATTTCAGGATTTGTGGAACCGCATTCTCTCAGGAATACTGTCACAGTGTCACTAAACACAGGAATGCCAAATTAAGCTATCTGGGTATAGTAGCTCTAACTTTACTTGCGGAGGAGCAGAAAACAACGAACACATTAAAGAAAAGCGTTTCTGCATTGGAAGTAACACTTTATTTCATTTGAAACAAACATCTTTCTAATTGGCAAGCTTTTATCTTAACATTGCATAAACTGACTTTCTCTTACAGGGGAAAGACGCAGTTTAGCATATGTGGACTCGCATTCTCTTCATTCTCTCATGAGCACTGACTAAGTGTCCCTGCTCATAGAAACGCTAAATTAAGATATCTGGGCAATAACAGCTCTAACTTTACTTGCGGAGCTGAAAACAACTAAAGCATTAAGAAAACGCAATTCTGCACTGCAAATAAGACTTTATTTCATTTGAAACAAACATCTTTCATATTGGAAAGCTTTTGTCTTAACATTGCATAAACTAACTTTCTCTTACAGGGAATGAAGCATTTCAGCATATGTGGACCCGAATTCTCTTCAGTCACTCATGAGCACTGACACAGTGTCACTGCTCATAGAAACGCTAAATTAAGATATCTGGGCAATAACAGCTCTAACTTTACTTGCGGAGCTAAAAACAACTAACACATTAAGAAAACGCCTTTCTGCATTGCAAACAAGTGTCTATTTCATTTGAAACGAACATCTTTCATATTGGCAAGCTTTTGTCTTAACATTGCATGAACTAACTTTCTCTTACAGGGAAAAAAGCATTTCAGGATTTGTGGAACCGCATTCTCTCAGGAACACTGTCACAGTGTCACTAAACACAGGAATCCTAAATTAAGCAATCTGGGCGTAATAGCTCTAACTTTACTTGCGGAGCTGAAAACAACTAACACATTAAAGAAAAGCGTTTCTGCATTGGAAGTAACACTTTATTTCATTTGAAACAAACATCTTTCTAATTGGCAAGCTTTTATCTTAACATTGCATGAACTGACTTTCTCTTACAGGGGAAAGACGCAGTTTAGCATATGTGGACCCGCATTCTCTTCATTCTCTCATGAGAACTGACTAAGTGTCCCTGCTCATAGAAACGCTAAATTAAGACATCTGGGCAATAACAGCTCTAACTTTACTTGCTGAGCTGAAAACAACTAACACATTAAGAAAACGCAATTCTGCACTGCAAATAAGACTTTATTTCATTTGAAACAAACATCTTTCGTATTGGAAAGCTTTTGTCTTAACATTGCATAAACTAACTTTCTCTTACAGGTAATGAAGCATTTCAGCGTATGTGGACCCGAATTCTCTTCAGTCACTCATGAGCATTGAAATAATATCACTGCTCATAGAAACGCTAAATTAAGCAATCTGGGCGTAATAGCTCTAACTTTACTTGCGGAGCTGAAAACAACTAACACATTAAGAAAACGCCTTTCTGCATTGCAAACAAGTGTCTGTTTCATTTGAAACGAACATCTTTCATATTGGCAAGCTTTTGTCTTAACATTGCATAAACTAACTTTCTCTTACAGGGAATAAAGCATTTCAGCGTATGTGGACCCGAATTCTCTTCAGTCACTCATGAGCATTGACACAATATCACTGCTCATAGAAACGCTAAATTAAGCAATCTGGGCGTAATAGCTCTAACTTTACTTGCGGAGCAGAAAACAACAAACACATTAAAGAAAAGCCTTTTTACATTGCAAATAAGACTTTATTTTATTTGAAACGAACATCTTTCATTTTGGCAAGCTTTTGTTTTAAAATTGCATAAACTGACATTTTCGTATTGGGAAAAAAGCATTTCAGCATATGTGGACCCGCATTCTCTCAGGAGCACTGACAGTGTTACAGTGCATAGAAACGCTAATTTAAGCAGTCTGGCCATAAGTAGCTCTCAGTTTACTTGCGGAGCAGAAAACCATTAACACATTAAAGAAAAGCGTTTCTGCATTGGAAGTAAGACTTTATTTCATTTGAAACAAACATCTTTCTTATTGGCAAGCTTTTAACTTAACATTGCATAAACTGACTTTCTCTTACAGGGGAAAGACGCAGTTTAGCATATGTGGACCCACATTCTCTTCATTCTCTCATGAGCACTGACTAAGTGTCCCTGCTCATAGAAACGCTAAATTAAGATGTCTGGGCAATAACAGCTCTAACTTTACTTGCGGAGCTGAAAACAACTAACACATTAAGAAAACGCCTTTCTGCATTGCAAACAAGTGTCTATTTCATTTGAAACGAACATCTTTCTTATTGGCAAGCTTTTGTCTTAACATTGCATAAACTAACTTTCTCTTACAGGGAAAAAAGCATTTCAGGATTTGTGGAACCGCATTCTCTCATGAGCACTGACTAAGTGTCCCTGCTCATAGAAACGCTAAATTAAGACATCTGGGCGTAATAGCTCTAACTTTACTTGCGGAGCTGAAAACAACTAACACATTAAAGAAAAGCGTTTCTGCATTGGAAGTAACACTTTATTTCATTTGAAACAAACATCTTTCATATTGGAAAGCTTTTGTCTTAAAATTGCATAAACTAACTTTCTCTTACAGGGAATGAAGCATTTCAGCATATGTGGACCCGAGTTCTCTTCATTCACTCATGAGCATTGACACAGTGTCACTGCTCTTAGAAACGCTAAATTAAGCAATCTGGGCGTAATAGCTCTAACTTTACTTGCGGAGCTGAAAACAACTAACACATTAAGAAAACGCCTTTCTGCTTTGCAAACAAGTGTCTATTTCATTTGAAACGAACATCTTTCATATTGGCAAGCTTTTGTCTTAACATCGCATAAACTAACTTTCTCTTACAGGGAAAAAAGCATTTCAGGATTTGTGGAACCGCATTCTCTCAGGAACACTGTCACAGTGTCACTAAACACAGGAATGCCAAATTAAGCTATCTGGGTATAGTAGCTCTAATTTTACTGGCGGAGGAGCAGAAAACAACGAACACATTAAAGAAAAGCGTTTCTGCATTGGAAGTAACACTTTATTTAATTTGAAACAAACATCTTTCTTATTGGTAAGCTTTTATCTTAACATTGCATAAACTGACTTTCTCTTACAGGGGAAAGACGCAGTTTAGCATATGTGGACCCGCATTCTCTTCATTCTCTCATGAGAACTGACTAAGTGTCCCTGCTCATAGAAACGCTAAATTAAGATATCTGGGCAATAACAGCTCTAACTTTACTTGCGGAGTTGAAAACAAGTAACACATGAAGAAAACGCAATTCTGCACTGCAAATAAGACTTTATTTCATTTGAAACAAACATCTTTCGTATTGGAAAGCTTTTGTCTTAACATTGCATAAACTAACTTTCTCTTACAGGTAATGAAGCATTTCAGGATTTGTGGAACCGCATTCTCTCAGGAACACTGTCACAGTGTCACTAAACACAGGAATCCTAAATTAAGCAATCTGGGCGTAATAGCTCTAACTTTACTTGCGGAGCTGAAAACAACTAACACATTAAAGAAAAGCGTTTCTGCATTGGAAGTAACACTTTATTTCATTTGAAACAAACATCTTTCTAATTGGCAAGCTTTTATCTTAACATTGCATAAACTGACTTTCTCTTACAGGGGAAAGACGCAGTTTAGCATATGTGGACCCGCATTCTCTTCATTCTCTCATGAGAACTGACTAAGTGTCCCTGCTCATAGAAACGCTAAATTAAGACATCTGGGCAATAACAGCTCTAACTTTACTTGCTGAGCTGAAAACAACTAACACATTAAGAAAACGCAATTCTGCACTGCAAATAAGACTTTATTTCATTTGAAACAAACATCTTTCGTATTGGAAAGCTTTTGTCTTAACATTGCATAAACTAACTTTCTCTTACAGGTAATGAAGCATTTCAGCGTATGTGGACCCGAATTCTCTTCAGTCACTCATGAGCATTGAAATAATATCACTGCTCATAGAAACGCTAAATTAAGCAATCTGGGCGTAATAGCTCTAACTTTACTTGCGGAGCTGAAAACAACTAACACATTAAGAAAACGCCTTTCTGCATTGCAAACAAGTGTCTGTTTCATTTGAAACGAACATCTTTCATATTGGCAAGCTTTTGTCTTAACATTGCATAAACTAACTTTCTCTTACAGGGAAAAAAGCATTTCAGGATTTGTGGAACCGCATTCTCTCAGGAACACTGTCACAGTGTCACTAAACACAGGAATCCTAAATTAAGCAATCTGGGCGTAATAGCTCTAACTTTACTTGCGGAGCTGAAAACAACTAACACATTAAAGAAAAGCGTTTCTGCATTGGAAGTAACACTTTATTTCATTTGAAACAAACATCTTTCTAATTGGCAAGCTTTTATCTTAACATTGCATGAACTGACTTTCTCTTACAGGGGAAAGACGCAGTTTAGCATATGTGGACCCGCATTCTCTTCTTTCTCTCATGAGAACTGACTAAGTGTCCCTGCTCATAGAAACGCTAAATTAAGACATCTGGGCAATAACAGCTCTAACTTTACTTGCTGAGCTGAAAACAACTAACACATTAAGAAAACGCAATTCTGCACTGCAAATAAGACTTTATTTCATTTGAAACAAACATCTTTCGTATTGGAAAGCTTTTGTCTTAACATTGCATAAACTAACTTTCTCTTACAGGTAATGAAGCATTTCAGCGTATGTGGACCCGAATTCTCTTCAGTCACTCATGAGCATTGAAATAATATCACTGCTCATAGAAACGCTAAATTAAGCAATCTGGGCGTAATAGCTCTAACTTTACTTGCGGAGCTGAAAACAACTAACACATTAAGAAAACGCCTTTCTGCATTGCAAACAAGTGTCTGTTTCATTTGAAACGAACATCTTTCATATTGGCAAGCTTTTGTCTTAACATTGCATAAACTAACTTTCTCTTACAGGGAATAAAGCATTTCAGCGTATGTGGACCCGAATTCTCTTCAGTCACTCATGAGCATTGACACAATATCACTGCTCATAGAAACGCTAAATTAAGCAATCTGGGCGTAATAGCTCTAACTTTACTTGCGGAGCAGAAAACAACAAACACATTAAAGAAAAGCCTTTTTACATTGCAAATAAGACTTTATTTTATTTGAAACGAACATCTTTCATTTTGGCAAGCTTTTGTTTTAAAATTGCATAAACTGACATTTTCGTATTGGGAAAAAAGCATTTCAGCATATGTGGACCCGCATTCTCTCAGGAGCACTGACAGTGTTACAGTGCATAGAAACGCTAATTTAAGCAGTCTGGCCATAAGTAGCTCTCAGTTTACTTGCGGAGCAGAAAACCATTAACACATTAAAGAAAAGCGTTTCTGCATTGGAAGTAAGACTTTATTTCATTTGAAACAAACATCTTTCTTATTGGCAAGCTTTTAACTTAACATTGCATGAACTGACTTTCTCTTACAGGGGAAAGACGCAGTTTAGCATATGTGGACCCACATTCTCTTCATTCTCTCATGAGCACTGACTAAGTGTCCCTGCTCATAGAAACGCTAAATTAAGATGTCTGGGCAATAACAGCTCTAACTTTACTTGCGGAGCTGAAAACAACTAACACATTAAGAAAACGCCTTTCTGCATTGCAAACAAGTGTCTATTTTATTTGAAACGAACATCTTTCATATTGGCAAGCTTTTGTCTTAACATTGCATAAACTAACTTTCTCTTACAGGGAAAAAAGCATTTCAGGATTTGTGGAACCGCATTCTCTCATGAGCACTGACTAAGTGTCCCTGCTCATAGAAACGCTAAATTAAGACATCTGGGCGTAATAGCTCTAACTTTACTTGCGGAGCTGAAAACAACTAACACATTAAAGAAAAGCGTTTGTGCATTGGAAGTAACACTTTATTTCATTTGAAACAAACATCTTTCATATTGGAAAGCTTTTGTCTTAAAATTGCATAAACTAACTTTCTCTTACAGGGAATGAAGCATTTCAGCATATGTGGACCCGAGTTCTCTTCATTCACTCATGAGCATTGACACAGTGTCACTGCTCTTAGAAACGCTAAATTAAGCAATCTGGGCGTAATAGCTCTAACTTTACTTGCGGAGCTGAAAACAACTAACACATTAAGAAAACGCCTTTCTGCATTGCAAACAAGTGTCTATTTCATTTGAAACGAACATCTTTCATATTGGCAAGCTTTTGTCTTAACATCGCATAAACTAACTTTCTCTTACAGGGAAAAAAGCATTTCAGGATTTGTGGAACCGCATTCTCTCAGGAACACTGTCACAGTGTCACTAAACACAGGAATGCCAAATTAAGCTATCTGGGTATAGTAGCTCTAATTTTACTGGCGGAGGAGCAGAAAACAACGAACACATTAAAGAAAAGCGTTTCTGCATTGGAAGTAACACTTTATTTAATTTGAAACAAACATCTTTCTTATTGGCAAGCTTTTATCTTAACATTGCATAAACTGACTTTCTCTTACAGGGGAAAGACGCAGTTTAGCATATGTGGACCCGCATTCTCTTCATTCTCTCATGAGAACTGACTAAGTGTCCCTGCTCATAGAAACGCTAAATTAAGATATCTGGGCAATAACAGCTCTAACTTTACTTGCGGAGTTGAAAACAAGTAACACATGAAGAAAACGCAATTCTGCACTGCAAATAAGACTTTATTTCATTTGAAACAAACATCTTTCGTATTGGAAAGCTTTTGTCTTAACATTGCATAAACTAACTTTCTCTTACAGGTAATGAAGCATTTCAGCGTATGTGGACCCGAATTCTCTTCAGTCACTCATGAGCATTGAAATAATATCACTGCTCATAGAAACGCTAAATTAAGCAATCTGGGCGTAATAGCTCTAACTTTATTTGCGGAGCTGAAAACAACTAACACATTAAGAAAACGCCTTTCTGCATTGCAAACAAGTGTCTGTTTCATTTGAAACGAACATCTTTCATATTGGCAAGCTTTTGTCTTAACATTGCATGAACTAACTTTCTCTTACAGGGAAAAAAGCATTTCAGGATTTGTGGAACCGCATTCTCTCAGGAACACTGTCACAGTGTCACTAAACACAGGAATCCTAAATTAAGCAATCTGGGCGTAATAGCTCTAACTTTACTTGCGGAGCTGAAAACAACTAACACATTAAAGAAAAGCGTTTCTGCATTGGAAGTAACACTTTATTTCATTTGAAACAAACATCTTTCTTATTGGCAAGCTTTTATCTTAACATTGCATAAACTGACTATGTCTTACAGGGGAAAGACGCAGTCTAGCATATGTGGACCCGCTTTCTCTTCATTCTCTCATGAGCACTGACTAAGTGTCCCTGCTCATAGAAACGCTAAATTAAGACATCTGGGCGTAATAGCTCTAACTTTACTTGCGGAGCTGAAAACAACTAACACATTAAAGAAAAGCGTTTCTGCATTGGAAGTAACACTTTATTTCATTTGAAACAAACATCTTTCATATTGGAAAGCTTTTGTCTTAAAATTGCATAAACTAACTTTCTCTTACAGGGAATGAAGCATTTCAGCATATGTGGAACCGAGTTCTCTTCATTCACTCATGAGCATTGACACAGTGTCACTGCTCTTAGAAACGCTAAATTAAGCAATCTGGGCGTAATAGCTCTAACTTTACTTGCGGAGCTGAAAACAACTAACACATTAAGAAAACGCCTTTCTGCATTGCAAACAAGTGTCTATTTCATTTGAAACGAACATCTTTCATATTGGCAAGCTTTTGTCTTAACATCGCATAAACTAACTTTCTCTTACAGGGAAAAAAGCATTTCAGGATTTGTGGAACCGCATTCTCTCAGGAACACTGTCACAGTGTCACTAAACACAGGAATGCCAAATTAAGCTATCTGGGTATAGTAGCTCTAACTTTACTTGCGGAGGAGCAGAAAACAACGAACACATTAAAGAAAAGCGTTTCTGCATTGGAAGTAAGACTTTATTTCATTTGAAACAAACATCTTTCTTATTGGCAAGCTTTTATCTTAACATTGCATAAACTGACTATGTCTTACAGGGGAAAGACGCAGTCTAGCATATGTGGACCCGCTTTCTCTTCATTCTCTCATGAGCACTGACTAAGTGTCCCTGCTCATAGAAACGCTAAATTAAGACATCTGGGCGTAATAGCTCTAACTTTACTTGCGGAGCTGAAAACAACTAACACATTAAAGAAAAGCGTTTCTGCATTGGAAGTAACACTTTATTTCATTTGAAACAAACATCTTTCATATTGGAAAGCTTTTGTCTTAAAATTGCATAAACTAACTTTCTCTTACAGGGAATGAAGCATTTCAGCATATGTGGACCCGAGTTCTCTTCATTCACTCATGAGCATTGACACAGTGTCACTGCTCTTAGAAACGCTAAATTAAGCAATCTGGGCGTAATAGCTCTAACTTTACTTGCGGAGCTGAAAACAACTAACACATTAAGAAAACGCCTTTCTGCATTGCAAACAAGTGTCTATTTCATTTGAAACGAACATCTTTCATATTGGCAAGCTTTTGTCTTAACATCGCATAAACTAACTTTCTCTTACAGGGAAAAAAGCATTTCAGGATTTGTGGAACCGCATTCTCTCAGGAACACTGTCACAGTGTCACTAAACACAGGAATGCCAAATTAAGCTATCTGGGTATAGTAGCTCTAATTTTACTGGCGGAGGAGCAGAAAACAACGAACACATTAAAGAAAAGCGTTTCTGCATTGGAAGTAACACTTTATTTAATTTGAAACAAACATCTTTCTTATTGGCAAGCTTTTATCTTAACATTGCATAAACTGACTTTCTCTTACAGGGGAAAGACGCAGTTTAGCATATGTGGACCCGCATTCTCTTCATTCTCTCATGAGAACTGACTAAGTGTCCCTGCTCATAGAAACGCTAAATTAAGATATCTGGGCAATAACAGCTCTAACTTTACTTGCGGAGTTGAAAACAAGTAACACATGAAGAAAACGCAATTCTGCACTGCAAATAAGACTTTATTTCATTTGAAACAAACATCTTTCGTATTGGAAAGCTTTTGTCTTAACATTGCATGAACTAACTTTCTCTTACAGGGAATAAAGCATTTCAGCGTATGTGGACCCGAATTCTCTTCAGTCACTCATGAGCATTGACACAATATCACTGCTCATAGAAACGCTTAGTTCAACTGTCTGGGCGTAATAGCTCTAACTTTACTTGCGGAGCAGAAAACAACAAACACATTAAAGAAAAGCCTTTTTACATTGCAAATAAGACTTTATTTTATTTGAAACGAACATCTTTCATTTTGGCAAGCTTTTGTTTTAAAATTGCATAAACTGACATTTTCGTATTGGGAAAAAAGCATTTCAGCATATGTGGACCCGCATTCTCTCAGGAGCACTGACAGTGTTACAGTGCATAGAAACGCTAATTTAAGCAGTCTGGCCATAAGTAGCTCTCAGTTTACTTGCGGAGCAGAAAACCATTAACACATTAAAGAAAAGCGTTTCTGCATTGGAAGTAAGACTTTATTTCATTTGAAACAAACATCTTTCTTATTGGCAAGCTTTTAACTTAACATTGCATAAACTGACTTTCTCTTACAGGTGAAAGACGCAGTTTAGCATATGTGGACCCACATTCTCTTCATTCTCTCATGAGCACTGACTAAGTGTCCCTGCTCATAGAAACGCTAAATTAAGATGTCTGGGCAATAACAGCTCTAACTTTACTTGCGGAGCTGAAAACAACTAACACATTAAGAAAACGCCTTTCTGCATTGCAAACAAGTGTCTATTTCATTTGAAACGAACATCTTTCATATTGGCAAGCTTTTGTCTTAACATTGCATAAACTAACTTTCTCTTACAGGGAAAAAAGCATTTCAGAATTTGTGGAACCGCATTCTCTCAGGAACACTGTCACAGTGTCACTAAACACAGGAATGCCAAATTAAGCTATCTGGGTATAGTAGCTCTAACTTTACTTGCGGAGGAGCAGAAAACAACGAACACATTAAAGAAAAGCGTTTCTGCATTGGAAGTAAGACTTTATTTCATTTGAAACAAACATCTTTCTTATTGGCAAGCTTTTATCTTAACATTGCATAAACTGACTATGTCTTACAGGGGAAAGACGCAGTCTAGCATATGTGGACCCGCTTTCTCTTCATTCTCTCATGAGCACTGACTAAGTGTCCCTGCTCATAGAAACGCTAAATTAAGATATCTGGGCAATAACAGCTCTAACTTTACTTGCGGAGCTGAAAACAACTAAAGCATTAAGAAAACGCAATTCTGCACTGCAAATAAGACTTTATTTCATTTGAAACAAACATCTTTCATATTGGAAAGCTTTTGTCTTAACATTGCATAAACTAACTTTCTCTTACAGGGAATGAAACATTTCAGCATATGTGGACCCGAATTCTCTTCAGTCACTCATGAGCACTGACACAGTGTCACTGCTCATAGAAACGCTAAATTAAGATATCTGGGCAATAACAGCTCTAACTTTACTTGCGGAGCTAAAAACCACTAACACATTAAGAAAACGCCTTTCTGCATTGCAAACAAGTGTCTATTTCATTTGAAACGAACATCTTTCATATTGGCAAGCTTTTGTCTTAACATTGCATGAACTAACTTTCTCTTACAGGGAAAAAAGCATTTCAGGATTTGTGGAACCGCATTCTCTCAGGAACACTGTCACAGTGTCACTAAACACAGGAATCCTAAATTAAGCAATCTGGGCGTAATAGCTCTAACTTTACTTGCGGAGCTGAAAACAACTAACACATTAAAGAAAAGCGTTTCTGCATTGGAAGTAACACTTTATTTCATTTGAAACAAACATCTTTCTAATTGGCAAGCTTTTATCTTAACATTGCATAAACTGACTTTCTCTTACAGGGGAAAGACGCAGTTTAGCATATGTGGACCCGCATTCTCTTCATTCTCTCATGAGAACTGACTAAGTGTCCCTGCTCATAGAAACGCTAAATTAAGACATCTGGGCAATAACAGCTCTAACTTTACTTGCTGAGCTGAAAACAACTAACACATTAAGAAAACGCAATTCTGCACTGCAAATAAGACTTTATTTCATTTGAAACAAACATCTTTCGTATTGGAAAGCTTTTGTCTTAACATTGCATAAACTAACTTTCTCTTACAGGTAATGAAGCATTTCAGCGTATGTGGACCCGAATTCTCTTCAGTCACTCATGAGCATTGAAATAATATCACTGCTCATAGAAACGCTAAATTAAGCAATCTGGGCGTAATAGCTCTAACTTTACTTGCGGAGCTGAAAACAACTAACACATTAAGAAAACGCCTTTCTGCATTGCAAACAAGTGTCTGTTTCATTTGAAACGAACATCTTTCATATTGGCAAGCTTTTGTCTTAACATTGCATGATCTAACTTTCTCTTACAGGGAATAAAGCATTTCAGCGTATGTGGACCCGAATTCTCTTCAGTCACTCATGAGCATTGACACAGTGTCACTGCTCATAGAAACGCTAAATTAAGCAATCTGGGCGTAATAGCTCTAACTTTACTTGCGGAGCTGAAAACAACTAACACATTAAGAAAACGCCTTTCTGCATTGCAAACAAGTGTCTATTTCATTTGAAACGAACATCTTTCATATTGGCAAGCTTTTTTCTTAACATCGCATAAACTAACTTTCTCTTACAGGGAAAAAAGCATTTCAGGATTTGTGGAACCGCATTCTCTCAGGAATACTGTCACAGTGTCACTAAACACAGGAATGCCAAATTAAGCTATCTGGGTATAGTAGCTCTAACTTTACTTGCGGAGGAGCAGAAAACAACGAACACATTAAAGAAAAGCGTTTCTGCATTGGAAGTAACACTTTATTTCATTTGAAACAAACATCTTTCTAATTGGCAAGCTTTTATCTTAACATTGCATAAACTGACTTTCTCTTACAGGGGAAAGACGCAGTTTAGCATATGTGGACTCGCATTCTCTTCATTCTCTCATGAGCACTGACTAAGTGTCCCTGCTCATAGAAACGCTAAATTAAGATATCTGGGCAATAACAGCTCTAACTTTACTTGCGGAGCTGAAAACAACTAAAGCATTAAGAAAACGCAATTCTGCACTGCAAATAAGACTTTATTTCATTTGAAACAAACATCTTTCATATTGGAAAGCTTTTGTCTTAACATTGCATAAACTAACTTTCTCTTACAGGGAATGAAGCATTTCAGCATATGTGGACCCGAATTCTCTTCAGTCACTCATGAGCACTGACACAGTGTCACTGCTCATAGAAACGCTAAATTAAGATATCTGGGCAATAACAGCTCTAACTTTACTTGCGGAGCTAAAAACAACTAACACATTAAGAAAACGCCTTTCTGCATTGCAAACAAGTGTCTATTTCATTTGAAACGAACATCTTTCATATTGGCAAGCTTTTGTCTTAACATTGCATGAACTAACTTTCTCTTACAGGGAAAAAAGCATTTCAGGATTTGTGGAACCGCATTCTCTCAGGAACACTGTCACAGTGTCACTAAACACAGGAATCCTAAATTAAGCAATCTGGGCGTAATAGCTCTAACTTTACTTGCGGAGCTGAAAACAACTAACACATTAAAGAAAAGCGTTTCTGCATTGGAAGTAACACTTTATTTCATTTGAAACAAACATCTTTCTAATTGGCAAGCTTTTATCTTAACATTGCATGAACTGACTTTCTCTTACAGGGGAAAGACGCAGTTTAGCATATGTGGACCCGCATTCTCTTCATTCTCTCATGAGAACTGACTAAGTGTCCCTGCTCATAGAAACGCTAAATTAAGACATCTGGGCAATAACAGCTCTAACTTTACTTGCTGAGCTGAAAACAACTAACACATTAAGAAAACGCAATTCTGCACTGCAAATAAGACTTTATTTCATTTGAAACAAACATCTTTCGTATTGGAAAGCTTTTGTCTTAACATTGCATAAACTAACTTTCTCTTACAGGTAATGAAGCATTTCAGCGTATGTGGACCCGAATTCTCTTCAGTCACTCATGAGCATTGAAATAATATCACTGCTCATAGAAACGCTAAATTAAGCAATCTGGGCGTAATAGCTCTAACTTTACTTGCGGAGCTGAAAACAACTAACACATTAAGAAAACGCCTTTCTGCATTGCAAACAAGTGTCTGTTTCATTTGAAACGAACATCTTTCATATTGGCAAGCTTTTGTCTTAACATTGCATAAACTAACTTTCTCTTACAGGGAATAAAGCATTTCAGCGTATGTGGACCCGAATTCTCTTCAGTCACTCATGAGCATTGACACAATATCACTGCTCATAGAAACGCTAAATTAAGCAATCTGGGCGTAATAGCTCTAACTTTACTTGCGGAGCAGAAAACAACAAACACATTAAAGAAAAGCCTTTTTACATTGCAAATAAGACTTTATTTTATTTGAAACGAACATCTTTCATTTTGGCAAGCTTTTGTTTTAAAATTGCATAAACTGACATTTTCGTATTGGGAAAAAAGCATTTCAGCATATGTGGACCCGCATTCTCTCAGGAGCACTGACAGTGTTACAGTGCATAGAAACGCTAATTTAAGCAGTCTGGCCATAAGTAGCTCTCAGTTTACTTGCGGAGCAGAAAACCATTAACACATTAAAGAAAAGCGTTTCTGCATTGGAAGTAAGACTTTATTTCATTTGAAACAAACATCTTTCTTATTGGCAAGCTTTTAACTTAACATTGCATAAACTGACTTTCTCTTACAGGGGAAAGACGCAGTTTAGCATATGTGGACCCACATTCTCTTCATTCTCTCATGAGCACTGACTAAGTGTCCCTGCTCATAGAAACGCTAAATTAAGATGTCTGGGCAATAACAGCTCTAACTTTACTTGCGGAGCTGAAAACAACTAACACATTAAGAAAACGCCTTTCTGCATTGCAAACAAGTGTCTATTTCATTTGAAACGAACATCTTTCTTATTGGCAAGCTTTTGTCTTAACATTGCATAAACTAACTTTCTCTTACAGGGAAAAAAGCATTTCAGGATTTGTGGAACCGCATTCTCTCATGAGCACTGACTAAGTGTCCCTGCTCATAGAAACGCTAAATTAAGACATCTGGGCGTAATAGCTCTAACTTTACTTGCGGAGCTGAAAACAACTAACACATTAAAGAAAAGCGTTTCTGCATTGGAAGTAACACTTTATTTCATTTGAAACAAACATCTTTCATATTGGAAAGCTTTTGTCTTAAAATTGCATAAACTAACTTTCTCTTACAGGGAATGAAGCATTTCAGCATATGTGGACCCGAGTTCTCTTCATTCACTCATGAGCATTGACACAGTGTCACTGCTCTTAGAAACGCTAAATTAAGCAATCTGGGCGTAATAGCTCTAACTTTACTTGCGGAGCTGAAAACAACTAACACATTAAGAAAACGCCTTTCTGCATTGCAAACAAGTGTCTATTTCATTTGAAACGAACATCTTTCATATTGGCAAGCTTTTGTCTTAACATCGCATAAACTAACTTTCTCTTACAGGGAAAAAAGCATTTCAGGATTTGTGGAACCGCATTCTCTCAGGAACACTGTCACAGTGTCACTAAACACAGGAATGCCAAATTAAGCTATCTGGGTATAGTAGCTCTAATTTTACTGGCGGAGGAGCAGAAAACAACGAACACATTAAAGAAAAGCGTTTCTGCATTGGAAGTAACACTTTATTTAATTTGAAACAAACATCTTTCTTATTGGTAAGCTTTTATCTTAACATTGCATAAACTGACTTTCTCTTACAGGGGAAAGACGCAGTTTAGCATATGTGGACCCGCATTCTCTTCATTCTCTCATGAGAACTGACTAAGTGTCCCTGCTCATAGAAACGCTAAATTAAGATATCTGGGCAATAACAGCTCTAACTTTACTTGCGGAGTTGAAAACAAGTAACACATGAAGAAAACGCAATTCTGCACTGCAAATAAGACTTTATTTCATTTGAAACAAACATCTTTCGTATTGGAAAGCTTTTGTCTTAACATTGCATAAACTAACTTTCTCTTACAGGTAATGAAGCATTTCAGGATTTGTGGAACCGCATTCTCTCAGGAACACTGTCACAGTGTCACTAAACACAGGAATCCTAAATTAAGCAATCTGGGCGTAATAGCTCTAACTTTACTTGCGGAGCTGAAAACAACTAACACATTAAAGAAAAGCGTTTCTGCATTGGAAGTAACACTTTATTTCATTTGAAACAAACATCTTTCTAATTGGCAAGCTTTTATCTTAACATTGCATAAACTGACTTTCTCTTACAGGGGAAAGACGCAGTTTAGCATATGTGGACCCGCATTCTCTTCATTCTCTCATGAGAACTGACTAAGTGTCCCTGCTCATAGAAACGCTAAATTAAGACATCTGGGCAATAACAGCTCTAACTTTACTTGCTGAGCTGAAAACAACTAACACATTAAGAAAACGCAATTCTGCACTGCAAATAAGACTTTATTTCATTTGAAACAAACATCTTTCGTATTGGAAAGCTTTTGTCTTAACATTGCATAAACTAACTTTCTCTTACAGGTAATGAAGCATTTCAGCGTATGTGGACCCGAATTCTCTTCAGTCACTCATGAGCATTGAAATAATATCACTGCTCATAGAAACGCTAAATTAAGCAATCTGGGCGTAATAGCTCTAACTTTACTTGCGGAGCTGAAAACAACTAACACATTAAGAAAACGCCTTTCTGCATTGCAAACAAGTGTCTGTTTCATTTGAAACGAACATCTTTCATATTGGCAAGCTTTTGTCTTAACATTGCATAAACTAACTTTCTCTTACAGGGAAAAAAGCATTTCAGGATTTGTGGAACCGCATTCTCTCAGGAACACTGTCACAGTGTCACTAAACACAGGAATCCTAAATTAAGCAATCTGGGCGTAATAGCTCTAACTTTACTTGCGGAGCTGAAAACAACTAACACATTAAAGAAAAGCGTTTCTGCATTGGAAGTAACACTTTATTTCATTTGAAACAAACATCTTTCTAATTGGCAAGCTTTTATCTTAACATTGCATGAACTGACTTTCTCTTACAGGGGAAAGACGCAGTTTAGCATATGTGGACCCGCATTCTCTTCTTTCTCTCATGAGAACTGACTAAGTGTCCCTGCTCATAGAAACGCTAAATTAAGACATCTGGGCAATAACAGCTCTAACTTTACTTGCTGAGCTGAAAACAACTAACACATTAAGAAAACGCAATTCTGCACTGCAAATAAGACTTTATTTCATTTGAAACAAACATCTTTCGTATTGGAAAGCTTTTGTCTTAACATTGCATAAACTAACTTTCTCTTACAGGTAATGAAGCATTTCAGCGTATGTGGACCCGAATTCTCTTCAGTCACTCATGAGCATTGAAATAATATCACTGCTCATAGAAACGCTAAATTAAGCAATCTGGGCGTAATAGCTCTAACTTTACTTGCGGAGCTGAAAACAACTAACACATTAAGAAAACGCCTTTCTGCATTGCAAACAAGTGTCTGTTTCATTTGAAACGAACATCTTTCATATTGGCAAGCTTTTGTCTTAACATTGCATAAACTAACTTTCTCTTACAGGGAATAAAGCATTTCAGCGTATGTGGACCCGAATTCTCTTCAGTCACTCATGAGCATTGACACAATATCACTGCTCATAGAAACGCTAAATTAAGCAATCTGGGCGTAATAGCTCTAACTTTACTTGCGGAGCAGAAAACAACAAACACATTAAAGAAAAGCCTTTTTACATTGCAAATAAGACTTTATTTTATTTGAAACGAACATCTTTCATTTTGGCAAGCTTTTGTTTTAAAATTGCATAAACTGACATTTTCGTATTGGGAAAAAAGCATTTCAGCATATGTGGACCCGCATTCTCTCAGGAGCACTGACAGTGTTACAGTGCATAGAAACGCTAATTTAAGCAGTCTGGCCATAAGTAGCTCTCAGTTTACTTGCGGAGCAGAAAACCATTAACACATTAAAGAAAAGCGTTTCTGCATTGGAAGTAAGACTTTATTTCATTTGAAACAAACATCTTTCTTATTGGCAAGCTTTTAACTTAACATTGCATGAACTGACTTTCTCTTACAGGGGAAAGACGCAGTTTAGCATATGTGGACCCACATTCTCTTCATTCTCTCATGAGCACTGACTAAGTGTCCCTGCTCATAGAAACGCTAAATTAAGATGTCTGGGCAATAACAGCTCTAACTTTACTTGCGGAGCTGAAAACAACTAACACATTAAGAAAACGCCTTTCTGCATTGCAAACAAGTGTCTATTTCATTTGAAACGAACATCTTTCATATTGGCAAGCTTTTGTCTTAACATTGCATAAACTAACTTTCTCTTACAGGGAAAAAAGCATTTCAGGATTTGTGGAACCGCATTCTCTCATGAGCACTGACTAAGTGTCCCTGCTCATAGAAACGCTAAATTAAGACATCTGGGCGTAATAGCTCTAACTTTACTTGCGGAGCTGAAAACAACTAACACATTAAAGAAAAGCGTTTGTGCATTGGAAGTAACACTTTATTTCATTTGAAACAAACATCTTTCATATTGGAAAGCTTTTGTCTTAAAATTGCATAAACTAACTTTCTCTTACAGGGAATGAAGCATTTCAGCATATGTGGACCCGAGTTCTCTTCATTCACTCATGAGCATTGACACAGTGTCACTGCTCTTAGAAACGCTAAATTAAGCAATCTGGGCGTAATAGCTCTAACTTTACTTGCGGAGCTGAAAACAACTAACACATTAAGAAAACGCCTTTCTGCATTGCAAACAAGTGTCTATTTCATTTGAAACGAACATCTTTCATATTGGCAAGCTTTTGTCTTAACATCGCATAAACTAACTTTCTCTTACAGGGAAAAAAGCATTTCAGGATTTGTGGAACCGCATTCTCTCAGGAACACTGTCACAGTGTCACTAAACACAGGAATGCCAAATTAAGCTATCTGGGTATAGTAGCTCTAATTTTACTGGCGGAGGAGCAGAAAACAACGAACACATTAAAGAAAAGCGTTTCTGCATTGGAAGTAACACTTTATTTAATTTGAAACAAACATCTTTCTTATTGGCAAGCTTTTATCTTAACATTGCATAAACTGACTTTCTCTTACAGGGGAAAGACGCAGTTTAGCATATGTGGACCCGCATTCTCTTCATTCTCTCATGAGAACTGACTAAGTGTCCCTGCTCATAGAAACGCTAAATTAAGATATCTGGGCAATAACAGCTCTAACTTTACTTGCGGAGTTGAAAACAAGTAACACATGAAGAAAACGCAATTCTGCACTGCAAATAAGACTTTATTTCATTTGAAACAAACATCTTTCGTATTGGAAAGCTTTTGTCTTAACATTGCATAAACTAACTTTCTCTTACAGGTAATGAAGCATTTCAGCGTATGTGGACCCGAATTCTCTTCAGTCACTCATGAGCATTGAAATAATATCACTGCTCATAGAAACGCTAAATTAAGCAATCTGGGCGTAATAGCTCTAACTTTATTTGCGGAGCTGAAAACAACTAACACATTAAGAAAACGCCTTTCTGCATTGCAAACAAGTGTCTGTTTCATTTGAAACGAACATCTTTCATATTGGCAAGCTTTTGTCTTAACATTGCATGAACTAACTTTCTCTTACAGGGAAAAAAGCATTTCAGGATTTGTGGAACCGCATTCTCTCAGGAACACTGTCACAGTGTCACTAAACACAGGAATCCTAAATTAAGCAATCTGGGCGTAATAGCTCTAACTTTACTTGCGGAGCTGAAAACAACTAACACATTAAAGAAAAGCGTTTCTGCATTGGAAGTAACACTTTATTTCATTTGAAACAAACATCTTTCTAATTGGCAAGCTTTTATCTTAACATTGCATAAACTGACTTTCTCTTACAGGGGAAAGACGCAGTTTAGCATATGTGGACCCGCATTCTCTTCATTCTCTCATGAGAACTGACTAAGTGTCCCTGCTCATAGAAACGCTAAATTAAGACATCTGGGCAATAACAGCTCTAACTTTACTTGCTGAGCTGAAAACAACTAACACATTAAGAAAACGCAATTCTGCACTGCAAATAAGACTTTATTTCATTTGAAACAAACATCTTTCGTATTGGAAAGCTTTTGTCTTAACATTGCATAAACTAACTTTCTCTTACAGGTAATGAAGCATTTCAGCGTATGTGGACCCGAATTCTCTTCAGTCACTCATGAGCATTGAAATAATATCACTGCTCATAGAAACGCTAAATTAAGCAATCTGGGCGTAATAGCTCTAACTTTACTTGCGGAGCTGAAAACAACTAACACATTAAGAAAACGCCTTTCTGCATTGCAAACAAGTGTCTGTTTCATTTGAAACGAACATCTTTCATATTGGCAAGCTTTTGTCTTAACATTGCATAAACTAACTTTCTCTTACAGGGAATAAAGCATTTCAGCGTATGTGGACCCGAATTCTCTTCAGTCACTCATGAGCATTGACACAATATCACTGCTCATAGAAACGCTAAATTAAGCAATCTGGGCGTAATAGCTCTAACTTTACTTGCGGAGCAGAAAACAACAAACACATTAAAGAAAAGCCTTTTTACATTGCAAATAAGACTTTATTTTATTTGAAACGAACATCTTTCATTTTGGCAAGCTTTTGTTTTAAAATTGCATAAACTGACATTTTCGTATTGGGAAAAAAGCATTTCAGCATATGTGGACCCGCATTCTCTCAGGAGCACTGACAGTGTTACAGTGCATAGAAACGCTAATTTAAGCAGTCTGGCCATAAGTAGCTCTCAGTTTACTTGCGGAGCAGAAAACCATTAACACATTAAAGAAAAGCGTTTCTGCATTGGAAGTAAGACTTTATTTCATTTGAAACAAACATCTTTCTTATTGGCAAGCTTTTAACTTAACATTGCATAAACTGACTTTCTCTTACAGGGGAAAGACGCAGTTTAGCATATGTGGACCCACATTCTCTTCATTCTCTCATGAGCACTGACTAAGTGTCCCTGCTCATAGAAACGCTAAATTAAGATGTCTGGGCAATAACAGCTCTAACTTTACTTGCGGAGCTGAAAACAACTAACACATTAAGAAAACGCCTTTCTGCATTGCAAACAAGTGTCTATTTCATTTGAAACGAACATCTTTCATATTGGCAAGCTTTTGTCTTAACATTGCATAAACTAACTTTCTCTTACAGGGAAAAAAGCATTTCAGGATTTGTGGAACCGCATTCTCTCAGGAACACTGTCACAGTGTCACTAAACACAGGAATGCCAAATTAAGCTATCTGGGTATAGTAGCTCTAACTTTACTTGCGGAGGAGCAGAAAACAACGAACACATTAAAGAAAAGCGTTTCTGCATTGGAAGTAAGACTTTATTTCATTTGAAACAAACATCTTTCTTATTGGCAAGCTTTTATCTTAACATTGCATAAACTGACTATGTCTTACAGGGGAAAGACGCAGTCTAGCATATGTGGACCCGCTTTCTCTTCATTCTCTCATGAGCACTGACTAAGTTTCCCTGCTCATAGAAACGCTAAATTAAGACATCTGGGCGTAATAGCTCTAACTTTACTTGCGGAGCTGAAAACAACTAACACATTAAGAAAACGCCTTTCTGCATTGCAAACAAGTGTCTATTTCATTTGAAACGAACATCTTTCATATTGGCAAGCTTTTGTCTTAACATCGCATAAACTAACTTTCTCTTACAGGGAAAAAAGCATTTCAGGATTTGTGGAACCGCATTCTCTCAGGAACACTGTCACAGTGTCACTAAACACAGGAATGCCAAATTAAGCTATCTGGGTATAGTAGCTCTAATTTTACTGGCGGAGGAGCAGAAAACAACGAACACATTAAAGAAAAGCGTTTCTGCATTGGAAGTAACACTTTATTTAATTTGAAACAAACATCTTTCTTATTGGCAAGCTTTTATCTTAACATTGCATAAACTGACTTTCTCTTACAGGGGAAAGACGCAGTTTAGCATATGTGGACCCGCATTCTCTTCATTCTCTCATGAGAACTGACTAAGTGTCCCTGCTCATAGAAACGCTAAATTAAGATATCTGGGCAATAACAGCTCTAACTTTACTTGCGGAGTTGAAAACAAGTAACACATGAAGAAAACGCAATTCTGCACTGCAAATAAGACTTTATTTCATTTGAAACAAACATCTTTCGTATTGGAAAGCTTTTGTCTTAACATTGCATGAACTAACTTTCTCTTACAGGGAATAAAGCATTTCAGCGTATGTGGACCCGAATTCTCTTCAGTCACTCATGAGCATTGACACAATATCACTGCTCATAGAAACGCTTAGTTCAACTGTCTGGGCGTAATAGCTCTAACTTTACTTGCGGAGCAGAAAACAACAAACACATTAAAGAAAAGCCTTTTTACATTGCAAATAAGACTTTATTTTATTTGAAACGAACATCTTTCATTTTGGCAAGCTTTTGTTTTAAAATTGCATAAACTGACATTTTCGTATTGGGAAAAAAGCATTTCAGCATATGTGGACCCGCATTCTCTCAGGAGCACTGACAGTGTTACAGTGCATAGAAACGCTAATTTAAGCAGTCTGGCCATAAGTAGCTCTCAGTTTACTTGCGGAGCAGAAAACCATTAACACATTAAAGAAAAGCGTTTCTGCATTGGAAGTAAGACTTTATTTCATTTGAAACAAACATCTTTCTTATTGGCAAGCTTTTAACTTAACATTGCATAAACTGACTTTCTCTTACAGGTGAAAGACGCAGTTTAGCATATGTGGACCCACATTCTCTTCATTCTCTCATGAGCACTGACTAAGTGTCCCTGCTCATAGAAACGCTAAATTAAGATGTCTGGGCAATAACAGCTCTAACTTTACTTGCGGAGCTGAAAACAACTAACACATTAAGAAAACGCCTTTCTGCATTGCAAACAAGTGTCTATTTCATTTGAAACGAACATCTTTCATATTGGCAAGCTTTTGTCTTAACATTGCATAAACTAACTTTCTCTTACAGGGAAAAAAGCATTTCAGGATTTGTGGAACCGCATTCTCTCAGGAACACTGTCACAGTGTCACTAAACACAGGAATGCCAAATTAAGCTATCTGGGTATAGTAGCTCTAACTTTACTTGCGGAGGAGCAGAAAACAACGAACACATTAAAGAAAAGCGTTTCTGCATTGGAAGTAACACTTTATTTCATTTGAAACAAACATCTTTCTAATTGGCAAGCTTTTATCTTAACATTGCATAAACTGACTTTCTCTTACAGGGGAAAGACGCAGTTTAGCATATGTGGACTCGCATTCTCTTCATTCTCTCATGAGCACTGACTAAGTGTCCCTGCTCATAGAAACGCTAAATTAAGATATCTGGGCAATAACAGCTCTAACTTTACTTGCGGAGCTGAAAACAACTAAAGCATTAAGAAAACGCAATTCTGCACTGCAAATAAGACTTTATTTCATTTGAAACAAACATCTTTCATATTGGAAAGCTTTTGTCTTAACATTGCATAAACTAACTTTCTCTTACAGGGAATGAAGCATTTCAGCGTATGTGGACCCGAATTCTCTTCAGTCACTCATGAGCATTGAAATAATATCACTGCTCATAGAAATGCTAAATTAAGCAATCTGGGCGTAATAGCTCTAACTTTACTTGCGGAGCTGAAAACAACTAACACATTAAGAAAACGCCTTTCTGCATTGCAAACAAGTGTCTGTTTCATTTGAAACGAACATCTTTCATATTGGCAAGCTTTTGTCTTAACATTGCATAAACTAACTTTCTCTTACAGGGAATAAAGCATTTCAGCGTATGTGGACCCGAATTCTCTTCAGTCACTCATGAGCATTGACACAATATCACTGCTCATAGAAACGCTAAATTAAGCAATCTGGGCGTAATAGCTCTAACTTTACTTGCGGAGCAGAAAACAACAAACACATTAAAGAAAAGCCTTTTTACATTGCAAATAAGACTTTATTTTATTTGAAACGAACATCTTTCATTTTGGCAAGCTTTTGTTTTAAAATTGCATAAACTGACATTTTCGTATTGGGAAAAAAGCATTTCAGCATATGTGGACCCGCATTCTCTCAGGAGCACTGACAGTGTTACAGTGCATAGAAACGCTAATTTAAGCAGTCTGGCCATAAGTAGCTCTCAGTTTACTTGCGGAGCAGAAAACCATTAACACATTAAAGAAAAGCGTTTCTGCATTGGAAGTAAGACTTTATTTCATTTGAAACAAACATCTTTCTTATTGGCAAGCTTTTAACTTAACATTGCATAAACTGACTTTCTCTTACAGGGGAAAGACGCAGTTTAGCATATGTGGACCCACATTCTCTTCATTCTCTCATGAGCACTGACTAAGTGTCCCTGCTCATAGAAACGCTAAATTAAGATGTCTGGGCAATAACAGCTCTAACTTTACTTGCGGAGCTGAAAACAACTAACACATTAAGAAAACGCCTTTCTGCATTGCAAACAAGTGTCTATTTCATTTGAAACGAACATCTTTCATATTGGCAAGCTTTTGTCTTAACATTGCATAAACTAACTTTCTCTTACAGGGAAAAAAGCATTTCAGGATTTGTGGAACCGCATTCTCTCAGGAACACTGTCACAGTGTCACTAAACACAGGAATGCCAAATTAAGCTATCTGGGTATAGTAGCTCTAACTTTACTTGCGGAGGAGCAGAAAACAACGAACACATTAAAGAAAAGCGTTTCTGCATTGGAAGTAAGACTTTATTTCATTTGAAACAAACATCTTTCTTATTGGCAAGCTTTTATCTTAACATTGCATAAACTGACTATGTCTTACAGGGGAAAGACGCAGTCTAGCATATGTGGACCCGCTTTCTCTTCATTCTCTCATGAGCACTGACTAAGTTTCCCTGCTCATAGAAACGCTAAATTAAGACATCTGGGCGTAAAAGCTCTAACTTTACTTGCGGAGCTGAAAACAACTAACACATTAAAGAAAAGCGTTTCTGCATTGGAAGTAACACTTTATTTCATTTGAAACAAACATCTTTCATATTGGAAAGCTTTTGTCTTAAAATTGCATAAACTAACTTTCTCTTACAGGGAATGAAGCATTTCAGCATATGTGGACCCGAGTTCTCTTCATTCACTCATGAGCATTGACACAGTGTCACTGCTCTTAGAAACGCTAAATTAAGCAATCTGGGCGTAATAGCTCTAACTTTACTTGCGGAGCTGAAAACAACTAACACATTAAGAAAACGCCTTTCTGCATTGCAAACAAGTGTCTATTTCATTTGAAACGAACATCTTTCATATTGGCAAGCTTTTGTCTTAACATCGCATAAACTAACTTTCTCTTACAGGGAAAAAAGCATTTCAGGATTTGTGGAACCGCATTCTCTCAGGAACACTGTCACAGTGTCACTAAACACAGGAATCCTAAATTAAGCAATCTGGGCGTAATAGCTCTAACTTTACTTGCGGAGCTGAAAACAACTAACACATTAAAGAAAAGCGTTTCTGCATTGGAAGTAACACTTTATTTCATTTGAAACAAACATCTTTCTAATTGGCAAGCTTTTATCTTAACATTGCATAAACTGACTTTCTCTTACAGGGGAAAGACGCAGTTTAGCATATGTGGACCCGCATTCTCTTCATTCTCTCATGAGAACTGACTAAGTGTCCCTGCTCATAGAAACGCTAAATTAAGACATCTGGGCAATAACAGCTCTAACTTTACTTGCTGAGCTGAAAACAACTAACACATTAAGAAAACGCAATTCTGCACTGCAAATAAGACTTTATTTCATTTGAAACAAACATCTTTCGTATTGGAAAGCTTTTGTCTTAACATTGCATAAACTAACTTTCTCTTACAGGTAATGAAGCATTTCAGCGTATGTGGACCCGAATTCTCTTCAGTCACTCATGAGCATTGAAATAATATCACTGCTCATAGAAACGCTAAATTAAGCAATCTGGGCGTAATAGCTCTAACTTTACTTGCGGAGCTGAAAACAACTAACACATTAAGAAAACGCCTTTCTGCATTGCAAACAAGTGTCTGTTTCATTTGAAACGAACATCTTTCATATTGGCAAGCTTTTGTCTTAACATTGCATAAACTAACTTTCTCTTACAGGGAAAAAAGCATTTCAGGATTTGTGGAACCGCATTCTCTCAGGAACACTGTCACAGTGTCACTAAACACAGGAATCCTAAATTAAGCAATCTGGGCGTAATAGCTCTAACTTTACTTGCGGAGCTGAAAACAACTAACACATTAAAGAAAAGCGTTTCTGCATTGGAAGTAACACTTTATTTCATTTGAAACAAACATCTTTCTAATTGGCAAGCTTTTATCTTAACATTGCATGAACTGACTTTCTCTTACAGGGGAAAGACGCAGTTTAGCATATGTGGACCCGCATTCTCTTCTTTCTCTCATGAGAACTGACTAAGTGTCCCTGCTCATAGAAACGCTAAATTAAGACATCTGGGCAATAACAGCTCTAACTTTACTTGCTGAGCTGAAAACAACTAACACATTAAGAAAACGCAATTCTGCACTGCAAATAAGACTTTATTTCATTTGAAACAAACATCTTTCGTATTGGAAAGCTTTTGTCTTAACATTGCATAAACTAACTTTCTCTTACAGGTAATGAAGCATTTCAGCGTATGTGGACCCGAATTCTCTTCAGTCACTCATGAGCATTGAAATAATATCACTGCTCATAGAAACGCTAAATTAAGCAATCTGGGCGTAATAGCTCTAACTTTACTTGCGGAGCTGAAAACAACTAACACATTAAGAAAACGCCTTTCTGCATTGCAAACAAGTGTCTGTTTCATTTGAAACGAACATCTTTCATATTGGCAAGCTTTTGTCTTAACATTGCATAAACTAACTTTCTCTTACAGGGAATAAAGCATTTCAGCGTATGTGGACCCGAATTCTCTTCAGTCACTCATGAGCATTGACACAATATCACTGCTCATAGAAACGCTAAATTAAGCAATCTGGGCGTAATAGCTCTAACTTTACTTGCGGAGCAGAAAACAACAAACACATTAAAGAAAAGCCTTTTTACATTGCAAATAAGACTTTATTTTATTTGAAACGAACATCTTTCATTTTGGCAAGCTTTTGTTTTAAAATTGCATAAACTGACATTTTCGTATTGGGAAAAAAGCATTTCAGCATATGTGGACCCGCATTCTCTCAGGAGCACTGACAGTGTTACAGTGCATAGAAACGCTAATTTAAGCAGTCTGGCCATAAGTAGCTCTCAGTTTACTTGCGGAGCAGAAAACCATTAACACATTAAAGAAAAGCGTTTCTGCATTGGAAGTAAGACTTTATTTCATTTGAAACAAACATCTTTCTTATTGGCAAGCTTTTAACTTAACATTGCATGAACTGACTTTCTCTTACAGGGGAAAGACGCAGTTTAGCATATGTGGACCCACATTCTCTTCATTCTCTCATGAGCACTGACTAAGTGTCCCTGCTCATAGAAACGCTAAATTAAGATGTCTGGGCAATAACAGCTCTAACTTTACTTGCGGAGCTGAAAACAACTAACACATTAAGAAAACGCCTTTCTGCATTGCAAACAAGTGTCTATTTCATTTGAAACGAACATCTTTCATATTGGCAAGCTTTTGTCTTAACATTGCATAAACTAACTTTCTCTTACAGGGAAAAAAGCATTTCAGGATTTGTGGAACCGCATTCTCTCATGAGCACTGACTAAGTGTCCCTGCTCATAGAAACGCTAAATTAAGACATCTGGGCGTAATAGCTCTAACTTTACTTGCGGAGCTGAAAACAACTAACACATTAAAGAAAAGCGTTTGTGCATTGGAAGTAACACTTTATTTCATTTGAAACAAACATCTTTCATATTGGAAAGCTTTTGTCTTAAAATTGCATAAACTAACTTTCTCTTACAGGGAATGAAGCATTTCAGCATATGTGGACCCGAGTTCTCTTCATTCACTCATGAGCATTGACACAGTGTCACTGCTCTTAGAAACGCTAAATTAAGCAATCTGGGCGTAATAGCTCTAACTTTACTTGCGGAGCTGAAAACAACTAACACATTAAGAAAACGCCTTTCTGCATTGCAAACAAGTGTCTATTTCATTTGAAACGAACATCTTTCATATTGGCAAGCTTTTGTCTTAACATCGCATAAACTAACTTTCTCTTACAGGGAAAAAAGCATTTCAGGATTTGTGGAACCGCATTCTCTCAGGAACACTGTCACAGTGTCACTAAACACAGGAATGCCAAATTAAGCTATCTGGGTATAGTAGCTCTAATTTTACTGGCGGAGGAGCAGAAAACAACGAACACATTAAAGAAAAGCGTTTCTGCATTGGAAGTAACACTTTATTTAATTTGAAACAAACATCTTTCTTATTGGCAAGCTTTTATCTTAACATTGCATAAACTGACTTTCTCTTACAGGGGAAAGACGCAGTTTAGCATATGTGGACCCGCATTCTCTTCATTCTCTCATGAGAACTGACTAAGTGTCCCTGCTCATAGAAACGCTAAATTAAGATATCTGGGCAATAACAGCTCTAACTTTACTTGCGGAGTTGAAAACAAGTAACACATGAAGAAAACGCAATTCTGCACTGCAAATAAGACTTTATTTCATTTGAAACAAACATCTTTCGTATTGGAAAGCTTTTGTCTTAACATTGCATAAACTAACTTTCTCTTACAGGTAATGAAGCATTTCAGCGTATGTGGACCCGAATTCTCTTCAGTCACTCATGAGCATTGAAATAATATCACTGCTCATAGAAACGCTAAATTAAGCAATCTGGGCGTAATAGCTCTAACTTTATTTGCGGAGCTGAAAACAACTAACACATTAAGAAAACGCCTTTCTGCATTGCAAACAAGTGTCTGTTTCATTTGAAACGAACATCTTTCATATTGGCAAGCTTTTGTCTTAACATTGCATGAACTAACTTTCTCTTACAGGGAAAAAAGCATTTCAGGATTTGTGGAACCGCATTCTCTCAGGAACACTGTCACAGTGTCACTAAACACAGGAATCCTAAATTAAGCAATCTGGGCGTAATAGCTCTAACTTTACTTGCGGAGCTGAAAACAACTAACACATTAAAGAAAAGCGTTTCTGCATTGGAAGTAACACTTTATTTCATTTGAAACAAACATCTTTCTAATTGGCAAGCTTTTATCTTAACATTGCATAAACTGACTTTCTCTTACAGGGGAAAGACGCAGTTTAGCATATGTGGACCCGCATTCTCTTCATTCTCTCATGAGAACTGACTAAGTGTCCCTGCTCATAGAAACGCTAAATTAAGACATCTGGGCAATAACAGCTCTAACTTTACTTGCTGAGCTGAAAACAACTAACACATTAAGAAAACGCAATTCTGCACTGCAAATAAGACTTTATTTCATTTGAAACAAACATCTTTCGTATTGGAAAGCTTTTGTCTTAACATTGCATAAACTAACTTTCTCTTACAGGTAATGAAGCATTTCAGCGTATGTGGACCCGAATTCTCTTCAGTCACTCATGAGCATTGAAATAATATCACTGCTCATAGAAACGCTAAATTAAGCAATCTGGGCGTAATAGCTCTAACTTTACTTGCGGAGCTGAAAACAACTAACACATTAAGAAAACGCCTTTCTGCATTGCAAACAAGTGTCTGTTTCATTTGAAACGAACATCTTTCATATTGGCAAGCTTTTGTCTTAACATTGCATAAACTAACTTTCTCTTACAGGGAATAAAGCATTTCAGCGTATGTGGACCCGAATTCTCTTCAGTCACTCATGAGCATTGACACAATATCACTGCTCATAGAAACGCTAAATTAAGCAATCTGGGCGTAATAGCTCTAACTTTACTTGCGGAGCAGAAAACAACAAACACATTAAAGAAAAGCCTTTTTACATTGCAAATAAGACTTTATTTTATTTGAAACGAACATCTTTCATTTTGGCAAGCTTTTGTTTTAAAATTGCATAAACTGACATTTTCGTATTGGGAAAAAAGCATTTCAGCATATGTGGACCCGCATTCTCTCAGGAGCACTGACAGTGTTACAGTGCATAGAAACGCTAATTTAAGCAGTCTGGCCATAAGTAGCTCTCAGTTTACTTGCGGAGCAGAAAACCATTAACACATTAAAGAAAAGCGTTTCTGCATTGGAAGTAAGACTTTATTTCATTTGAAACAAACATCTTTCTTATTGGCAAGCTTTTAACTTAACATTGCATAAACTGACTTTCTCTTACAGGGGAAAGACGCAGTTTAGCATATGTGGACCCACATTCTCTTCATTCTCTCATGAGCACTGACTAAGTGTCCCTGCTCATAGAAACGCTAAATTAAGATGTCTGGGCAATAACAGCTCTAACTTTACTTGCGGAGCTGAAAACAACTAACACATTAAGAAAACGCCTTTCTGCATTGCAAACAAGTGTCTATTTCATTTGAAACGAACATCTTTCATATTGGCAAGCTTTTGTCTTAACATTGCATAAACTAACTTTCTCTTACAGGGAAAAAAGCATTTCAGGATTTGTGGAACCGCATTCTCTCAGGAACACTGTCACAGTGTCACTAAACACAGGAATGCCAAATTAAGCTATCTGGGTATAGTAGCTCTAACTTTACTTGCGGAGGAGCAGAAAACAACGAACACATTAAAGAAAAGCGTTTCTGCATTGGAAGTAAGACTTTATTTCATTTGAAACAAACATCTTTCTTATTGGCAAGCTTTTATCTTAACATTGCATAAACTGACTATGTCTTACAGGGGAAAGACGCAGTCTAGCATATGTGGACCCGCTTTCTCTTCATTCTCTCATGAGCACTGACTAAGTTTCCCTGCTCATAGAAACGCTAAATTAAGACATCTGGGCGTAATAGCTCTAACTTTACTTGCGGAGCTGAAAACAACTAACACATTAAGAAAACGCCTTTCTGCATTGCAAACAAGTGTCTATTTCATTTGAAACGAACATCTTTCATATTGGCAAGCTTTTGTCTTAACATCGCATAAACTAACTTTCTCTTACAGGGAAAAAAGCATTTCAGGATTTGTGGAACCGCATTCTCTCAGGAACACTGTCACAGTGTCACTAAACACAGGAATGCCAAATTAAGCTATCTGGGTATAGTAGCTCTAATTTTACTGGCGGAGGAGCAGAAAACAACGAACACATTAAAGAAAAGCGTTTCTGCATTGGAAGTAACACTTTATTTAATTTGAAACAAACATCTTTCTTATTGGCAAGCTTTTATCTTAACATTGCATAAACTGACTTTCTCTTACAGGGGAAAGACGCAGTTTAGCATATGTGGACCCGCATTCTCTTCATTCTCTCATGAGAACTGACTAAGTGTCCCTGCTCATAGAAACGCTAAATTAAGATATCTGGGCAATAACAGCTCTAACTTTACTTGCGGAGTTGAAAACAAGTAACACATGAAGAAAACGCAATTCTGCACTGCAAATAAGACTTTATTTCATTTGAAACAAACATCTTTCGTATTGGAAAGCTTTTGTCTTAACATTGCATGAACTAACTTTCTCTTACAGGGAATAAAGCATTTCAGCGTATGTGGACCCGAATTCTCTTCAGTCACTCATGAGCATTGACACAATATCACTGCTCATAGAAACGCTTAGTTCAACTGTCTGGGCGTAATAGCTCTAACTTTACTTGCGGAGCAGAAAACAACAAACACATTAAAGAAAAGCCTTTTTACATTGCAAATAAGACTTTATTTTATTTGAAACGAACATCTTTCATTTTGGCAAGCTTTTGTTTTAAAATTGCATAAACTGACATTTTCGTATTGGGAAAAAAGCATTTCAGCATATGTGGACCCGCATTCTCTCAGGAGCACTGACAGTGTTACAGTGCATAGAAACGCTAATTTAAGCAGTCTGGCCATAAGTAGCTCTCAGTTTACTTGCGGAGCAGAAAACCATTAACACATTAAAGAAAAGCGTTTCTGCATTGGAAGTAAGACTTTATTTCATTTGAAACAAACATCTTTCTTATTGGCAAGCTTTTAACTTAACATTGCATAAACTGACTTTCTCTTACAGGTGAAAGACGCAGTTTAGCATATGTGGACCCACATTCTCTTCATTCTCTCATGAGCACTGACTAAGTGTCCCTGCTCATAGAAACGCTAAATTAAGATGTCTGGGCAATAACAGCTCTAACTTTACTTGCGGAGCTGAAAACAACTAACACATTAAGAAAACGCCTTTCTGCATTGCAAACAAGTGTCTATTTCATTTGAAACGAACATCTTTCATATTGGCAAGCTTTTGTCTTAACATTGCATAAACTAACTTTCTCTTACAGGGAAAAAAGCATTTCAGGATTTGTGGAACCGCATTCTCTCAGGAACACTGTCACAGTGTCACTAAACACAGGAATGCCAAATTAAGCTATCTGGGTATAGTAGCTCTAACTTTACTTGCGGAGGAGCAGAAAACAACGAACACATTAAAGAAAAGCGTTTCTGCATTGGAAGTAACACTTTATTTCATTTGAAACAAACATCTTTCTAATTGGCAAGCTTTTATCTTAACATTGCATAAACTGACTTTCTCTTACAGGGGAAAGACGCAGTTTAGCATATGTGGACTCGCATTCTCTTCATTCTCTCATGAGCACTGACTAAGTGTCCCTGCTCATAGAAACGCTAAATTAAGATATCTGGGCAATAACAGCTCTAACTTTACTTGCGGAGCTGAAAACAACTAAAGCATTAAGAAAACGCAATTCTGCACTGCAAATAAGACTTTATTTCATTTGAAACAAACATCTTTCATATTGGAAAGCTTTTGTCTTAACATTGCATAAACTAACTTTCTCTTACAGGGAATGAAGCATTTCAGCGTATGTGGACCCGAATTCTCTTCAGTCACTCATGAGCATTGAAATAATATCACTGCTCATAGAAATGCTAAATTAAGCAATCTGGGCGTAATAGCTCTAACTTTACTTGCGGAGCTGAAAACAACTAACACATTAAGAAAACGCCTTTCTGCATTGCAAACAAGTGTCTGTTTCATTTGAAACGAACATCTTTCATATTGGCAAGCTTTTGTCTTAACATTGCATAAACTAACTTTCTCTTACAGGGAATAAAGCATTTCAGCGTATGTGGACCCGAATTCTCTTCAGTCACTCATGAGCATTGACACAATATCACTGCTCATAGAAACGCTAAATTAAGCAATCTGGGCGTAATAGCTCTAACTTTACTTGCGGAGCAGAAAACAACAAACACATTAAAGAAAAGCCTTTTTACATTGCAAATAAGACTTTATTTTATTTGAAACGAACATCTTTCATTTTGGCAAGCTTTTGTTTTAAAATTGCATAAACTGACATTTTCGTATTGGGAAAAAAGCATTTCAGCATATGTGGACCCGCATTCTCTCAGGAGCACTGACAGTGTTACAGTGCATAGAAACGCTAATTTAAGCAGTCTGGCCATAAGTAGCTCTCAGTTTACTTGCGGAGCAGAAAACCATTAACACATTAAAGAAAAGCGTTTCTGCATTGGAAGTAAGACTTTATTTCATTTGAAACAAACATCTTTCTTATTGGCAAGCTTTTAACTTAACATTGCATAAACTGACTTTCTCTTACAGGGGAAAGACGCAGTTTAGCATATGTGGACCCACATTCTCTTCATTCTCTCATGAGCACTGACTAAGTGTCCCTGCTCATAGAAACGCTAAATTAAGATGTCTGGGCAATAACAGCTCTAACTTTACTTGCGGAGCTGAAAACAACTAACACATTAAGAAAACGCCTTTCTGCATTGCAAACAAGTGTCTATTTCATTTGAAACGAACATCTTTCATATTGGCAAGCTTTTGTCTTAACATTGCATAAACTAACTTTCTCTTACAGGGAAAAAAGCATTTCAGGATTTGTGGAACCGCATTCTCTCAGGAACACTGTCACAGTGTCACTAAACACAGGAATGCCAAATTAAGCTATCTGGGTATAGTAGCTCTAACTTTACTTGCGGAGGAGCAGAAAACAACGAACACATTAAAGAAAAGCGTTTCTGCATTGGAAGTAAGACTTTATTTCATTTGAAACAAACATCTTTCTTATTGGCAAGCTTTTATCTTAACATTGCATAAACTGACTATGTCTTACAGGGGAAAGACGCAGTCTAGCATATGTGGACCCGCTTTCTCTTCATTCTCTCATGAGCACTGACTAAGTTTCCCTGCTCATAGAAACGCTAAATTAAGACATCTGGGCGTAAAAGCTCTAACTTTACTTGCGGAGCTGAAAACAACTAACACATTAAAGAAAAGCGTTTCTGCATTGGAAGTAACACTTTATTTCATTTGAAACAAACATCTTTCATATTGGAAAGCTTTTGTCTTAAAATTGCATAAACTAACTTTCTCTTACAGGGAATGAAGCATTTCAGCATATGTGGACCCGAGTTCTCTTCATTCACTCATGAGCATTGACACAGTGTCACTGCTCTTAGAAACGCTAAATTAAGCAATCTGGGCGTAATAGCTCTAACTTTACTTGCGGAGCTGAAAACAACTAACACATTAAGAAAACGCCTTTCTGCATTGCAAACAAGTGTCTATTTCATTTGAAACGAACATCTTTCATATTGGCAAGCTTTTGTCTTAACATCGCATAAACTAACTTTCTCTTACAGGGAAAAAAGCATTTCAGGATTTGTGGAACCGCATTCTCTCAGGAACACTGTCACAGTGTCACTAAACACAGGAATGCCAAATTAAGCTATCTGGGTATAGTAGCTCTAATTTTACTGGCGGAGGAGCAGAAAACAACGAACACATTAAAGAAAAGCGTTTCTGCATTGGAAGTAACACTTTATTTAATTTGAAACAAACATCTTTCTTATTGGCAAGCTTTTATCTTAACATTGCATAAACTGACTTTCTCTTACAGGGGAAAGACGCAGTTTAGCATATGTGGACCCGCATTCTCTTCATTCTCTCATGAGAACTGACTAAGTGTCCCTGCTCATAGAAACGCTAAATTAAGATATCTGGGCAATAACAGCTCTAACTTTACTTGCGGAGTTGAAAACAAGTAACACATGAAGAAAACGCAATTCTGCACTGCAAATAAGACTTTATTTCATTTGAAACAAACATCTTTCGTATTGGAAAGCTTTTGTCTTAACATTGCATGAACTAACTTTCTCTTACAGGGAATAAAGCATTTCAGCGTATGTGGACCCGAATTCTCTTCAGTCACTCATGAGCATTGACACAATATCACTGCTCATAGAAACGCTTAGTTCAACTGTCTGGGCGTAATAGCTGTAACTTTACTTGCGGAGCAGAAAACAACAAACACATTAAAGAAAAGCCTTTTTACATTGCAAATAAGACTTTATTTTATTTGAAACGAACATCTTTCATTTTGGCAAGCTTTTGTTTTAAAATTGCATAAACTGACATTTTCGTATTGGGAAAAAAGCATTTCAGCATATGTGGACCCGCATTCTCTCAGGAGCACTGACAGTGTTACAGTGCATAGAAACGCTAATTTAAGCAGTCTGGCCATAAGTAGCTCTCAGTTTACTTGCGGAGCAGAAAACCATTAACACATTAAAGAAAAGCGTTTCTGCATTGGAAGTAAGACTTTATTTCATTTGAAACAAACATCTTTCTTATTGGCAAGCTTTTAACTTAACATTGCATAAACTGACTTTCTCTTACAGGTGAAAGACGCAGTTTAGCATATGTGGACCCACATTCTCTTCATTCTCTCATGAGCACTGACTAAGTGTCCCTGCTCATAGAAACGCTAAATTAAGATGTCTGGGCAATAACAGCTCTAACTTTACTTGCGGAGCTGAAAACAACTAACACATTAAGAAAACGCCTTTCTGCATTGCAAACAAGTGTCTATTTCATTTGAAACGAACATCTTTCATATTGGCAAGCTTTTGTCTTAACATTGCATAAACTAACTTTCTCTTACAGGGAAAAAAGCATTTCAGGATTTGTGGAACCGCATTCTCTCAGGAACACTGTCACAGTGTCACTAAACACAGGAATGCCAAATTAAGCTATCTGGGTATAGTAGCTCTAACTTTACTTGCGGAGGAGCAGAAAACAACGAACACATTAAAGAAAAGCGTTTCTGCATTGGAAGTAACACTTTATTTCATTTGAAACAAACATCTTTCTAATTGGCAAGCTTTTATCTTAACATTGCATAAACTGACTTTCTCTTACAGGGGAAAGACGCAGTTTAGCATATGTGGACTCGCATTCTCTTCATTCTCTCATGAGCACTGACTAAGTGTCCCTGCTCATAGAAACGCTAAATTAAGATATCTGGGCAATAACAGCTCTAACTTTACTTGCGGAGCTGAAAACAACTAAAGCATTAAGAAAACGCAATTCTGCACTGCAAATAAGACTTTATTTCATTTGAAACAAACATCTTTCATATTGGAAAGCTTTTGTCTTAACATTGCATAAACTAACTTTCTCTTACAGGGAATGAAGCATTTCAGCATATGTGGACCCGAATTCTCTTCAGTCACTCATGAGCACTGACACAGTGTCACTGCTCATAGAAACGCTAAATTAAGATATCTGGGCAATAACAGCTCTAACTTTACTTGCGGAGCTAAAAACAACTAACACATTAAGAAAACGCCTTTCTGCATTGCAAACAAGTGTCTATTTCATTTGAAACGAACATCTTTCATATTGGCAAGCTTTTGTCTTAACATTGCATGAACTAACTTTCTCTTACAGGGAAAAAAGCATTTCAGGATTTGTGGAACCGCATTCTCTCAGGAACACTGTCACAGTGTCACTAAACACAGGAATCCTAAATTAAGCAATCTGGGCGTAATAGCTCTAACTTTACTTGCGGAGCTGAAAACAACTAACACATTAAAGAAAAGCGTTTCTGCATTGGAAGTAACACTTTATTTCATTTGAAACAAACATCTTTCTAATTGGCAAGCTTTTATCTTAACATTGCATGAACTGACTTTCTCTTACAGGGGAAAGACGCAGTTTAGCATATGTGGACCCGCATTCTCTTCATTCTCTCATGAGAACTGACTAAGTGTCCCTGCTCATAGAAACGCTAAATTAAGACATCTGGGCAATAACAGCTCTAACTTTACTTGCTGAGCTGAAAACAACTAACACATTAAGAAAACGCAATTCTGCACTGCAAATAAGACTTTATTTCATTTGAAACAAACATCTTTCGTATTGGAAAGCTTTTGTCTTAACATTGCATAAACTAACTTTCTCTTACAGGTAATGAAGCATTTCAGCGTATGTGGACCCGAATTCTCTTCAGTCACTCATGAGCATTGAAATAATATCACTGCTCATAGAAACGCTAAATTAAGCAATCTGGGCGTAATAGCTCTAACTTTACTTGCGGAGCTGAAAACAACTAACACATTAAGAAAACGCCTTTCTGCATTGCAAACAAGTGTCTGTTTCATTTGAAACGAACATCTTTCATATTGGCAAGCTTTTGTCTTAACATTGCATAAACTAACTTTCTCTTACAGGGAATAAAGCATTTCAGCGTATGTGGACCCGAATTCTCTTCAGTCACTCATGAGCATTGACACAATATCACTGCTCATAGAAACGCTAAATTAAGCAATCTGGGCGTAATAGCTCTAACTTTACTTGCGGAGCAGAAAACAACAAACACATTAAAGAAAAGCCTTTTTACATTGCAAATAAGACTTTATTTTATTTGAAACGAACATCTTTCATTTTGGCAAGCTTTTGTTTTAAAATTGCATAAACTGACATTTTCGTATTGGGAAAAAAGCATTTCAGCATATGTGGACCCGCATTCTCTCAGGAGCACTGACAGTGTTACAGTGCATAGAAACGCTAATTTAAGCAGTCTGGCCATAAGTAGCTCTCAGTTTACTTGCGGAGCAGAAAACCATTAACACATTAAAGAAAAGCGTTTCTGCATTGGAAGTAAGACTTTATTTCATTTGAAACAAACATCTTTCTTATTGGCAAGCTTTTAACTTAACATTGCATAAACTGACTTTCTCTTACAGGGGAAAGACGCAGTTTAGCATATGTGGACCCACATTCTCTTCATTCTCTCATGAGCACTGACTAAGTGTCCCTGCTCATAGAAACGCTAAATTAAGATGTCTGGGCAATAACAGCTCTAACTTTACTTGCGGAGCTGAAAACAACTAACACATTAAGAAAACGCCTTTCTGCATTGCAAACAAGTGTCTATTTCATTTGAAACGAACATCTTTCATATTGGCAAGCTTTTGTCTTAACATTGCATAAACTAACTTTCTTTTACAGGGAAAAAAGCATTTCAGGATTTGTGGAACCGCATTCTCTCAGGAACACTGTCACAGTGTCACTAAACACAGGAATGCCAAATTAAGCTATCTGGGTATAGTAGCTCTAACTTTACTTGCGGAGGAGCAGAAAACAACGAACACATTAAAGAAAAGCGTTTCTGCATTGGAAGTAAGACTTTATTTCATTTGAAACAAACATCTTTCTTATTGGCAAGCTTTTATCTTAACATTGCATAAACTGACTATGTCTTACAGGGGAAAGACGCAGTCTAGCATATGTGGACCCGCTTTCTCTTCATTCTCTCATGAGCACTGACTAAGTGTCCCTGCTCATAGAAACGCTAAATTAAGACATCTGGGCGTAATAGCTCTAACTTTACTTGCGGAGCTGAAAACAACTAACACATTAAAGAAAAGCGTTTCTGCATTGGAAGTAACACTTTATTTCATTTGAAACAAACATCTTTCATATTGGAAAGCTTTTGTCTTAAAATTGCATAAACTAACTTTCTCTTACAGGGAATGAAGCATTTCAGCATATGTGGACCCGAGTTCTCTTCATTCACTCATGAGCATTGACACAGTGTCACTGCTCTTAGAAATGCTAAATTAAATTAAGCAATCTGGGCGTAATAGCTCTAACTTTACTTGCGGAGCTGAAAACAACTAACACATTAAGAAAACGCCTTTCTGCATTGCAAACAAGTGTCTATTTCATTTGAAACGAACATCTTTCATATTGGCAAGCTTTTGTCTTAACATCGCATAAACTAACTTTCTCTTACAGGGAAAAAAGCATTTCAGGATTTGTGGAACCGCATTCTCTCAGGAACACTGTCACAGTGTCACTAAACACAGGAATGCCAAATTAAGCTATCTGGGTATAGTAGCTCTAATTTTACTGGCGGAGGAGCAGAAAACAACGAACACATTAAAGAAAAGCGTTTCTGCATTGGAAGTAACACTTTATTTAATTTGAAACAAACATCTTTCTTATTGGCAAGCTTTTATCTTAACATTGCATAAACTGACTTTCTCTTACAGGGGAAAGACGCAGTTTAGCATATGTGGACCCGCATTCTCTTCATTCTCTCATGAGAACTGACTAAGTGTCCCTGCTCATAGAAACGCTAAATTAAGATATCTGGGCAATAACAGCTCTAACTTTACTTGCGGAGTTGAAAACAAGTAACACATGAAGAAAACGCAATTCTGCACTGCAAATAAGACTTTATTTCATTTGAAACAAACATCTTTCGTATTGGAAAGCTTTTGTCTTAACATTGCATGAACTAACTTTCTCTTACAGGGAATAAAGCATTTCAGCGTATGTGGACCCGAATTCTCTTCAGTCACTCATGAGCATTGACACAATATCACTGCTCATAGAAACGCTTAGTTCAACTGTCTGGGCGTAATAGCTCTAACTTTACTTGCGGAGCAGAAAACAACAAACACATTAAAGAAAAGCCTTTTTACATTGCAAATAAGACTTTATTTTATTTGAAACGAACATCTTTCATTTTGGCAAGCTTTTGTTTTAAAATTGCATAAACTGACATTTTCGTATTGGGAAAAAAGCATTTCAGCATATGTGGACCCGCATTCTCTCAGGAGCACTGACAGTGTTACAGTGCATAGAAACGCTAATTTAAGCAGTCTGGCCATAAGTAGCTCTCAGTTTACTTGCGGAGCAGAAAACCATTAACACATTAAAGAAAAGCGTTTCTGCATTGGAAGTAAGACTTTATTTCATTTGAAACAAACATCTTTCTTATTGGCAAGCTTTTAACTTAACATTGCATAAACTGACTTTCTCTTACAGGTGAAAGACGCAGTTTAGCATATGTGGACCCACATTCTCTTCATTCTCTCATGAGCACTGACTAAGTGTCCCTGCTCATAGAAACGCTAAATTAAGATGTCTGGGCAATAACAGCTCTAACTTTACTTGCGGAGCTGAAAACAACTAACACATTAAGAAAACGCCTTTCTGCATTGCAAACAAGTGTCTATTTCATTTGAAACGAACATCTTTAATATTGGCAAGCTTTTGTCTTAACATTGCATAAACTAACTTTCTCTTACAGGGAAAAAAGCATTTCAGGATTTGTGGAACCGCATTCTCTCAGGAACACTGTCACAGTGTCACTAAACACAGGAATGCCAAATTAAGCTATCTGGGTATAGTAGCTCTAACTTTACTTGCGGAGGAGCAGAAAACAACGAACACATTAAAGAAAAGCGTTTCTGCATTGGAAGTAAGACTTTATTTCATTTGAAACAAACATCTTTCTTATTGGCAAGCTTTTATCTTAACATTGCATAAACTGACTATGTCTTACAGGGGAAAGACGCAGTCTAGCATATGTGGACCCGCTTTCTCTTCATTCTCTCATGAGCACTGACTAAGTGTCCCTGCTCATAGAAACGCTAAATTAAGATATCTGGGCAATAACAGCTCTAACTTTACTTGCGGAGCTGAAAACAACTAAAGCATTAAGAAAACGCAATTCTGCACTGCAAATAAGACTTTATTTCATTTGAAACAAACATCTTTCATATTGGAAAGCTTTTGTCTTAACATTGCATAAACTAACTTTCTCTTACAGGGAATGAAACATTTCAGCATATGTGGACCCGAATTCTCTTCAGTCACTCATGAGCACTGACACAGTGTCACTGCTCATAGAAACGCTAAATTAAGATATCTGGGCAATAACAGCTCTAACTTTACTTGCGGAGCTAAAAACAACTAACACATTAAGAAAACGCCTTTCTGCATTGCAAACAAGTGTCTATTTCATTTGAAACGAACATCTTTCATATTGGCAAGCTTTTGTCTTAACATTGCATGAACTAACTTTCTCTTACAGGGAAAAAAGCATTTCAGGATTTGTGGAACCGCATTCTCTCAGGAACACTGTCACAGTGTCACTAAACACAGGAATCCTAAATTAAGCAATCTGGGCGTAATAGCTCTAACTTTACTTGCGGAGCTGAAAACAACTAACACATTAAAGAAAAGCGTTTCTGCATTGGAAGTAACACTTTATTTCATTTGAAACAAACATCTTTCTAATTGGCAAGCTTTTATCTTAACATTGCATAAACTGACTTTCTCTTACAGGGGAAAGACGCAGTTTAGCATATGTGGACCCGCATTCTCTTCATTCTCTCATGAGAACTGACTAAGTGTCCCTGCTCATAGAAACGCTAAATTAAGACATCTGGGCAATAACAGCTCTAACTTTACTTGCTGAGCTGAAAACAACTAACACATTAAGAAAACGCAATTCTGCACTGCAAATAAGACTTTATTTCATTTGAAACAAACATCTTTCGTATTGGAAAGCTTTTGTCTTAACATTGCATAAACTAACTTTCTCTTACAGGTAATGAAGCATTTCAGCGTATGTGGACCCGAATTCTCTTCAGTCACTCATGAGCATTGAAATAATATCACTGCTCATAGAAACGCTAAATTAAGCAATCTGGGCGTAATAGCTCTAACTTTACTTGCGGAGCTGAAAACAACTAACACATTAAGAAAACGCCTTTCTGCATTGCAAACAAGTGTCTGTTTCATTTGAAACGAACATCTTTCATATTGGCAAGCTTTTGTCTTAACATTGCATGATCTAACTTTCTCTTACAGGGAATAAAGCATTTCAGCGTATGTGGACCCGAATTCTCTTCAGTCACTCATGAGCATTGACACAGTGTCACTGCTCATAGAAACGCTAAAGTAAGCAATCTGGGCGTAATAGCTCTAACTTTACTTGCGGAGCTGAAAACAACTAACACATTAAGAAAACGCCTTTCTGCATTGCAAACAAGTGTCTATTTCATTTGAAACGAACATCTTTCATATTGGCAAGCTTTTTTCTTAACATCGCATAAACTAACTTTCTCTTACAGGGAAAAAAGCATTTCAGGATTTGTGGAACCGCATTCTCTCAGGAACACTGTCACAGTGTCACTAAAAACAGGAATGCCAAATTAAGCTATCTGGGTATAGTAGCTCTAACTTTACTTGCGGAGGAGCAGAAAACAACGAACACATTAAAGAAAAGCGTTTCTGCATTGGAAGTAACACTTTATTTCATTTGAAACAAACATCTTTCTAATTGGCAAGCTTTTATCTTAACATTGCATAAACTGACTTTCTCTTACAGGGGAAAGACGCAGTTTAGCATATGTGGACTCGCATTCTCTTCATTCTCTCATGAGCACTGACTAAGTGTCCCTGCTCATAGAAACGCTAAATTAAGATATCTGGGCAATAACAGCTCTAACTTTACTTGCGGAGCTGAAAACAACTAAAGCATTAAGAAAACGCAATTCTGCACTGCAAATAAGACTTTATTTCATTTGAAACAAACATCTTTCATATTGGAAAGCTTTTGTCTTAACATTGCATAAACTAACTTTCTCTTACAGGGAATGAAGCATTTCAGCATATGTGGACCCGAATTCTCTTCAGTCACTCATGAGCACTGACACAGTGTCACTGCTCATAGAAACACTAAATTAAGATATCTGGGCAATAACAGCTCTAACTTTACTTGCGGAGCTAAAAACAACTAACACATTAAGAAAACGCCTTTCTGCATTGCAAACAAGTGTCTATTTCATTTGAAACGAACATCTTTCATATTGGCAAGCTTTTGTCTTAACATTGCATGAACTAACTTTCTCTTACACGGAAAAAAGCATTTCAGGATTTGTGGAACCGCATTCTCTCAGGAACACTGTCACAGTGTCACTAAACACAGGAATCCTAAATTAAGCAATCTGGGCGTAATAGCTCTAACTTTACTTGCGGAGCTGAAAACAACTAACACATTAAAGAAAAGCGTTTCTGCATTGGAAGTAACACTTTATTTCATTTGAAACAAACATCTTTCTAATTGGCAAGCTTTTATCTTAACATTGCATGAACTGACTTTCTCTTACAGGGGAAAGACGCAGTTTAGCATATGTGGACCCGCATTCTCTTCATTCTCTCATGAGAACTGACTAAGTGTCCCTGCTCATAGAAACGCTAAATTAAGACATCTGGGCAATAACAGCTCTAACTTTACTTGCTGAGCTGAAAACAACTAACACATTAAGAAAACGCAATTCTGCACTGCAAATAAGACTTTATTTCATTTGAAACAAACATCTTTCGTATTGGAAAGCTTTTGTCTTAACATTGCATAAACTAACTTTCTCTTACAGGTAATGAAGCATTTCAGCGTATGTGGACCCGAATTCTCTTCAGTCACTCATGAGCATTGAAATAATATCACTGCTCATAGAAACGCTAAATTAAGCAATCTGGGCGTAATAGCTCTAACTTTACTTGCGGAGCTGAAAACAACTAACACATTAAGAAAACGCCTTTCTGCATTGCAAACAAGTGTCTGTTTCATTTGAAACGAACATCTTTCATATTGGCAAGCTTTTGTCTTAACATTGCATAAACTAACTTTCTCTTACAGGGAATAAAGCATTTCAGCGTATGTGGACCCGAATTCTCTTCAGTCACTCATGAGCATTGACACAATATCACTGCTCATAGAAACGCTAAATTAAGCAATCTGGGCGTAATAGCTCTAACTTTACTTGCGGAGCAGAAAACAACAAACACATTAAAGAAAAGCCTTTTTACATTGCAAATAAGACTTTATTTTATTTGAAACGAACATCTTTCATTTTGGCAAGCTGTTGTTTTAAAATTGCATAAACTGACATTTTCGTATTGGGAAAAAAGCATTTCAGCATATGTGGACCCGCATTCTCTCAGGAGCACTGACAGTGTTACAGTGCATAGAAACGCTAATTTAAGCAGTCTGGCCATAAGTAGCTCTCAGTTTACTTGCGGAGCAGAAAACCATTAACACATTAAAGAAAAGCGTTTCTGCATTGGAAGTAAGACTTTATTTCATTTGAAACAAACATCTTTCTTATTGGCAAGCTTTTAAATTAACATTGCATAAACTGACTTTCTCTTACAGGGGAAAGACGCAGTTTAGCATATGTGGACCCACATTCTCTTCATTCTCTCATGAGCACTGACTAAGTGTCCCTGCTCATAGAAACGCTAAATTAAGATGTCTGGGCAATAACAGCTCTAACTTTACTTGCGGAGCTGAAAACAACTAACACATTAAGAAAACGCCTTTCTGCATTGCAAACAAGTGTCTATTTCATTTGAAACGAACATCTTTCATATTGGCAAGCTTTTGTCTTAACATTGCATAAACTAACTTTCTCTTACAGGGAAAAAAGCATTTCAGGATTTGTGTGTACCGCATTCTCTCATGAGCACTGACTAAGTGTCCCTGCTCATAGAAACGCTAAATTAAGACATCTGGGCATAATAGCTCTAACTTTACTTGCGGAGCTGAAAACAACTAACACATTAAAGAAAAGCGTTTCTGCATTGGAAGTAACACTTTATTTCATTTGAAACAAACATCTTACATATTGGAAAGCTTTTGTCTTAAAATTGCATAAACTAACTTTCTCTTACAGGGAATGAAGCATTTCAGCATATGTGGACCCGAGTTCTCTTCATTCACTCATGAGCATTGACACAGTGTCACTGCTCTTAGAAACGCTAAATTAAGCAATCTGGGCGTAATAGCTCTAACTTTACTTGCGGAGCTGAAAACAACTAACACATTAAGAAAACGCCTTTCTGCATTGCAAACAAGTGTCTATTTCATTTGAAACGAACATCTTTCATATTGGCAAGCTTTTGTCTTAACATCGCATAAACTAACTTTCTCTTACAGGGAAAAAAGCATTTCAGGATTTGTGGAACCGCATTCTCTCAGGAACACTGTCACAGTGTCACTAAACACAGGAATGCCAAATTAAGCTATCTGGGTATAGTAGCTCTAATTTTACTGGCGGAGGAGCAGAAAACAACGAACACATTAAAGAAAAGCGTTTCTGCATTGGAAGTAACACTTTATTTCATTTGAAACAAACATCTTTCTAATTGGCAAGCTTTTATCTTAACATTGCATAAACTGACTTTCTCTTACAGGGGAAAGACGCAGTTTAGCATATGTGGACCCGCATTCTCTTCATTCTCTCATGAGAACTGACTAAGTGTCCCTGCTCATAGAAACGCTAAATTAAGACATCTGGGCAATAACAGCTCTAACTTTACTTGCTGAGCTGAAAACAACTAACACATTAAGAAAACGCAATTCTGCACTGCAAATAAGACTTTATTTCATTTGAAACAAACATCTTTCGTATTGGAAAGCTTTTGTCTTAACATTGCATAAACTAACTTTCTCTTACAGGTAATGAAGCATTTCAGCGTATGTGGACCCGAATTCTCTTCAGTCACTCATGAGCATTGAAATAATATCACTGCTCATAGAAACGCTAAATTAAGCAATCTGGGCGTAATAGCTCTAACTTTACTTGCGGAGCTGAAAACAACTAACACATTAAGAAAACGCCTTTCTGCATTGCAAACAAGTGTCTGTTTCATTTGAAACGAACATCTTTCATATTGGCAAGCTTTTGTCTTAACATTGCATAAACTAACTTTCTCTTACAGGGAATAAAGCATTTCAGCGTATGTGGACCCGAATTCTCTTCAGTCACTCATGAGCATTGACACAATATCACTGCTCATAGAAACGCTAAATTAAGCAATCTGGGCGTAATAGCTCTAACTTTACTTGCGGAGCAGAAAACAACAAACACATTAAAGAAAAGCCTTTTTACATTGCAAATAAGACTTTATTTTATTTGAAACGAACATCTTTCATTTTGGCAAGCTTTTGTTTTAAAATTGCATAAACTGACATTTTCGTATTGGGAAAAAAGCATTTCAGCATATGTGGACCCGCATTCTCTCAGGAGCACTGACAGTGTTACAGTGCATAGAAACGCTAATTTAAGCAGTCTGGCCATAAGTAGCTCTCAGTTTACTTGCGGAGCAGAAAACCATTAACACATTAAAGAAAAGCGTTTCTGCATTGGAAGTAAGACTTTATTTCATTTGAAACAAACATCTTTCTTATTGGCAAGCTTTTAACTTAACATTGCATAAACTGACTTTCTCTTACAGGGGAAAGACGCAGTTTAGCATATGTGGACCCACATTCTCTTCATTCTCTCATGAGCACTGACTAAGTGTCCCTGCTCATAGAAACGCTAAATTAAGATGTCTGGGCAATAACAGCTCTAACTTTACTTGCGGAGCTGAAAACAACTAACACATTAAGAAAACGCCTTTCTGCATTGCAAACAAGTGTCTATTTCATTTGAAACGAACATCTTTCATATTGGCAAGCTTTTGTCTTAACATTGCATAAACTAACTTTCTCTTACAGGGAAAAAAGCATTTCAGGATTTGTGGAACCGCATTCTCTCAGGAACACTGTCACAGTGTCACTAAACACAGGAATGCCAAATTAAGCTATCTGGGTATAGTAGCTCTAACTTTACTTGCGGAGGAGCAGAAAACAACGAACACATTAAAGAAAAGCGTTTCTGCATTGGAAGTAAGACTTTATTTCATTTGAAACAAACATCTTTCTTATTGGCAAGCTTTTATCTTAACATTGCATAAACTGACTATGTCTTACAGGGGAAAGACGCAGTCTAGCATATGTGGACCCGCTTTCTCTTCATTCTCTCATGAGCACTGACTAAGTGTCCCTGCTCATAGAAACGCTAAATTAAGACATCTGGGCGTAATAGCTCTAACTTTACTTGCGGAGCTGAAAACAACTAACACATTAAAGAAAAGCGTTTCTGCATTGGAAGTAACACTTTATTTCATTTGAAACAAACATCTTTCATATTGGAAAGCTTTTGTCTTAAAATTGCATAAACTAACTTTCTCTTACAGGGAATGAAGCATTTCAGCATATGTGGACCCGAGTTCTCTTCATTCACTCATGAGCATTGACACAGTGTCACTGCTCTTAGAAACGCTAAATTAAGCAATCTGGGCGTAATAGCTCTAACTTTACTTGCGGAGCTGAAAACAACTAACACATTAAGAAAACGCCTTTCTGCATTGCAAACAAGTGTCTATTTCATTTGAAACGAACATCTTTCATATTGGCAAGCTTTTGTCTTAACATCGCATAAACTAACTTTCTCTTACAGGGAAAAAAGCATTTCAGGATTTGTGGAACCGCATTCTCTCAGGAACACTGTCACAGTGTCACTAAACACAGGAATGCCAAATTAAGCTATCTGGGTATAGTAGCTCTAATTTTACTGGCGGAGGAGCAGAAAACAACGAACACATTAAAGAAAAGCGTTTCTGCATTGGAAGTAACACTTTATTTAATTTGAAACAAACATCTTTCTTATTGGCAAGCTTTTATCTTAACATTGCATAAACTGACTTTCTCTTACAGGGGAAAGACGCAGTTTAGCATATGTGGACCCGCATTCTCTTCATTCTCTCATGAGAACTGACTAAGTGTCCCTGCTCATAGAAACGCTAAATTAAGATATCTGGGCAATAACAGCTCTAACTTTACTTGCGGAGTTGAAAACAAGTAACACATGAAGAAAACGCAATTCTGCACTGCAAATAAGACTTTATTTCATTTGAAACAAACATCTTTCTTATTGGCAAGCTTTTAACTTAACATTGCATAAACTGACTTTCTCTTACAGGTGAAAGACGCAGTTTAGCATATGTGGACCCACATTCTCTTCATTCTCTCATGAGCACTGACTAAGTGTCCCTGCTCATAGAAACGCTAAATTAAGATGTCTGGGCAATAACAGCTCTAACTTTACTTGCGGAGCTGAAAACAACTAACACATTAAGAAAACGCCTTTCTGCATTGCAAACAAGTGTCTATTTCATTTGAAACGAACATCTTTCATATTGGCAAGCTTTTGTCTTAACATTGCATAAACTAACTTTCTCTTACAGGGAAAAAAGCATTTCAGGATTTGTGGAACCGCATTCTCTCAGGAACACTGTCACAGTGTCACTAAACACAGGAATGCCAAATTAAGCTATCTGGGTATAGTAGCTCTAACTTTACTTGCGGAGGAGCAGAAAACAACGAACACATTAAAGAAAAGCGTTTCTGCATTGGAAGTAAGACTTTATTTCATTTGAAACAAACATCTTTCTTATTGGCAAGCTTTTATCTTAACATTGCATAAACTGACTATGTCTTACAGGGGAAAGACGCAGTCTAGCATATGTGGACCCGCTTTCTCTTCATTCTCTCATGAGCACTGACTAAGTGTCCCTGCTCATAGAAACGCTAAATTAAGACATCTGGGCGTAATAGCTCTAACTTTACTTGCGGAGCTGAAAACAACTAACACATTAAAGAAAAGCGTTTCTGCATTGGAAGTAACACTTTATTTCATTTGAAACAAACATCTTTCATATTGGAAAGCTTTTGTCTTAAAATTGCATAAACTAACTTTCTCTTACAGGGAATGAAGCATTTCAGCATATGTGGACCCGAGTTCTCTTCATTCACTCATGAGCATTGACACAGTGTCACTGCTCTTAGAAACGCTAAATTAAGCAATCTGGGCGTAATAGCTCTAACTTTACTTGCGGAGCTGAAAACAACTAACACATTAAGAAAACGCCTTTCTGCATTGCAAACAAGTGTCTATTTCATTTGAAACGAACATCTTTCATATTGGCAAGCTTTTGTCTTAACATCGCATAAACTAACTTTCTCTTACAGGGAAAAAAGCATTTCAGGATTTGTGGAACCGCATTCTCTCAGGAACACTGTCACAGTGTCACTAAACACAGGAATGCCAAATTAAGCTATCTGGGTATAGTAGCTCTAATTTTACTGGCGGAGGAGCAGAAAACAACGAACACATTAAAGAAAAGCGTTTCTGCATTGGAAGTAACACTTTATTTAATTTGAAACAAACATCTTTCTTATTGGCAAGCTTTTATCTTAACATTGCATAAACTGACTTTCTCTTACAGGGGAAAGACGCAGTTTAGCATATGTGGACCCGCATTCTCTTCATTCTCTCATGAGAACTGACTAAGTGTCCCTGCTCATAGAAACGCTAAATTAAGATATCTGGGCAATAACAGCTCTAACTTTACTTGCGGAGTTGAAAACAAGTAACACATGAAGAAAACGCAATTCTGCACTGCAAATAAGACTTTATTTCATTTGAAACAAACATCTTTCATATTGGAAAGCTTTTGTCTTAACATTGCATGAACTAACTTTCTCTTACAGGGAATAAAGCATTTCAGCGTATGTGGACCCGAATTCTCTTCAGTCACTCATGAGCATTGACACAATATCACTGCTCATAGAAACGCTTAGTTCAACTGTCTGGGCGTAATAGCTCTAACTTTACTTGCGGAGCAGAAAACAACAAACACATTAAAGAAAAGCCTTTTTACATTGCAAATAAGACTTTATTTTATTTGAAACGAACATCTTTCATTTTGGCAAGCTTTTGTTTTAAAATTGCATAAACTGACATTTTCGTATTGGGAAAAAAGCATTTCAGCATATGTGGACCCGCATTCTCTCAGGAGCACTGACAGTGTTACAGTGCATAGAAACGCTAATTTAAGCAGTCTGGCCATAAGTAGCTCTCAGTTTACTTGCGGAGCAGAAAACCATTAACACATTAAAGAAAAGCGTTTCTGCATTGGAAGTAAGACTTTATTTCATTTGAAACAAACATCTTTCTTATTGGCAAGCTTTTAACTTAACATTGCATAAACTGACTTTCTCTTACAGGTGAAAGACGCAGTTTAGCATATGTGGATCCACATTCTCTTCATTCTCTCATGAGCACTGACTAAGTGTCCCTGCTCATAGAAACGCTAAATTAAGATGTCTGGGCAATAACAGCTCTAACTTTACTTGCGGAGCTGAAAACAACTAACACATTAAGAAAACGCCTTTCTGCATTGCAAACAAGTGTCTATTTCATTTGAAACGAACATCTTTCATATTGGCAAGCTTTTGTCTTAACATTGCATAAACTAACTTTCTCTTACAGGGAAAAAAGCATTTCAGGATTTGTGGAACCGCATTCTCTCAGGAACACTGTCACAGTGTCACTAAACACAGGAATGCCAAATTAAGCTATCTGGGTATAGTAGCTCTAACTTTACTTGCGGAGGAGCAGAAAACAACGAACACATTAAAGAAAAGCGTTTCTGCATTGGAAGTAACACTTTATTTCATTTGAAACAAACATCTTTCTTATTGGCAAGCTTTTATCTTAACATTGCATAAACTGACTTTCTCTTACAGGGGAAAGACGCAGTTTAGCATATGTGGACCCGCATTCTCTTCATTCTCTCATGAGAACTGACTAAGTGTCCCTGCTCATAGAAACGCTAAATTAAGATATCTGGGCAATAACAGCTCTAACTTTACTTGCGGAGCTGAAAACAACTAAAGCATTAAGAAAACGCAATTCTGCACTGCAAATAAGACTTTATTTCATTTGAAACAAACATCTTTCATATTGGAAAGCTTTTGTCTTAACATTGCATAAACTAACTTTCTCTTACAGGGAATGAAGCATTTCAGCATATGTGGACCCGAATTCTCTTCAGTCACTCATGAGCACTGACACAGTGTCACTGCTCATAGAAACGCTAAATTAAGATATCTGGGCAATAACAGCTCTAACTTTACTTGCGGAGCTAAAAACAACTAACACATTAAGAAAACGCCTTTCTGCATTGCAAACAAGTGTCTATTTCATTTGAAACGAACATCTTTCATATTGGCAAGCTTTTGTCTTAACATTGCATGAACTAACTTTCTCTTACAGGGAAAAAAGCATTTCAGGATTTGTGGAACCGCATTCTCTCAGGAACACTGTCACAGTGTCACTAAACACAGGAATCCTAAATTAAGCAATCTGGGCGTAATAGCTCTAACTTTACTTGCGGAGCTGAAAACAACTAACACATTAAAGAAAAGCGTTTCTGCATTGGAAGTAACACTTTATTTCATTTGAAACAAACATCTTTCTAATTGGCAAGCTTTTATCTTAACATTGCATGAACTGACTTTCTCTTACAGGGGAAAGACGCAGTTTAGCATATGTGGACCCGCATTCTCTTCATTCTCTCATGAGAACTGACTAAGTGTCCCTGCTCATAGAAACGCTAAATTAAGACATCTGGGCAATAACAGCTCTAACTTTACTTGCTGAGCTGAAAACAACTAACACATTAAGAAAACGCAATTCTGCACTGCAAATAAGACTTTATTTCATTTGAAACAAACATCTTTCGTATTGGAAAGCTTTTGTCTTAACATTGCATAAACTAACTTTCTCTTACAGGTAATGAAGCATTTCAGCGTATGTGGACCCGAATTCTCTTCAGTCACTCATGAGCATTGAAATAATATCACTGCTCATAGAAACGCTAAATTAAGCAATCTGGGCGTAATAGCTCTAACTTTACTTGCGGAGCTGAAAACAACTAACACATTAAGAAAACGCCTTTCTGCATTGCAAACAAGTGTCTGTTTCATTTGAAACGAACATCTTTCATATTGGCAAGCTTTTGTCTTAACATTGCATAAACTAACTTTCTCTTACAGGGAATAAAGCATTTCAGCGTATGTGGACCCGAATTCTCTTCAGTCACTCATGAGCATTGACACAATATCACTGCTCATAGAAACGCTAAATTAAGCAATCTGGGCGTAATAGCTCTAACTTTACTTGCGGAGCAGAAAACAACAAACACATAAAAGAAAAGCCTTTTTACATTGCAAATAAGACTTTATTTTATTTGAAACGAACATCTTTCATTTTGGCAAGCTTTTGTTTTAAAATTGCATAAACTGACATTTTCGTATTGGGAAAAAAGCATTTCAGCATATGTGGACCCGCATTCTCTCAGGAGCACTGACAGTGTTACAGTGCATAGAAACGCTAATTTAAGCAGTCTGGCCATAAGTAGCTCTCAGTTTACTTGCGGAGCAGAAAACCATTAACACATTAAAGAAAAGCGTTTCTGCATTGGAAGTAAGACTTTATTTCATTTGAAACAAACATCTTTCTTATTGGCAAGCTTTTAACTTAACATTGCATAAACTGACTTTCTCTTACAGGGGAAAGACGCAGTTTAGCATATGTGGACCCACATTCTCTTCATTCTCTCATGAGCACTGACTAAGTGTCCCTGCTCATAGAAACGCTAAATTAAGATGTCTGGGCAATAACAGCTCTAACTTTACTTGCGGAGCTGAAAACAACTAACACATTAAGAAAACGCCTTTCTGCATTGCAAACAAGTGTCTATTTCATTTGAAACGAACATCTTTCATATTGGCAAGCTTTTGTCTTAACATTGCATAAACTAACTTTCTCTTACAGGGAAAAAAGCATTTCAGGATTTGTGGAACCGCATTCTCTCATGAGCACTGACTAAGTGTCCCTGCTCATAGAAACGCTAAATTAAGACATCTGGGCGTAATAGCTCTAACTTTACTTGCGGAGCTGAAAACAACTAACACATTAAAGAAAAGCGTTTCTGCATTGGAAGTAACACTTTATTTCATTTGAAACAAACATCTTTCATATTGGAAAGCTTTTGTCTTAAAATTGCATAAACTAACTTTCTCTTACAGGGAATGAAGCATTTCAGCATATGTGGACCCGAGTTCTCTTCATTCACTCATGAGCATTGACACAGTGTCACTGCTCTTAGAAACGCTAAATTAAGCAATCTGGGCGTAATAGCTCTAACTTTACTTGCGGAGCTGAAAACAACTAACACATTAAGAAAACGCCTTTCTGCATTGCAAACAAGTGTCTATTTCATTTGAAACGAACATCTTTCATATTGGCAAGCTTTTGTCTTAACATCGCATAAACTAACTTTCTCTTACAGGGAAAAAAGCATTTCAGGATTTGTGGAACCGCATTCTCTCAGGAACACTGTCACAGTGTCACTAAACACAGGAATGCCAAATTAAGCTATCTGGGTATAGTAGCTCTAATTTTACTGGCGGAGGAGCAGAAAACAACGAACACATTAAAGAAAAGCGTTTCTGCATTGGAAGTAACACTTTATTTAATTTGAAACAAACATCTTTCTTATTGGCAAGCTTTTATCTTAACATTGCATAAACTGACTTTCTCTTACAGGGGAAAGACGCAGTTTAGCATATGTGGACCCGCATTCTCTTCATTCTCTCATGAGAACTGACTAAGTGTCCCTGCTCATAGAAACGCTAAATTAAGATATCTGGGCAATAACAGCTCTAACTTTACTTGCGGAGTTGAAAACAAGTAACACATGAAGAAAACGCAATTCTGCACTGCAAATAAGACTTTATTTCATTTGAAACAAACATCTTTCGTATTGGAAAGCTTTTGTCTTAACATTGCATAAACTAACTTTCTCTTACAGGTAATGAAGCATTTCAGCGTATGTGGACCCGAATTCTCTTCAGTCACTCATGAGCATTGAAATAATATCACTGCTCATAGAAACGCTAAATTAAGCAATCTGGGCGTAATAGCTCTAACTTTATTTGCGGAGCTGAAAACAACTAACACATTAAGAAAACGCCTTTCTGCATTGCAAACAAGTGTCTGTTTCATTTGAAACGAACATCTTTCATATTGGCAAGCTTTTGTCTTAACATTGCATGAACTAACTTTCTCTTACAGGGAATAAAGCATTTCAGCGTATGTGGACCCGAATTCTCTTCAGTCACTCATGAGCATTGACACAATATCACTGCTCATAGAAACGCTTAGTTCAACTGTCTGGGCGTAATAGCTCTAACTTTACTTGCGGAGCAGAAAACAACAAACACATTAAAGAAAAGCCTTTTTACATTGCAAATAAGACTTTATTTTATTTGAAACGAACATCTTTCATTTTGGCAAGCTTTTGTTTTAAAATTGCATAAACTGACATTTTCGTATTGGGAAAAAAGCATTTCAGCATATGTGGACCCGCATTCTCTCAGGAGCACTGACAGTGTTACAGTGCATCGAAACGCTAATTTAAGCAGTCTGGCCATAAGTAGCTCTCAGTTTACTTGCGGAGCAGGAAACCATTAACACATTAAAGAAAAGCGTTTCTGCATTGGAAGTAAGACTTTATTTCATTTGAAACAAACATCTTTCTTATTGGCAAGCTTTTAACTTAACATTGCATGAACTGACTTTCTCTTACAGGGGAAAGACGCAGTTTAGCATATGTGGACCCACATTCTCTTCATTCTCTCATGAGCACTGACTAAGTGTCCCTGCTCATAGAAACGCTAAACTAAGATGTCTGGGCAATAACAGCTCTAACTTTACTTGCGGAGCTGAAAACAACTAACACATTAAGAAAACGCCTTTCTGCATTGCAAACAAGTGTCTATTTCATTTGAAACGAACATCTTTCATATTGGCAAGCTTTTGTCTTAAAATTGCATGAACTAACTTTCTCTTACAGGGAAAAAAGCATTTCAGGATTTGTGGAACCGCATTCTCTCAGGAACACTGTCACAGTGTCACTAAACACAGGAATGCCAAATTAAGCTATCTGGGTATAGTAGCTCTAACTTTACTTGCGGAGGAGCAGAAAACAACGAACACATTAAAGAAAAGCGTTTCTGCATTGGAAGTAACACTTTATTTCATTTGAAACAAACATCTTTCTAATTGGCAAGCTTTTATCTTAACATTGCATAAACTGACTTTCTCTTACAGGGGAAAGACGCAGTTTAGCATATGTGGACTCGCATTCTCTTCATTCTCTCATGAGCACTGACTAAGTGTCCCTGCTCATAGAAACGCTAAATTAAGATATCTGGGCAATAACAGCTCTAACTTTACTTGCGGAGCTGAAAACAACTAAAGCATTAAGAAAACGCAATTCTGCACTGCAAATAAGACTTTATTTCATTTGAAACAAACATCTTTCATATTGGAAAGCTTTTGTCTTAACATTGCATAAACTAACTTTCTCTTACAGGGAATGAAGCATTTCAGCATATGTGGACCCGAATTCTCTTCAGTCACTCATGAGCACTGACACAGTGTCACTGCTCATAGAAACTCTAAATTAAGATATCTGGGCAATAACAGCTCTAACTTTACTTGCGGAGCTAAAAACAACTAACACATTAAGAAAACGCCTTTCTGCATTGCAAACAAGTGTCTATTTCATTTGAAACGAACATCTTTCATATTGGCAAGCTTTTGTCTTAACATTGCATGAACTAACTTTCTCTTACAGGGAAAAAAGCATTTCAGGATTTGTGGAACCGCATTCTCTCAGGAACACTGTCACAGTGTCACTAAACACAGGAATCCTAAATTAAGCAATCTGGGCGTAATAGCTCTAACTTTACTTGCGGAGCTGAAAACAACTAACACATTAAAGAAAAGCGTTTCTGCATTGGAAGTAACACTTTATTTCATTTGAAACAAACATCTTTCTAATTGGCAAGCTTTTATCTTAACATTGCATAAACTGACTTTCTCTTACAGGGGAAAGACGCAGTTTAGCATATGTGGACCCGCATTCTCTTCATTCTCTCATGAGAACTGACTAAGTGTCCCTGCTCATAGAAACGCTAAATTAAGACATCTGGGCAATAACAGCTCTAACTTTACTTGCTGAGCTGAAAACAACTAACACATTAAGAAAACGCAATTCTGCACTGCAAATAAGACTTTATTTCATTTGAAACAAACATCTTTCGTATTGGAAAGCTTTTGTCTTAACATTGCATAAACTAACTTTCTCTTACAGGTAATGAAGCATTTCAGCGTATGTGGACCCGAATTCTCTTCAGTCACTCATGAGCATTGAAATAATATCACTGCTCATAGAAACGCTAAATTAAGCAATCTGGGCGTAATAGCTCTAACTTTACATGCGGAGCTGAAAACAACTAACACATTAAGAAAACGCCTTTCTGCATTGCAAACAAGTGTCTGTTTCATTTGAAACGAACATCTTTCATATTGGCAAGCTTTTGTCTTAACATTGCATGAACTAACTTTCTCTTACAGGGAATAAAGCATTTCAGCGTATGTGGACCCGAATTCTCTTCAGTCACTCATGAGCATTGACACAGTGTCACTGCTCATAGAAACGCTAAATTAAGCAATCTGGGCGTAATAGCTCTAACTTTACTTGCGGAGCTGAAAACAACTAACACATTAAGAAAACGCCTTTCTGCATTGCAAACAAGTGTCTATTTCATTTGAAACGAACATCTTTCATATTGGCAAGCTTTTTTCTTAACATCGCATAAACTAACTTTCTCTTACAGGGAAAAAAGCATTTCAGGATTTGTGGAACCGCATTCTCTCAGGAACACTGTCACAGTGTCACTAAACACAGGAATGCCAAATTAAGCTATCTGGGTATAGTAGCTCTAACTTTACTTGCGGAGGAGCAGAAAACAACGAACACATTAAAGAAAAGCGTTTCTGCATTGGAAGTAACACTTTATTTCATTTGAAACAAACATCTTTCTAATTGGCAAGCTTTTATCTTAACATTGCATAAACTGACTTTCTCTTACAGGGGAAAGACGCAGTTTAGCATATGTGGACTCGCATTCTCTTCATTCTCTCATGAGCACTGACTAAGTGTCCCTGCTCATAGAAACGCTAAATTAAGATATCTGGGCAATAACAGCTCTAACTTTACTTGCGGAGCTGAAAACAACTAAAGCATTAAGAAAACGCAATTCTGCACTGCAAATAAGACTTTATTTCATTTGAAACAAACATCTTTCATATTGGAAAGCTTTTGTCTTAACATTGCATAAACTAACTTTCTCTTACAGGGAATGAAGCATTTCAGCATATGTGGACCCGAATTCTCTTCAGTCACTCATGAGCACTGACACAGTGTCACTGCTCATAGAAACGCTAAATTAAGATATCTGGGCAATAACAGCTCTAACTTTACTTGCGGAGCTAAAAACAACTAACACATTAAGAAAACGCCTTTCTGCATTGCAAACAAGTGTCTATTTCATTTGAAACGAACATCTTTCATATTGGCAAGCTTTTGTCTTAACATTGCATGAACTAACTTTCTCTTACAGGGAAAAAAGCATTTCAGGATTTGTGGAACCGCATTCTCTCAGGAACACTGTCACAGTGTCACTAAACACAGGAATCCTAAATTAAGCAATCTGGGCGTAATAGCTCTAACTTTACTTGCGGAGCTGAAAACAACTAACACATTAAAGAAAAGCGTTTCTGCATTGGAAGTAACACTTTATTTCATTTGAAACAAACATCTTTCTAATTGGCAAGCTTTTATCTTAACATTGCATAAACTGACTTTCTCTTACAGGGGAAAGACGCAGTTTAGCATATGTGGACCCGCATTCTCTTCATTCTCTCATGAGAACTGACTAAGTGTCCCTGCTCATAGAAACGCTAAATTAAGATATCTGGGCAATAACAGCTCTAACTTTACTTGCGGAGTTGAAAACAAGTAACACATGAAGAAAACGCAATTCTGCACTGCAAATAAGACTTTATTTCATTTGAAACAAACATCTTTCGTATTGGAAAGCTTTTGTCTTAACATTGCAAAAACTAACTTTCTCTTACAGGTAATGAAGCATTTCAGCGTATGTGGACCCGAATTCTCTTCAGTCACTCATGAGCATTGAAATAATATCACTGCTCATAGAAACGCTAAATTAAGCAATCTGGGCGTAATAGCTCTAACTTTATTTGCGGAGCTGAAAACAACTAACACATTAAGAAAACGCCTTTCTGCATTGCAAACAAGTGTCTGTTTCATTTGAAACGAACATCTTTCATATTGGCAAGCTTTTGTCTTAACATTGCATGAACTAACTTTCTCTTACAGGGAATAAAGCATTTCAGCGTATGTGGACCCGAATTCTCTTCAGTCACTCATGAGCATTGACACAATATCACTGCTCATAGAAACGCTTAGTTCAACTGTCTGGGCGTAATAGCTCTAACTTTACTTGCGGAGCAGAAAACAACAAACACATTAAAGAAAAGCCTTTTTACATTGCAAATAAGACTTTATTTTATTTGAAACGAACATCTTTCATTTTGGCAAGCTTTTGTTTTAAAATTGCATAAACTGACATTTTCGTATTGGGAAAAAAGCATTTCAGCATATGTGGACCCGCATTCTCTCAGGAGCACTGACTAAGTGTCCCTGCTCATAGAAACGCTAAATTAAGCAGTCTGGCCATAAGTAGCTCTCAGTTTACTTGCGGAGCAGGAAACCATTAACACATTAAAGAAAAGCGTTTCTGCATTGGAAGTAAGACTTTATTTCATTTGAAACAAACATCTTTCTTATTGGCAAGCTTTTAACTTAACATTGCATGAACTGACTTTCTCTTACAGGGGAAAGACGCAGTTTAGCATATGTGGACCCACATTCTCTTCATTCTCTCATGAGCACTGACTAAGTGTCCCTGCTCATAGAAACGCTAAATTAAGATGTCTGGGCAATAACAGCTCTAACTTTACTTGCGGAGCTGAAAACAACTAACACATTAAGAAAACGCCTTTCTGCATTGCAAACAAGTGTCTATTTCATTTGAAACGAACATCTTTCATATTGGCAAGCTTTTGTCTTAAAATTGCATAAACTAACTTTCTCTTACAGGGGAAAGACGCAGTTTAGCATATGTGGACTCGCATTCTCTTCATTCTCTCATGAGCACTGACTAAGTGTCCCTGCTCATAGAAACGCTAAATTAAGATATCTGGGCAATAACAGCTCTAACTTTACTTGCGGAGCTGAAAACAACTAAAGCATTAAGAAAACGCAATTCTGCACTGCAAATAAGACTTTATTTCATTTGAAACAAACATCTTTCATATTGGAAAGCTTTTGTCTTAACATTGCATAAACTAACTTTCTCTTACAGGGAATGAAGCATTTCAGCATATGTGGACCCGAATTCTCTTCAGTCACTCATGAGCACTGACACAGTGTCACTGCTCATAGAAACGCTAAATTAAGATATCTGGGCAATAACAGCTCTAACTTTACTTGCGGAGCTAAAAACAACTAACACATTAAGAAAACGCCTTTCTGCATTGCAAACAAGTGTCTATTTCATTTGAAACGAACATCTTTCATATTGGCAAGCTTTTGTCTTAACATTGCATGAACTAACTTTCTCTTACAGGGAAAAAAGCATTTCAGGATTTGTGGAACCGCATTCTCTCAGGAACACTGTCACAGTGTCACTAAACACAGGAATCCTAAATTAAGCAATCTGGGCGTAATAGCTCTAACTTTACTTGCGGAGCTGAAAACAACTAACACATTAAAGAAAAGCGTTTCTGCATTGGAAGTAACACTTTATTTCATTTGAAACAAACATCTTTCTAATTGGCAAGCTTTTATCTTAACATTGCATAAACTGACTTTCTCTTACAGGGGAAAGACGCAGTTTAGCATATGTGGACCCGCATTCTCTTCATTCTCTCATGAGAACTGACTAAGTGTCCCTGCTCATAGAAACGCTAAATTAAGACATCTGGGCAATAACAGCTCTAACTTTACTTGCTGAGCTGAAAACAACTAACACATTAAGAAAACGCAATTCTGCACTGCAAATAAGACTTTATTTCATTTGAAACAAACATCTTTCGTATTGGAAAGCTTTTGTCTTAACATTGCATAAACTAACTTTCTCTTACAGGTAATGAAGCATTTCAGCGTATGTGGACCCGAATTCTCTTCAGTCACTCATGAGCATTGAAATAATATCACTGCTCATAGAAACGCTAAATTAAGCAATCTGGGCGTAATAGCTCTAACTTTACATGCGGAGCTGAAAACAACTAACACATTAAGAAAACGCCTTTCTGCATTGCAAACAAGTGTCTGTTTCATTTGAAACGAACATCTTTCATATTGGCAAGCTTTTGTCTTAACATTGCATGAACTAACTTTCTCTTACAGGGAATAAAGCATTTCAGCGTATGTGGACCCGAATTCTCTTCAGTCACTCATGAGCATTGACACAGTGTCACTGCTCATAGAAACGCTAAATTAAGCAATCTGGGCGTAATAGCTCTAACTTTACTTGCGGAGCTGAAAACAACTAACACATTAAGAAAACGCCTTTCTGCATTGCAAACAAGTGTCTATTTCATTTGAAACGAACATCTTTCATATTGGCAAGCTTTTTTCTTAACATCGCATAAACTAACTTTCTCTTACAGGGAAAAAAGCATTTCAGGATTTGTGGAACCGCATTCTCTCAGGAACACTGTCACAGTGTCACTAAACACAGGAATGCCAAATTAAGCTATCTGGGTATAGTAGCTCTAACTTTACTTGCGGAGGAGCAGAAAACAACGAACACATTAAAGAAAAGCGTTTCTGCATTGGAAGTAACACTTTATTTCATTTGAAACAAACATCTTTCTAATTGGCAAGCTTTTATCTTAACATTGCATAAACTGACTTTCTCTTACAGGGAATGAAGCATTTCAGCATATGTGGACCCGAATTCTCTTCAGTCACTCATGAGCACTGACACAGTGTCACTGCTCATAGAAACGCTAAATTAAGATATCTGGGCAATAACAGCTCTAACTTTACTTGCGGAGCTAAAAACAACTAACACATTAAGAAAACGCCTTTCTGCATTGCAAACAAGTGTCTATTTCATTTGAAACGAACATCTTTCATATTGGCAAGCTTTTGTCTTAACATTGCATGAACTAACTTTCTCTTACAGGGAAAAAAGCATTTCAGGATTTGTGGAACCGCATTCTCTCAGGAACACTGTCACAGTGTCACTAAACACAGGAATCCTAAATTAAGCAATCTGGGCGTAATAGCTCTAACTTTACTTGCGGAGCTGAAAACAACTAACACATTAAAGAAAAGCGTTTCTGCATTGGAAGTAACACTTTATTTCATTTGAAACAAACATCTTTCTAATTGGCAAGCTTTTATCTTAACATTGCATAAACTGACTTTCTCTTACAGGGGAAAGACGCAGTTTAGCATATGTGGACCCGCATTCTCTTCATTCTCTCATGAGAACTGACTAAGTGTCCCTGCTCATAGAAACGCTAAATTAAGATATCTGGGCAATAACAGCTCTAACTTTACTTGCGGAGTTGAAAACAAGTAACACATGAAGAAAACGCAATTCTGCACTGCAAATAAGACTTTATTTCATTTGAAACAAACATCTTTCGTATTGGAAAGCTTTTGTCTTAACATTGCAAAAACTAACTTTCTCTTACAGGTAATGAAGCATTTCAGCGTATGTGGACCCGAATTCTCTTCAGTCACTCATGAGCATTGAAATAATATCACTGCTCATAGAAACGCTAAATTAAGCAATCTGGGCGTAATAGCTCTAACTTTATTTGCGGAGCTGAAAACAACTAACACATTAAGAAAACGCCTTTCTGCATTGCAAACAAGTGTCTGTTTCATTTGAAACGAACATCTTTCATATTGGCAAGCTTTTGTCTTAACATTGCATGAACTAACTTTCTCTTACAGGGAATAAAGCATTTCAGCGTATGTGGACCCGAATTCTCTTCAGTCACTCATGAGCATTGACACAATATCACTGCTCATAGAAACGCTTAGTTCAACTGTCTGGGCGTAATAGCTCTAACTTTACTTGCGGAGCAGAAAACAACAAACACATTAAAGAAAAGCCTTTTTACATTGCAAATAAGACTTTATTTTATTTGAAACGAACATCTTTCATTTTGGCAAGCTTTTGTTTTAAAATTGCATAAACTGACATTTTCGTATTGGGAAAAAAGCATTTCAGCATATGTGGACCCGCATTCTCTCAGGAGCACTGACAGTGTTACAGTGCATCGAAACGCTAATTTAAGCAGTCTGGCCATAAGTAGCTCTCAGTTTACTTGCGGAGCAGGAAACCATTAACACATTAAAGAAAAGCGTTTCTGCATTGGAAGTAAGACTTTATTTCATTTGAAACAAACATCTTTCTTATTGGCAAGCTTTTAACTTAACATTGCATGAACTGACTTTCTCTTACAGGGGAAAGACGCAGTTTAGCATATGTGGACCCACATTCTCTTCATTCTCTCATGAGCACTGACTAAGTGTCCCTGCTGATAGAAACGCTAAATTAAGATGTCTGGGCAATAACAGCTCTAACTTTACTTGCGGAGCTGAAAACAACTAACACATTAAGAAAACGCCTTTCTGCATTGCAAACAAGTGTCTATTTCATTTGAAACGAACATCTTTCATATTGGCAAGCTTTTGTCTTAAAATTGCATAAACTAACTTTCTCTTACAGGGGAAAGACGCAGTTTAGCATATGTGGACTCGCATTCTCTTCATTCTCTCATGAGCACTGACTAAGTGTCCCTGCTCATAGAAACGCTAAATTAAGATATCTGGGCAATAACAGCTCTAACTTTACTTGCGGAGCTGAAAACAACTAAAGCATTAAGAAAACGCAATTCTGCACTGCAAATAAGACTTTATTTCATTTGAAACAAACATCTTTCATATTGGAAAGCTTTTGTCTTAACATTGCATAAACTAACTTTCTCTTACAGGGAATAAAGCATTTCAGCGTATGTGGACCCGAATTCTCTTCAGTCACTCATGAGCATTGACACAGTGTCACTGCTCATAGAAACGCTAAATTAAGCAATCTGGGCGTAATAGCTCTAACTTTACTTGCGGAGCTGAAAACAACTAACACATTAAGAAAACGCCTTTCTGCATTGCAAACAAGTGTCTATTTCATTTGAAACGAACATCTTTCATATTGGCAAGCTTTTTTCTTAACATCGCATAAACTAACTTTCTCTTACAGGGAAAAAAGCATTTCAGGATTTGTGGAACCGCATTCTCTCAGGAACACTGTCACAGTGTCACTAAACACAGGAATGCCAAATTAAGCTATCTGGGTATAGTAGCTCTAACTTTACTTGCGGAGGAGCAGAAAACAACGAACACATTAAAGAAAAGCGTTTCTGCATTGGAAGTAACACTTTATTTCATTTGAAACAAACATCTTTCTAATTGGCAAGCTTTTATCTTAACATTGCATAAACTGACTTTCTCTTACAGGGAATGAAGCATTTCAGCATATGTGGACCCGAATTCTCTTCAGTCACTCATGAGCACTGACACAGTGTCACTGCTCATAGAAACGCTAAATTAAGATATCTGGGCAATAACAGCTCTAACTTTACTTGCGGAGCTAAAAACAACTAACACATTAAGAAAACGCCTTTCTGCATTGCAAACAAGTGTCTATTTCATTTGAAACGAACATCTTTCATATTGGCAAGCTTTTGTCTTAACATTGCATGAACTAACTTTCTCTTACAGGGAAAAAAGCATTTCAGGATTTGTGGAACCGCATTCTCTCAGGAACACTGTCACAGTGTCACTAAACACAGGAATCCTAAATTAAGCAATCTGGGCGTAATAGCTCTAACTTTACTTGCGGAGCTGAAAACAACTAACACATTAAAGAAAAGCGTTTCTGCATTGGAAGTAACACTTTATTTAATTTGAAACAAACATCTTTCTAATTGGCAAGCTTTTATCTTAACATTGCATAAACTGACTTTCTCTTACAGGGGAAAGACGCAGTTTAGCATATGTGGACCCGCATTCTCTTCATTCTCTCATGAGAACTGACTAAGTGTCCCTGCTCATAGAAACGCTAAATTAAGATATCTGGGCAATAACAGCTCTAACTTTACTTGCGGAGTTGAAAACAAGTAACACATGAAGAAAACGCAATTCTGCACTGCAAATAAGACTTTATTTCATTTGAAACAAACATCTTTCGTATTGGAAAGCTTTTGTCTTAACATTGCAAAAACTAACTTTCTCTTACAGGTAATGAAGCATTTCAGCGTATGTGGACCCGAATTCTCTTCAGTCACTCATGAGCATTGAAATAATATCACTGCTCATAGAAACGCTAAATTAAGCAATCTGGGCGTAATAGCTCTAACTTTATTTGCGGAGCTGAAAACAACTAACACATTAAGAAAACGCCTTTCTGCATTGCAAACAAGTGTCTGTTTCATTTGAAACGAACATCTTTCATATTGGCAAGCTTTTGTCTTAACATTGCATGAACTAACTTTCTCTTACAGGGAATAAAGCATTTCAGCGTATGTGGACCCGAATTCTCTTCAGTCACTCATGAGCATTGACACAATATCACTGCTCATAGAAACGCTTAGTTCAACTGTCTGGGCGTAATAGCTCTAACTTTACTTGCGGAGCAGAAAACAACAAACACATTAAAGAAAAGCCTTTTTACATTGCAAATAAGACTTTATTTTATTTGAAACGAACATCTTTCATTTTGGCAAGCTTTTGTTTTAAAATTGCATAAACTGACATTTTCGTATTGGGAAAAAAGCATTTCAGCATATGTGGACCCGCATTCTCTCAGGAGCACTGACAGTGTTACAGTGCATCGAAACGCTAATTTAAGCAGTCTGGCCATAAGTAGCTCTCAGTTTACTTGCGGAGCAGGAAACCATTAACACATTAAAGAAAAGCGTTTCTGCATTGGAAGTAAGACTTTATTTCATTTGAAACAAACATCTTTCTTATTGGCAAGCTTTTAACTTAACATTGCATGAACTGACTTTCTCTTACAGGGGAAAGACGCAGTTTAGCATATGTGGACCCACATTCTCTTCATTCTCTCATGAGCACTGACTAAGTGTCCCTGCTCATAGAAACGCTAAATTAAGATGTCTGGGCAATAACAGCTCTAACTTTACTTGCGGAGCTGAAAACAACTAACACATTAAGAAAACGCCTTTCTGCATTGCAAACAAGTGTCTATTTCATTTGAAACGAACATCTTTCATATTGGCAAGCTTTTGTCTTAAAATTGCATAAACTAACTTTCTCTTACAGGGGAAAGACGCAGTTTAGCATATGTGGACTCGCATTCTCTTCATTCTCTCATGAGCACTGACTAAGTGTCCCTGCTCATAGAAACGCTAAATTAAGATATCTGGGCAATAACAGCTCTAACTTTACTTGCGGAGCTGAAAACAACTAAAGCATTAAGAAAACGCAATTCTGCACTGCAAATAAGACTTTATTTCATTTGAAACAAACATCTTTCATACTGGAAAGCTTTTGTCTTAACATTGCATAAACTAACTTTCTCTTACAGGGAATGAAGCATTTCAGCATATGTGGACCCGAATTCTCTTCAGTCACTCATGAGCACTGACACAGTGTCACTGCTCATAGAAACGCTAAATTAAGATATCTGGGCAATAACAGCTCTAACTTTACTTGCGGAGCTAAAAACAACTAACACATTAAGAAAACGCCTTTCTGCATTGCAAACAAGTGTCTATTTCATTTGAAACGAACATCTTTCATATTGGCAAGCTTTTGTCTTAACATTGCATGAACTAACTTTCTCTTACAGGGAAAAAAGCATTTCAGGATTTGTGGAACCGCATTCTCTCAGGAACACTGTCACAGTGTCACTAAACACAGGAATCCTAAATTAAGCAATCTGGGCGTAATAGCTCTAACTTTACTTGCGGAGCTGAAAACAACTAACACATTAAAGAAAAGCGTTTCTGCATTGGAAGTAACACTTTATTTCATTTGAAACAAACATCTTTCTAATTGGCAAGCTTTTATCTTAACATTGCATAAACTGACTTTCTCTTACAGGGGAAAGACGCAGTTTAGCATATGTGGACCCGCATTCTCTTCATTCTCTCATGAGAACTGACTAAGTGTCCCTGCTCATAGAAACGCTAAATTAAGACATCTGGGCAATAACAGCTCTAACTTTACTTGCTGAGCTGAAAACAACTAACACATTAAGAAAACGCAATTCTGCACTGCAAATAAGACTTTATTTCATTTGAAACAAACATCTTTCGTATTGGAAAGCTTTTGTCTTAACATTGCATAAACTAACTTTCTCTTACAGGTAATGAAGCATTTCAGCGTATGTGGACCCGAATTCTCTTCAGTCACTCATGAGCATTGAAATAATATCACTGCTCATAGAAACGCTAAATTAAGCAATCTGGGCGTAATAGCTCTAACTTTACATGCGGAGCTGAAAACAACTAACACATTAAGAAAACGCCTTTCTGCATTGCAAACAAGTGTCTGTTTCATTTGAAACGAACATCTTTCATATTGGCAAGCTTTTGTCTTAACATTGCATGAACTAACTTTCTCTTACAGGGAATAAAGCATTTCAGCGTATGTGGACCCGAATTCTCTTCAGTCACTCATGAGCATTGACACAGTGTCACTGCTCATAGAAACGCTAAATTAAGCAATCTGGGCGTAATAGCTCTAACTTTACTTGCGGAGCTGAAAACAACTAACACATTAAGAAAACGCCTTTCTGCATTGCAAACAAGTGTCTATTTCATTTGAAACGAACATCTTTCATATTGGCAAGCTTTTTTCTTAACATCGCATAAACTAACTTTCTCTTACAGGGAAAAAAGCATTTCAGGATTTGTGGAACCGCATTCTCTCAGGAACACTGTCACAGTGTCACTAAACACAGGAATGCCAAATTAAGCTATCTGGGTATAGTAGCTCTAACTTTACTTGCGGAGGAGCAGAAAACAACGAACACATTAAAGAAAAGCGTTTCTGCATTGGAAGTAACACTTTATTTCATTTGAAACAAACATCTTTCTAATTGGCAAGCTTTTATCTTAACATTGCATGAACTGACTTTCTCTTACAGGGGAAAGACGCAGTTTAGCATATGTGGACTCGCATTCTCTTCATTCTCTCATGAGCACTGACTAAGTGTCCCTGCTCATAGAAACGCTAAATTAAGATATCTGGGCAATAACAGCTCTAACTTTACTTGCGGAGCTGAAAACAACTAAAGCATTAAGAAAACGCAATTCTGCACTGCAAATAAGACTTTATTTCATTTGAAACAAACATCTTTCATATTGGAAAGCTTTTGTCTTAACATTGCATAAACTAACTTTCTCTTACAGGGAATGAAGCATTTCAGCATATGTGGACCCGAATTCTCTTCAGTCACTCATGAGCACTGACACAGTGTCACTGCTCATAGAAACGCTAAATTAAGATATCTGGGCAATAACAGCTCTAACTTTACTTGCGGAGCTAAAAACAACTAACACATTAAGAAAACGCCTTTCTGCATTGCAAACAAGTGTCTATTTCATTTGAAACGAACATCTTTCATATTGGCAAGCTTTTGTCTTAACATTGCATGAACTAACTTTCTCTTACAGGGAAAAAAGCATTTCAGGATTTGTGGAACCGCATTCTCTCAGGAACACTGTCACAGTGTCACTAAACACAGGAATCTTAAATTAAGCAATCTGGGCGTAATAGCTCTAACTTTACTTGCGGAGCTGAAAACAACTAACACATTAAAGAAAAGCGTTTCTGCATTGGAAGTAACACTTTATTTCATTTGAAACAAACATCTTTCTAATTGGCAAGCTTTTGTCTTAACATTGCATAAACTAACTTTCTCTTACAGGTAATGAAGCATTTCAGCGTATGTGGACCCGAATTCTCTTCAGTCACTCATGAGCATTGAAATAATATCACTGCTCATAGAAACGCTAAATTAAGCAATCTGGGCGTAATAGCTCTAACTTTACTTGCGGAGCTGAAAACAACTAACACATTAAGAAAACGCCTTTCTGCATTGCAAACAAGTGTCTGTTTCATTTGAAACGAACATCTTTCATATTGGCAAGCTTTTGTCTTAACATTGCATAAACTAACTTTCTCTTACAGGGAATAAAGCATTTCAGCGTATGTGGACCCGAATTCTCTTCAGTCACTCATGAGCATTGACACAATATCACTGCTCATAGAAACGCTAAATTAAGCAATCTGGGCGTAATAGCTCTAACTTTACTTGCGGAGCAGAAAACAACAAACACATTAAAGAAAAGCCTTTTTACATTGCAAATAAGACTTTATTTTATTTGAAACGAACATCTTTCATTTTGGCAAGCTTTTGTTTTAAAATTGCATAAACTGACATTTTCGTATTGGGAAAAAAGCATTTCAGCATATGTGGACCCGCATTCTCTCAGGAGCACTGACAGTGTTACAGTGCATAGAAACGCTAATTTAAGCAGTCTGGCCATAAGTAGCTCTCAGTTTACTTGCGGAGCAGAAAACCATTAACACATTAAAGAAAAGCGTTTCTGCATTGGAAGTAAGACTTTATTTCATTTGAAACAAACATCTTTCTTATTGGCAAGCTTTTAACTTAACATTGCATAAACTGACTTTCTCTTACAGGGGAAAGACGCAGTTTAGCATATGTGGACCCACATTCTCTTCATTCTCTCATGAGCACTGACTAAGTGTCCCTGCTCATAGAAACGCTAAATTAAGATGTCTGGGCAATAACAGCTCTAACTTTACTTGCGGAGCTGAAAACAACTAACACATTAAGAAAACGCCTTTCTGCATTGCAAACAAGTGTCTATTTCATTTGAAACGAACATCTTTCATATTGGCAAGCTTTTGTCTTAACATTGCATAAACTAACTTTCTCTTACAGGGAAAAAAGCATTTCAGGATTTGTGGAACCGCATTCTCTCAGGAACACTGTCACAGTGTCACTAAACACAGGAATGCCAAATTAAGCTATCTGGGTATAGTAGCTCTAACTTTACTTGCGGAGGAGCAGAAAACAACGAACACATTAAAGAAAAGCGTTTCTGCATTGGAAGTAAGACTTTATTTCATTTGAAACAAACATCTTTCTTATTGGCAAGCTTTTATCTTAACATTGCATAAACTGACTATGTCTTACAGGGGAAAGACGCAGTCTAGCATATGTGGACCCGCTTTCTCTTCATTCTCTCATGAGCACTGACTAAGTGTCCCTGCTCATAGAAACGCTAAATTAAGACATCTGGGCGTAATAGCTCTAACTTTACTTGCGGAGCTGAAAACAACTAACACATTAAAGAAAAGCGTTTCTGCATTGGAAGTAACACTTTATTTCATTTGAAACAAACATCTTTCATATTGGAAAGCTTTTGTCTTAAAATTGCATAAACTAACTTTCTCTTACAGGGAATGAAGCATTTCAGCATATGTGGACCCGAGTTCTCTTCATTCACTCATGAGCATTGACACAGTGTCACTGCTCTTAGAAACGCTAAATTAAGCAATCTGGGCGTAATAGCTCTAACTTTACTTGCGGAGCTGAAAACAACTAACACATTAAGAAAACGCCTTTCTGCATTGCAAACAAGTGTCTATTTCATTTGAAACGAACATCTTTCATATTGGCAAGCTTTTGTCTTAACATCGCATAAACTAACTTTCTCTTACAGGGAAAAAAGCATTTCAGGATTTGTGGAACCGCATTCTCTCAGGAACACTGTCACAGTGTCACTAAACACAGGAATGCCAAATTAAGCTATCTGGGTATAGTAGCTCTAATTTTACTGGCGGAGGAGCAGAAAACAACGAACACATTAAAGAAAAGCGTTTCTGCATTGGAAGTAACACTTTATTTAATTTGAAACAAACATCTTTCTTATTGGCAAGCTTTTATCTTAACATTGCATAAACTGACTTTCTCTTACAGGGGAAAGACGCAGTTTAGCATATGTGGACCCGCATTCTCTTCATTCTCTCATGAGAACTGACTAAGTGTCCCTGCTCATAGAAACGCTAAATTAAGATATCTGGGCAATAACAGCTCTAACTTTACTTGCGGAGTTGAAAACAAGTAACACATGAAGAAAACGCAATTCTGCACTGCAAATAAGACTTTATTTCATTTGAAACAAACATCTTTCGTATTGGAAAGCTTTTGTCTTAACATTGCATAAACTAACTTTCTCTTACAGGTAATGAAGCATTTCAGCGTATGTGGACCCGAATTCTCTTCAGTCACTCATGAGCATTGAAATAATATCACTGCTCATAGAAACGCTAAATTAAGCAATCTGGGCGTAATAGCTCTAACTTTATTTGCGGAGCTGAAAACAACTAACACATTAAGAAAACGCCTTTCTGCATTGCAAACAAGTGTCTGTTTCATTTGAAACGAACATCTTTCATATTGGCAAGCTTTTGTCTTAACATTGCATGAACTAACTTTCTCTTACAGGGAATAAAGCATTTCAGCGTATGTGGACCCGAATTCTCTTCAGTCACTCATGAGCATTGACACAATATCACTGCTCATAGAAACGCTTAGTTCAACTGTCTGGGCGTAATAGCTCTAACTTTACTTGCGGAGCAGAAAACAACAAACACATTAAAGAAAAGCCTTTTTACATTGCAAATAAGACTTTATTTTATTTGAAACGAACATCTTTCATTTTGGCAAGCTTTTGTTTTAAAATTGCATAAACTGACATTTTCGTATTGGGAAAAAAGCATTTCAGCATATGTGGACCCGCATTCTCTCAGGAGCACTGACAGTGTTACAGTGCATCGAAACGCTAATTTAAGCAGTCTGGCCATAAGTAGCTCTCAGTTTACTTGCGGAGCAGGAAACCATTAACACATTAAAGAAAAGCGTTTCTGCATTGGAAGTAAGACTTTATTTCATTTGAAACAAACATCTTTCTTATTGGCAAGCTTTTAACTTAACATTGCATGAACTGACTTTCTCTTACAGGGGAAAGACGCAGTTTAGCATATGTGGACCCACATTCTCTTCATTCTCTCATGAGCACTGACTAAGTGTCCCTGCTCATAGAAACGCTAAATTAAGATGTCTGGGCAATAACAGCTCTAACTTTACTTGCGGAGCTGAAAACAACTAACACATTAAGAAAACGCCTTTCTGCATTGCAAACAAGTGTCTATTTCATTTGAAACGAACATCTTTCATATTGGCAAGCTTTTGTCTTAACATTGCATAAACTAACTTTCTATTACAGGGAAAAAAGCATTTCAGGATTTGTGGAACCGCATTCTCTCAGGAACACTGTCACAGTGTCACTAAACACAGGAATGCCAAATTAAGCTATCTGGGTATAGTAGCTCTAACTTTACTTGCGGAGGAGCAGAAAACAACGAACACATTAAAGAAAAGCGTTTCTGCATTGGAAGTAAGACTTTATTTCATTTGAAACAAACATCTTTCTTATTGGCAAGCTTTTATCTTAACATTGCATAAACTGACTATGTCTTACAGGGGAAAGACGCAGTCTAGCATATGTGGACCCGCTTTCTCTTCATTCTCTCATGAGCACTGACTAAGTGTCCCTGCTCATAGAAACGCTAAATTAAGACATCTGGGCGTAATAGCTCTAACTTTACTTGCGGAGCTGAAAACAACTAACACATTAAAGAAAAGCGTTTCTGCATTGGAAGTAACACTTTATTTCATTTGAAACAAACATCTTTCATATTGGAAAGCTTTTGTCTTAAAATTGCATAAACTAACTTTCTCTTACAGGGAATGAAGCATTTCAGGATTTGTGGAACCGCATTCTCTCAGGAACACTGTCACAGTGTCACTAAACACAGGAATCCTAAATTAAGCAATCTGGGCGTAATAGCTCTAACTTTACTTGCGGAGCTGAAAACAACTAACACATTAAAGAAAAGCGTTTCTGCATTGGAAGTAACACTTTATTTCATTTGAAACAAACATCTTTCTAATTGGCAAGCTTTTATCTTAACATTGCATAAACTGACTTTCTCTTACAGGGGAAAGACGCAGTTTAGCATATGTGGACCCGCATTCTCTTCATTCTCTCATGAGAACTGACTAAGTGTCCCTGCTCATAGAAACGCTAAATTAAGATATCTGGGCAATAACAGCTCTAACTTTACTTGCGGAGTTGAAAACAAGTAACACATGAAGAAAACGCAATTCTGCACTGCAAATAAGACTTTATTTCATTTGAAACAAACATCTTTCGTATTGGAAAGCTTTTGTCTTAACATTGCATAAACTAACTTTCTCTTACAGGTAATGAAGCATTTCAGCGTATGTGGACCCGAATTCTCTTCAGTCACTCATGAGCATTGAAATAATATCACTGCTCATAGAAACGCTAAATTAAGCAATCTGGGCGTAATAGCTCTAACTTTATTTGCGGAGCTGAAAACAACTAACACATTAAGAAAACGCCTTTCTGCATTGCAAACAAGTGTCTGTTTCATTTGAAATGAACATCTTTCATATTGGCAAGCTTTTGTCTTAACATTGCATGAACTAACTTTCTCTTACAGGGAATAAAGCATTTCAGCGTATGTGGACCCGAATTCTCTTCAGTCACTCATGAGCATTGACACAATATCACTGCTCATAGAAACGCTTAGTTCAACTGTCTGGGCGTAATAGCTCTAACTTTACTTGCGGAGCAGAAAACAACAAACACATTAAAGAAAAGCCTTTTTACATTGCAAATAAGACTTTATTTTATTTGAAACGAACATCTTTCATTTTGGCAAGCTTTTGTTTTAAAATTGCATAAACTGACATTTTCGTATTGGGAAAAAAGCATTTCAGCATATGTGGACCCGCATTCTCTCAGGAGCACTGACAGTGTTACAGTGCATCGAAACGCTAATTTAAGCAGTCTGGCCATAAGTAGCTCTCAGTTTACTTGCGGAGCAGGAAACCATTAACACATTAAAGAAAAGCGTTTCTGCATTGGAAGTAAGACTTTATTTCATTTGAAACAAACATCTTTCTTATTGGCAAGCTTTTAACTTAACATTGCATGAACTGACTTTCTCTTACAGGGGAAAGACGCAGTTTAGCATATGTGGACCCACATTCTCTTCATTCTCTCATGAGCACTGACTAAGTGTCCCTGCTCATAGAAACGCTAAATTAAGATGTCTGGGCAATAACAGCTCTAACTTTACTTGCGGAGCTGAAAACAACTAACACATTAAGAAAACGCCTTTCTGCATTGCAAACAACTGTCTATTTCATTTGAAACGAACATCTTTCATATTGGCAAGCTTTTGTCTTAAAATTGCATAAACTAACTTTCTCTTACAGGGGAAAGACGCAGTTTAGCATATGTGGACTCGCATTCTCTTCATTCTCTCATGAGCACTGACTAAGTGTCCCTGCTCATAGAAACGCTAAATTAAGATATCTGGGCAATAACAGCTCTAACTTTACTTGCGGAGCTGAAAACAACTAAAGCATTAAGAAAACGCAATTCTGCACTGCAAATAAGACTTTATTTCATTTGAAACAAACATCTTTCATATTGGAAAGCTTTTGTCTTAACATTGCATAAACTAACTTTCTCTTACAGGGAATGAAGCATTTCAGCATATGTGGACCCGAATTCTCTTCAGTCACTCATGAGCACTGACACAGTGTCACTGCTCATAGAAACGCTAAATTAAGATATCTGGGCAATAACAGCTCTAACTTTACTTGCGGAGCTAAAAACAACTAACACATTAAGAAAACGCCTTTCTGCATTGCAAACAAGTGTCTATTTCATTTGAAACGAACATCTTTCATATTGGCAAGCTTTTGTCTTAACATTGCATGAACTAACTTTCTCTTACAGGGAAAAAAGCATTTCAGGATTTGTGGAACCGCATTCTCTCAGGAACACTGTCACAGTGTCACTAAACACAGGAATCCTAAATTAAGCAATCTGGGCGTAATAGCTCTAACTTTACTTGCGGAGCTGAAAACAACTAACACATTAAAGAAAAGCGTTTCTGCATTGGAAGTAACACTTTATTTCATTTGAAACAAACATCTTTCTAATTGGCAAGCTTTTATCTTAACATTGCATAAACTGACTTTCTCTTACAGGGGAAAGACGCAGTTTAGCATATGTGGACCCGCATTCTCTTCATTCTCTCATGAGAACTGACTAAGTGTCCCTGCTCATAGAAACGCTAAATTAAGACATCTGGGCAATAACAGCTCTAACTTTACTTGCTGAGCTGAAAACAACTAACACATTAAGAAAACGCAATTCTGCACTGCAAATAAGACTTTATTTCATTTGAAACAAACATCTTTCGTATTGGAAAGCTTTTGTCTTAACATTGCATAAACTAACTTTCTCTTACAGGTAATGAAGCATTTCAGCGTATGTGGACCCGAATTCTCTTCAGTCACTCATGAGCATTGAAATAATATCACTGCTCATAGAAACGCTAAATTAAGCAATCTGGGCGTAATAGCTCTAACTTTACATGCGGAGCTGAAAACAACTAACACATTAAGAAAACGCCTTTCTGCATTGCAAACAAGTGTCTGTTTCATTTGAAACGAACATCTTTCATATTGGCAAGCTTTTGTCTTAACATTGCATGAACTAACTTTCTCTTACAGGGAATAAAGCATTTCAGCGTATGTGGACCCGAATTCTCTTCAGTCACTCATGAGCATTGACACAGTGTCACTGCTCATAGAAACGCTAAATTAAGCAATCTGGGCGTAATAGCTCTAACTTTACTTGCGGAGCTGAAAACAACTAACACATTAAGAAAACGCCTTTCTGCATTGCAAACAAGTGTCTATTTCATTTGAAACGAACATCTTTCATATTGGCAAGCTTTTTTCTTAACATCGCATAAACTAACTTTCTCTTACAGGGAAAAAAGCATTTCAGGATTTGTGGAACCGCATTCTCTCAGGAACACTGTCACAGTGTCACTAAACACAGGAATGCCAAATTAAGCTATCTGGGTATAGTAGCTCTAACTTTACTTGCGGAGGAGCAGAAAACAACGAACACATTAAAGAAAAGCGTTTCTGCATTGGAAGTAACACTTTATTTAATTTGAAACAAACATCTTTCTTATTGGCAAGCTTTTATCTTAACATTGCATAAACTGACTTTCTCTTACAGGGGAAAGACGCAGTTTAGCATATGTGGACCCGCATTCTCTTCATTCTCTCATGAGAACTGACTAAGTGTCCCTGCTCATAGAAACGCTAAATTAAGATATCTGGGCAATAACAGCTCTAACTTTACTTGCGGAGTTGAAAACAAGTAACACATGAAGAAAACGCAATTCTGCACTGCAAATAAGACTTTATTTCATTTGAAACAAACATCTTTCGTATTGGAAAGCTTTTGTCTTAACATTGCATAAACTAACTTTCTCTTACAGGTAATGAAGCATTTCAGCGTATGTGGACCCGAATTCTCTTCAGTCACTCATGAGCATTGAAATAATATCACTGCTCATAGAAACGCTAAATTAAGCAATCTGGGCGTAATAGCTCTAACTTTATTTGCGGAGCTGAAAACAACTAACACATTAAGAAAACGCCTTTCTGCATTGCAAACAAGTGTCTGTTTCATTTGAAACGAACATCTTTCATATTGGCAAGCTTTTGTCTTAACATTGCATGAACTAACTTTCTCTTACAGGGAATAAAGCATTTCAGCGTATGTGGACCCGAATTCTCTTCAGTCACTCATGAGCATTGACACAATATCACTGCTCATAGAAACGCTTAGTTCAACTGTCTGGGCGTAATAGCTCTAACTTTACTTGCGGAGCAGAAAACAACAAACACATTAAAGAAAAGCCTTTTTACATTGCAAATAAGACTTTATTTTATTTGAAACGAACATCTTTCATTTTGGCAAGCTTTTGTTTTAAAATTGCATAAACTGACATTTTCGTATTGGGAAAAAAGCATTTCAGCATATGTGGACCCGCATTCTCTCAGGAGCACTGACAGTGTTACAGTGCATCGAAACGCTAATTTAAGCAGTCTGGCCATAAGTAGCTCTCAGTTTACTTGCGGAGCAGGAAACCATTAACACATTAAAGAAAAGCGTTTCTGCATTGGAAGTAAGACTTTATTTCATTTGAAACAAACATCTTTCTTATTGGCAAGCTTTTAACTTAACATTGCATGAACTGACTTTCTCTTACAGGGGAAATACGCAGTTTAGCATATGTGGACCCACATTCTCTTCATTCTCTCATGAGCACTGACTAAGTGTCCCTGCTCATAGAAACGCTAAATTAAGATGTCTGGGCAATAACAGCTCTAACTTTACTTGCGGAGCTGAAAACAACTAACACATTAAGAAAACGCCTTTCTGCATTGCAAACAAGTGTCTATTTCATTTGAAACGAACATCTTTCATATTGGCAAGCTTTTGTCTTAACATTGCATAAACTAACTTTCTATTACAGGGAAAAAAGCATTTCAGGATTTGTGGAACCGCATTCTCTCAGGAACACTGTCACAGTGTCACTAAACACAGGAATGCCAAATTAAGCTATCTGGGTATAGTAGCTCTAACTTTACTTGCGGAGGAGCAGAAAACAACGAACACATTAAAGAAAAGCGTTTCTGCATTGGAAGTAAGACTTTATTTCATTTGAAACAAACATCTTTCTTATTGGCAAGCTTTTATCTTAACATTGCATAAACTGACTATGTCTTACAGGGGAAAGACGCAGTCTAGCATATGTGGACCCGCTTTCTCTTCATTCTCTCATGAGCACTGACTAAGTGTCCCTGCTCATAGAAACGCTAAATTAAGACATCTGGGCGTAATAGCTCTAACTTTACTTGCGGAGCTGAAAACAACTAACACATTAAAGAAAAGCGTTTCTGCATTGGAAGTAACACTTTATTTCATTTGAAACAAACATCTTTCATATTGGAAAGCTTTTGTCTTAAAATTGCATAAACTAACTTTCTCTTACAGGGAATGAAGCATTTCAGCATATGTGGACCCGAGTTCTCTTCATTCACTCATGAGCATTGACACAGTGTCACTGCTCATAGAAACGCTAAATTAAGATATCTGGGCAATAACAGCTCTAACTTTACTTGCGGAGCTGAAAACAACTAAAGCATTAAGAAAACGCAATTCTGCACTGCAAATAAGACTTTATTTCATTTGAAACAAACATCTTTCATATTGGAAAGCTTTTGTCTTAACATTGCATAAACTAACTTTCTCTTACAGGGAATGAAGCATTTCAGCATATGTGGACCCGAATTCTCTTCAGTCACTCATGAGCACTGACACAGTGTCACTGCTCATAGAAACGCTAAATTAAGATATCTGGGCAATAACAGCTCTAACTTTACTTGCGGAGCTAAAAACAACTAACACATTAAGAAAACGCCTTTCTGCATTGCAAACAAGTGTCTATTTCATTTGAAACGAACATCTTTCATATTGGCAAGCTTTTGTCTTAACATTGCATGAACTAACTTTCTCTTACAGGGAAAAAAGCATTTCAGGATTTGTGGAACCGCATTCTCTCAGGAACACTATCACAGTGTCACTAAACACAGGAATCCTAAATTAAGCAATCTGGGCGTAATAGCTCTAACTTTACTTGCGGAGCTGAAAACAACTAACACATTAAAGAAAAGCGTTTCTGCATTGGAAGTAACACTTTATTTCATTTGAAACAAACATCTTTCTAATTGGCAAGCTTTTATCTTAACATTGCATAAACTGACTTTCTCTTACAGGGGAAAGACGCAGTTTAGCATATGTGGACCCGCATTCTCTTCATTCTCTCATGAGAACTGACTAAGTGTCCCTGCTCATAGAAACGCTAAATTAAGACATCTGGGCAATAACAGCTCTAACTTTACTTGCTGAGCTGAACACAACTAACACATTAAGAAAACGCAATTCTGCACTGCAAATAAGACTTTATTTCATTTGAAACAAACATCTTTCGTATTGGAAAGCTTTTGTCTTAACATTGCATAAACTAACTTTCTCTTACAGGTAATGAAGCATTTCAGCGTATGTGGACCCGAATTCTCTTCAGTCACTCATGAGCATTGAAATAATATCACTGCTCATAGAAACGCTAAATTAAGCAATCTGGGCGTAATAGCTCTAACTTTACTTGCGGAGCTGAAAACAACTAACACATTAAGAAAACGCCTTTCTGCATTGCAAACAAGTGTCTGTTTCATTTGAAACGAACATCTTTCATATTGGCAAGCTTTTGTCTTAACATTGCATGAACTAACTTTCTCTTACAGGGAATAAAGCATTTCAGCGTATGTGGACCCGAATTCTCTTCAGTCACTCATGAGCATTGACACAATATCACTGCTCATAGAAACGCTTAGTTCAACTGTCTGGGCGTAATAGCTCTAACTTTACTTGCGGAGCTGAAAACAACTAACACATTAAAGAAAAGCGTTTCTGCATTGGAAGTAACACTTTATTTCATTTGAAACAAACATCTTTCATATTGGAAAGCTTTTGTCTTAAAATTGCATTAACTAACTTTCTCTTACAGGGAATGAAGCATTTCAGCATATGTGGACCCGAGTTCTCTTCATTCACTCATGAGCATTGACACAGTGTCACTGCTCATAGAAATGCTAAATTAAGATGTCTGGGCAATAACAGCTCTAACTTTACTTGCGGAGCTGAAAACAACTAACACATTAAGAAAACGCCTTTCTGCATTGCAAACAAGTGTCTATTTCATTTGAAACGAACATCTTTCATATTGGCAAGCTTTTGTCTTAACATTGCATAAACTAACTTTCTATTACAGGGAAAAAAGCATTTCAGGATTTGTGGAACCGCATTCTCTCAGGAACACTGTCACAGTGTCACTAAACACAGGAATGCCAAATTAAGCTATCTGGGTATAGTAGCTCTAACTTTACTTGCGGAGGAGCAGAAAACAACGAACACATTAAAGAAAAGCGTTTCTGCATTGGAAGTAAGACTTTATTTCATTTGAAACAAACATCTTTCTTATTGGCAAGCTTTTATCTTAACATTGCATAATCTGACTATGTCTTACAGGGGAAAGACGCAGTCTAGCATATGTGGACCCGCTTTCTCTTCATTCTCTCATGAGCACTGACTAAGTGTCCCTGCTCATAGAAACGCTAAATTAAGACATCTGGGCGTAATAGCTCTAACTTTACTTGCGGAGCTGAAAACAACTAACACATTAAAGAAAAGCGTTTCTGCATTGGAAGTAACACTTTATTTCATTTGAAACAAACATCTTTCATATTGGAAAGCTTTTGTCTTAAAATTGCATAAACTAACTTTCTCTTACAGGGAATGAAGCATTTCAGCATATGTGGACCCGAGTTCTCTTCATTCACTCATGAGCATTGACACAGTGTCACTGCTCATAGAAACGCAAAATTAAGATATCTGGGCAATAACAGCTCTAAATTTACTTGCGGAGCTGAAAACAACTAAAGCATTAAGAAAACGCAATTCTGCACTGCAAATAAGACTTTATTTCATTTGAAACAAACATCTTTCATATTGGAAAGCTTTTGTCTTAACATTGCATAAACTAACTTTCTCTTACAGGGAATGAAGCATTTCAGCATATGTGGACCCGAATTCTCTTCAGTCACTCATGAGCACTGACACAGTGTCACTGCTCATAGAAACGCTAAATTAAGATATCTGGGCAATAACAGCTCTAACTTTACTTGCGGAGCTAAAAACAACTAACACATTAAGAAAACGCCTTTCTGCATTGCAAACAAGTGTCTATTTCATTTGAAACGAACATCTTTCATATTGGCAAACTTTTGTCTTAACATTGCATGAACTAACTTTCTCTTACAGGGAAAAAAGCATTTCAGGATTTGTGGAACCGCATTCTCTCAGGAACACTGTCACAGTGTCACTAAACACAGGAATCCTAAATTAAGCGATCTTGGCGTAATAGCTCTAACTTTACTTGCGGAGCTGAAAACAACTAACACATTAAAGAAAAGCGTTTCTGCATTGGAAGTAACACTTTATTTCATTTGAAACAAACATCTTTCTAATTGGCAAGCTTTTATCTTAACATTGCATAAACTGACTTTCTCTTACAGGGGAAAGACGCAGTTTAGCATATGTGGACCCGCATTCTCTTCATTCTCTCATGAGAACTGACTAAGTGTCCCTGCTCATAGAAACGCTAAATTAAGACATCTGGGCAATAACAGCTCTAACTTTACTTGCTGAGCTGAAAACAACTAACACATTAAGAAAACGCAATTCTGCACTGCAAATAAGACTTTATTTCATTTGAAACAAACATCTTTCGTATTGGAAAGCTTTTGTCTTAACATTGCATAAACTAACTTTCTCTTACAGGTAATGAAGCATTTCAGCGTATGTGGACCCGAATTCTCTTCAGTCACTCATGAGCATTGAAATAATATCACTGCTCATAGAAACGCTAAATTAAGCAATCTGGGCGTAATAGCTCTAACTTTACTTGCGGAGCTGAAAACAACTAACACATTAAGAAAACGCCTTTCTGCATTGCAAACAAGTGTCTGTTTCATTTGAAACGAACATCTTTCATATTGGCAAGCTTTTGTCTTAACATTGCATAAACTAACTTTCTCTTACAGGTAATGAAGCATTTCAGCGTATGTGGACCCGAATTCTCTTCAGTCACTCATGAGCATTGACACAATATCACTGCTCATAGAAACGCTAAATTAAGCAATCTGGGCGTAATAGCTCTAACTTTACTTGCGGAGCAGAAAACAACAAACACATTAAAGAAAAGCCTTTTTACATTGCAAATAAGACTTTATTTTATTTGAAACGAACATCTTTCATTTTGGCAAGCTTTTGTTTTAAAATTGCATAAACTGACATTTTCGTATTGGGAAAAAAGCATTTCAGCATATGTGGACCCGCATTCTCTCAGGAGCACTGACAGTGTTACAGTGCATAGAAACGCTAATTTAAGCAGTCTGGCCATAAGTAGCTCTCAGTTTACTTGCGGAGCAGAAAACCATTAACACATTAAAGAAAAGCGTTTCTGCATTGGAAGTAAGACTTTATTTCATTTGAAACAAACATCTTTCTTATTGGCAAGCTTTTAACTTAACATTGCATAAACTGACTTTCTCTTACAGGGGAAAGACGCAGTTTAGCATATGTGGACCCACATTCTCTTCATTCTCTCATGAGCACTGACTAAGTGTCCCTGCTCATAGAAACGCTAAATTAAGATGTCTGGGCAATAACAGCTCTAACTTTACTTGCGGAGCTGAAAACAACTAACACATTAAGAAAACGCCTTTCTGCATTGCAAACAAGTGTCTATTTCATTTGAAACGAACATCTTTCATATTGGCAAGCTTTTGTCTTAACATTGCATAAACTAACTTTCTCTTACAGGGAAAAAAGCATTTCAGGATTTGTGGAACCGCATTCTCTCAGGAACACTGTCACAGTGTCACTAAACACAGGAATGCCAAATTAAGCTATCTGGGTATAGTAGCTCTAACTTTATTTGAGGAGGAGCAGAAAACAACGAACACATTAAAGAAAAGCGTTTCTGCATTGGAAGTAAGACTTTATTTCATTTGAAACAAACATCTTTCTTATTGGCAAGCTTTTATCTTAACATTGCATAAACTGACTATGTCTTACAGGGGAAAGACGCAGTCTAGCATATGTGGACACGCTTTCTCTTCATTCTCTCATGAGCACTGACCAAGTGTCCCTGCTCATAGAAACGCTAAATTAAGACATCTGGGCGTAATAGCTCTAACTTTACTTGCGGAGCTGAAAACAACTAACACATTAAAGAAAAGCGTTTCTGCATTGGAAGTAACACTTTATTTCATTTGAAACAAACATCTTTCATATTGGAAAGCTTTTGTCTTAAAATTGCATAAACTAACTTTCTCTTACAGGGAATGAAGCATTTCAGCATATGTGGACCCGAGTTCTCTTCATTCACTCATGAGCATTGACACAGTGTCACTGCTCTTAGAAACGCTCAATTAAGCAATCTGGGCGTAATAGCTCTAACTTTACTTGCGGAGCTGAAAACAACTAACACATTAAGAAAACGCCTTTCTGCATTGCAAACAAGTGTCTATTTCATTTGAAACGAACATCTTTCATATTGGCAAGCTTTTGTCTTAACATCGCATAAACTAACTTTCTCTTACAGGGAAAAAAGCATTTCAGGATTTGTGGAACCGCATTCTCTCAGGAACACTGTCACAGTGTCACTAAACACAGGAATGCCAAATTAAGCTATCTGGTATAGTAGCTCTAATTTTACTGGCGGAGGAGCAGAAAACAACGAACACATTAAAGAAAAGCGTTTCTGCATTGGAAGTAACACTTTATTTAATTTGAAACAAACATCTTTCTTATTGGCAAGCTTTTATCTTAACATTGCATAAACTGACTTTCTCTTACAGGGGAAAGACGCAGTTTAGCATATGTGGACCCGCATTCTCTTCATTCTCTCATGAGAACTGACTAAGTGTCCCTGCTCATAGAAACGCTAAATTAAGATATCTGGGCAATAACAGCTCTAACTTTACTTGCGGAGTTGAAAACAAGTAACACATGAAGAAAACGCAATTCTGCACTGCAAATAAGACTTTATTTCATTTGAAACAAACATCTTTCGTATTGGAAAGCTTTTGTCTTAACATTGCATAAACTAACTTTCTCTTACAGGTAATGAAGCATTTCAGCGTATGTGGACCCGAATTCTCTTCAGTCACTCATGAGCATTGAAATAATATCACTGCTCATAGAAACGCTAAATTAAGCAATCTGGGCGTAATAGCTCTAACTTTATTTGCGGAGCTGAAAACAACTAACACATTAAGAAAACGCCTTTCTGCATTGCAAACAAGTGTCTGTTTCATTTGAAACGAACATCTTTCATATTGGCAAGCTTTTGTCTTAACATTGCATGAACTAACTTTCTCTTACAGGGAATAAAGCATTTCAGCGTATGTGGACCCGAATTCTCTTCAGTCACTCATGAGCACTGACACAGTGTCACTGCTCATAGAAACGCTAAATTAAGATATCTGGGCAATAACAGCTCTAACTTTACTTGCGGAGCTAAAAACAACTAACACATTAAGAAAACGCCTTTCTGCATTGCAAACAAGTGTCTATTTCATTTGAAACGAACATCTTTCATATTGGCAAGCTTTTGTCTTAACATTGCATGAACTAACTTTCTCTTACAGGGAAAAAAGCATTTCAGGATTTGTGGAACCGCATTCTCTCAGGAACACTATCACAGTGTCACTAAACACAGGAATCCTAAATTAAGCAATCTGGGCGTAATAGCTCTAACTTTACTTGCGGAGCTGAAAACAACTAACACATTAAAGAAAAGCGTTTCTGCATTGGAAATAACACTTTATTTCATTTGAAACAAACATCTTTCTAATTGGCAAGCTTTTATCTTAACATTGCATAAACTGACTTTCTCTTACAGGGGAAAGACGCAGTTTAGCATATGTGGACCCGCATTCTCTTCATTCTCTCATGAGAACTGACTAAGTGTCCCTGCTCATAGAAACGCTAAATTAAGACATCTGGGCAATAACAGCTCTAACTTTACTTGCTGAGCTGAACACAACTAACACATTAAGAAAACGCAATTCTGCACTGCAAATAAGACTTTATTTCATTTGAAACAAACATCTTTCGTATTGGAAAGCTTTTGTCTTAACATTGCATAAACTAACTTTCTCTTACAGGTAATGAAGCATTTCAGCGTATGTGGACCCGAATTCTCTTCAGTCACTCATGAGCATTGAAATAATATCACTGCTCATAGAAACGCTAAATTAAGCAATCTGGGCGTAATAGCTCTAACTTTACTTGCGGAGCTGAAAACAACTAACACATTAAGAAAACGCCTTTCTGCATTGCAAACAAGTGTCTGTTTCATTTGAAACGAACATCTTTCATATTGGCAAGCTTTTGTCTTAACATTGCATGAACTAACTTTCTCTTACAGGGAATAAAGCATTTCAGCGTATGTGGACCCGAATTCTCTTCAGTCACTCATGAGCATTGACACAATATCACTGCTCATAGAAACGCTTAGTTCAACTGTCTGGGCGTAATAGCTCTAACTTTACTTGCGGAGCTGAAAACAACTAACACATTAAAGAAACGCGTTTCTGCATTGGAAGTAACACTTTATTTCATTTGAAACAAACATCTTTCATATTGGAAAGCTTTTGTCTTAAAATTGCATTAACTAACTTTCTCTTACAGGGAATGAAGCATTTCAGCATATGTGGACCCGAGTTCTCTTCATTCACTCATGAGCATTGACACAGTGTCACTGCTCATAGAAACGCTAAATTAAGATGTCTGGGCAATAACAGCTCTAACTTTACTTGCGGAGCTGAAAACAACTAACACATTAAGAAAACGCCTTTCTGCATTGCAAACAAGTGTCTATTTCATTTGAAACGAACATCTTTCATATTGGCAAGCTTTTGTCTTAACATTGCATAAACTAACTTTCTATTACAGGGAAAAAAGCATTTCAGGATTTGTGGAACCGCATTCTCTCAGGAACACTGTCACAGTGTCACTAAACACAGGAATGCCAAATTAAGCTATCTGGGTATAGTAGCTCTAACTTTACTTGCGGAGGAGCAGAAAACAACGAACACATTAAAGAAAAGCGTTTCTGCATTGGAAGTAAGACTTTATTTCATTTGAAACAAACATCTTTCTTATTGGCAAGCTTTTATCTTAACATTGCATAATCTGACTATGTCTTACAGGGGAAAGACGCAGTCTAGCATATGTGGACCCGCTTTCTCTTCATTCTCTCATGAGCACTGACTAAGTGTCCCTGCTCATAGAAACGCTAAATTAAGACATCTGGGCGTAATAGCTCTAACTTTACTTGCGGAGCTGAAAACAACTAACACATTAAAGAAAAGCGTTTCTGCATTGGAAGTAACACTTTATTTCATTTGAAACAAACATCTTTCATATTGGAAAGCTTTTGTCTTAAAATTGCATAAACTAACTTTCTCTTACAGGGAATGAAGCATTTCAGCATATGTGGACCCGAGTTCTCTTCATTCACTCATGAGCATTGACACAGTGTCACTGCTCATAGAAACGCAAAATTAAGATATCTGGGCAATAACAGCTCTAACTTTACTTGCGGAGCTGAAAACAACTAAAGCATTAAGAAAACGCAATTCTGCACTGCAAATAAGACTTTATTTCATTTGAAACAAACATCTTTCATATTGGAAAGCTTTTGTCTTAACATTGCATAAACTAACTTTCTCTTACAGGGAATGAAGCATTTCAGCATATGTGGACCCGAATTCTCTTCAGTCACTCATGAGCACTGACACAGTGTCACTGCTCATAGAAACGCTAAATTAAGATATCTGGGCAATAACAGCTCTAACTTTACTTGCGGAGCTAAAAACAACTAACACATTAAGAAAACGCCTTTCTGCATTGCAAACAAGTGTCTATTTCATTTGAAACGAACATCTTTCATATTGGCAAGCTTTTGTCTTAACATTGCATGAACTAACTTTCTCTTACAGGGAAAAAAGCATTTCAGGATTTGTGGAACCGCATTCTCTCAGGAACACTGTCACAGTGTCACTAAACACTGGAATGCCAAATTAAGCTATCTGGGTATAGTAGCTCTAACTTTACTTGCGGAGGAGCAGAAAACAACGAACACATTAAAGAAAAGCGTTTCTGCATTGGAAGTAAGACTTTATTTCATTTGAAACAAACATCTTTCTTATTGGCAAGCTTTTATCTTAACATTGCATAAACTGACTATGTCTTACAGGGGAAAGACGCAGTCTAGCATATGTGGACCCGCTTTCTCTTCATTCTCTCATGAGCACTGACTAAGTGTCCCTGCTCATAGAAACGCTAAATTAAGACATCTGGGCGTAATAGCTCTAACTTTACTTGCGGAGCTGAAAACAACTAACACATTAAAGAAAAGCGTTTCTGCATTGGAAGTAACACTTTATTTCATTTGAAACAAACATCTTTCATATTGGAAAGCTTTTGTCTTAAAATTGCATAAACTAACTTTCTCTTACAGGGAATGAAGCATTTCAGCATATGTGGACCCGAGTTCTCTTCATTCACTCATGAGCATTGACACAGTGTCACTGCTCTTAGAAACGCTAAATTAAGCAATCTGGGCGTAATAGCTCTAACTTTACTTGCGGAGCTGAAAACAACTAACACATTAAGAAAACGCCTTTCTGCATTGCAAACAAGTGTCTATTTCATTTGAAACGAACATCTTTCATATTGGCAAGCTTTTGTCTTAACATCGCATAAACTAACTTTCTCTTACAGGGAAAAAAGCATTTCAGGATTTGTGGAACCGCATTCTCTCAGGAACACTGTCACAGTGTCACTAAACACAGGAATGCCAAATTAAGCTATCTGGGTATAGTAGCTCTAATTTTACTGGCGGAGGAGCAGAAAACAACGAACACATTAAAGAAAAGCGTTTCTGCATTGGAAGTAACACTTTATTTAATTTGAAACAAACATCTTTCTTATTGGCAAGCTTTTATCTTAACATTGCATAAACTGACTTTCTCTTACAGGGGAAAGACGCAGTTTAGCATATGTGGACCCGCATTCTCTTCATTCTCTCATGAGAACTGACTAAGTGTCCCTGCTCATAGAAACGCTAAATTAAGTTATCTGGGCAATAACAGCTCTAACTTTACTTGCGGAGTTGAAAACAAGTAACACATGAAGAAAACACCATTCTGCACTGCAAATAAGACTTTATTTCATTTGAAACAAACATCTTTCGTATTGGAAAGCCTTTGTCTTAACATTGCATAAACTAACTTTCTCTTACAGTTAATGAAGCATTTCAGCGTATGTGGACCCGAATTCTCTTCAGTCACTCATGAGCATTGAAATAATATCACTGCTCATAGAAACGCTAAATTAAGCAATCTGGGCGTAATAGCTCTAACTTTATTTGCGGAGCTGAAAACAACTAACACATTAAGAAAACGCCTTTCTGCATTGCAAACAAGTGTCTGTTTCATTTGAAACGAACATCTTTCATATTGGCAAGCTTTTGTCTTAACATTGCATGAACTAACTTTCTCTTACAGGGAATAAAGCATTTCAGCGTATGTGGACCCGAATTCTCTTCAGTCACTCATGAGCATTGACACAGTGTCACTGCTCATAGAAACGCTAAATTAAGATATCTGGGCAATAACAGCTCTAACTTTACTTGCGGAGCTAAAAACAACTAACACATTAAGAAAACGCCTTTCTGCATTGCAAACAAGTGTCTATTTCATTTGAAACGAACATCTTTCATATTGGCAAGCTTTTGTCTTAACATTGCATGAACTAACTTTCTCTTACAGGGAAAAAAGCATTTCAGGATTTGTGGAACCGCATTCTCTCAGGAACACTGTCACAGTGTCACTAAACACAGGAATCCTAAATTAAGCAATCTGGGCGTAATAGCTCTAACTTTACTTGCGGAGCTGAAAACAACTAACACATTAAAGAAAAGCGTTTCTGCATTGGAAGTAACACTTTATTTCATTTGAAACAAACATCTTTCTAATTGGCAAGCTTTTATCTTAACATTGCATAAACTGACTTTCTCTTACAGGGGAAAGACGCAGTTCAGCATATGTGGACCCGCATTCTCTTCATTCTCTCATGAGAACTGACTAAGTGTCCCTGCTCATAGAAACGCTAAATTAAGCAATCTGGGCGTAATAGCTCTAACTTTACTTGCGGAGCTGAAAACAACTAACACATTAAGAAAACGCCTTTCTGCATTGCAAACAAGTGTCTGTTTCATTTGAAACGAACATCTTTCATATTGGCAAGCTTTTGTCTTAACATTGCATGATCTAACTTTCTCTTACAGGGAATAAAGCATTTCAGCGTATGTGGACCCGAATTCTCTTCAGTCACTCATGAGCATTGACACAGTGTCACTGCTCATAGAAACGCTAAATTAAGCAATCTGGGCGTAATAGCTCTAACTTTACTTGCGGAGCTGAAAACAACTAACACATTAAGAAAACGCCTTTCTGCATTGCAAACAAGTGTCTATTTCATTTGAAACGAACATCTTTCATATTGGCAAGCTTTTTTCTTAACATCGCATAAACTAACTTTCTCTTACAGGGAAAAAAGCATTTCAGGATTTGTGGAACCGCATTCTCTCAGGAACACTGTCACAGTGTCACTAAACACAGGAATGCCAAATTAAGCTATCTGGGTATAGTAGCTCTAACTTTACTTGCGGAGGAGCAGAAAACAACGAACACATTAAAGAAAAGCGTTTCTGCATTGGAAGTAACACTTTATTTCATTTGAAACAAACATCTTTCTAATTGGCAAGCTTTTATCTTAACATTGCATAAACTGACTTTCTCTTACAGGGGAAAGACGCAGTTTAGCATATGTGGACTCGCATTCTCTTCATTCTCTCATGAGCACTGACTAAGTGTCCCTGCTCATAGAAACGCTAAATTAAGATATCTGGGCAATAACAGCTCTAACTTTACTTGCGTAGCTGAAAACAACTAAAGCATTAAGAAAACGCAATTCTGCACTGCAAATAAGACTTTATTTCATTTGAAACAAACATCTTTCATATTGGAAAGCTTTTGTCTTAACATTGCATAAACTAACTTTCTCTTACAGGGAATGAAGCATTTCAGCATATGTGGACCCGAATTCTCTTCAGTCACTCATGAGCACTGACACAGTGTCACTGCTCATAGAAACGCTAAATTAAGATATCTGGGCAATAACAGCTCTAACTTTACTTGCGGAGCTAAAAACAACTAACACATTAAGAAAACGCCTTTCTGCATTGCAAACAAGTGTCTATTTCATTTGAAACGAACATCTTTCATATTGGCAAGCTTTTGTCTTAACATTGCATGAACTAACTTTCTCTTACAGGGAAAAAAGCATTTCAGGATTTGTGGAACCGCATTCTCTCAGGAACACTGTCACAGTGTCACTAAACACAGGAATCCTAAATTAAGCAATCTGGGCGTAATAGCTCTAACTTTACTTGCGGAGCTGAAAACAACTAACACATTAAAGAAAAGCGTTTCTGCATTGGAAGTAACACTTTATTTCATTTGAAACAAACATCTTTCTAATTGGCAAGCTTTTATCTTAACATTGCATGAACTGACTTTCTCTTACAGGGGAAAGACGCAGTTTAGCATATGTGGACCCGCATTCTCTTCATTCTCTCATGAGAACTGACTAAGTGTCCCTGCTCATAGAAACGCTAAATTAAGACATCTGGGCAATAACAGCTCTAACTTTACTTGCTGAGCTGAAAACAACTAACACATTAAGAAAACGCAATTCTGCACTGCAAATAAGACTTTATTTCATTTGAAACAAACATCTTTCGTATTGGAAAGCTTTTGTCTTAACATTGCATAAACTAACTTTCTCTTACAGGTAATGAAGCATTTCAGCGTATGTGGACCCGAATTCTCTTCAGTCACTCATGAGCATTGAAATAATATCACTGCTCATAGAAACGCTAAATTAAGCAATCTGGGCGTAATAGCTCTAACTTTACTTGCGGAGCTGAAAACAACTAACACATTAAGAAAACGCCTTTCTGCATTGCAAACAAGTGTCTGTTTCATTTGAAACGAACATCTTTCATATTGGCAAGCTTTTGTCTTAACATTGCATAAACTAACTTTCTCTTACAGGGAATAAAGCATTTCAGCGTATGTGGACCCGAATTCTCTTCAGTCACTCATGAGCATTGACACAATATCACTGCTCATAGAAACGCTAAATTAAGCAATCTGGGCGTAATAGCTCTAACTTTACTTGCGGAGCAGAAAACAACAAACACATTAAAGAAAAGCCTTTTTACATTGCAAATAAGACTTTATTTTATTTGAAACGAACATCTTTCATTTTGGCAAGCTTTTGTTTTAAAATTGCATAAACTGACATTTTCGTATTGGGAAAAAAGCATTTCAGCATATGTGGACCCGCATTCTCTCAGGAGCACTGACAGTGTTACAGTGCATAGAAACGCTAATTTAAGCAGTCTGGCCATAAGTAGCTCTCAGTTTACTTGCGGAGCAGAAAACCATTAACACATTAAAGAAAAGCGTTTCTGCATTGGAAGTAAGACTTTATTTCATTTGAAACAAACATCTTTCTTATTGGCAAGCTTTTAACTTAACATTGCATAAACTGACTTTCTCTTACAGGGGAAAGACGCAGTTTAGCATATGTGGACCCACATTCTCTTCATTCTCTCATGAGCACTGACTAAGTGTCCCTGCTCATAGAAACGCTAAATTAAGATGTCTGGGCAATAACAGCTCTAACTTTACTTGCGGAGCTGAAAACAACTAACACATTAAGAAAACGCCTTTCTGCATTGCAAACAAGTGTCTATTTCATTTGAAACGAACATCTTTCATATTGGCAAGCTTTTGTCTTAACATTGCATAAACTAACTTTCTCTTACAGGGAAAAAAGCATTTCAGGATTTGTGGAACCGCATTCTCTCATGAGCACTGACTAAGTGTCCCTGCTCATAGAAACGCTAAATTAAGACATCTGGGCGTAATAGCTCTAACTTTACTTGCGGAGCTGAAAACAACTAACACATTAAAGAAAAGCGTTTCTGCATTGGAAGTAACACTTTATTTCATTTGAAACAAACATCTTTCATATTGGAAAGCTTTTGTCTTAAAATTGCATAAACTAACTTTCTCTTACAGGGAATGAAGCATTTCAGCATATGTGGACCCGAGTTCTCTTCATTCACTCATGAGCATTGACACAGTGTCACTGCTCTTAGAAACGCTAAATTAAGCAATCTGGGCGTAATAGCTCTAACTTTACTTGCGGAGCTGAAAACAACTAACACATTAAGAAAACGCCTTTCTGCATTGCAAACAAGTGTCTATTTCATTTGAAACGAACATCTTTCATATTGGCAAGCTTTTGTCTTAACATCGCATAAACTAACTTTCTCTTACAGGGAAAAAAGCATTTCAGGATTTGTGGAACCGCATTCTCTCAGGAACACTGTCACAGTGTCACTAAACACAGGAATGCCAAATTAAGCTATCTGGGTATAGTAGCTCTAATTTTACTGGCGGAGGAGCAGAAAACAACGAACACATTAAAGAAAAGCGTTTCTGCATTGGAAGTAACACTTTATTTAATTTGAAACAAACATCTTTCTTATTGGCAAGCTTTTATCTTAACATTGCATAAACTGACTTTCTCTTACAGGGGAAAGACGCAGTTTAGCATATGTGGACCCGCATTCTCTTCATTCTCTCATGAGAACTGACTAAGTGTCCCTGCTCATAGAAACGCTAAATTAAGACATCTGGGCAATAACAGCTCTAACTTTACTTGCTGAGCTGAAAACAACTAACACATTAAGAAAACGCAATTCTGCACTGCAAATAAGACTTTATTTCATTTGAAACAAACATCTTTCGTATTGGAAAGCTTTTGTCTTAACATTGCATAAACTAACTTTCTCTTACAGGTAATGAAGCATTTCAGCGTATGTGGACCCGAATTCTCTTCAGTCACTCATGAGCATTGAAATAATATCACTGCTCATAGAAACGCTAAATTAAGCAATCTGGGCGTAATAGCTCTAACTTTACTTGCGGAGCTGAAAACAACTAACACATTAAGAAAACGCCTTTCTGCATTGCAAACAAGTGTCTGTTTCATTTGAAACGAACATCTTTCATATTGGCAAGCTTTTGTCTTAACATTGCATAAACTAACTTTCTCTTACAGGGAATAAAGCATTTCAGCGTATGTGGACCCGAATTCTCTTCAGTCACTCATGAGCATTGACACAATATCACTGCTCATAGAAACGCTAAATTAAGCAATCTGGGCGTAATAGCTCTAACTTTACTTGCGGAGCAGAAAACAACAAACACATTAAAGAAAAGCCTTTTTACATTGCAAATAAGACTTTATTTTATTTGAAACGAACATCTTTCATTTTGGCAAGCTTTTGTTTTAAAATTGCATAAACTGACATTTTCGTATTGGGAAAAAAGCATTTCAGCATATGTGGACCCGCATTCTCTCAGGAGCACTGACAGTGTTACAGTGCATAGAAACGCTAATTTAAGCAGTCTGGCCATAAGTAGCTCTCAGTTTACTTGCGGAGCAGAAAACCATTAACACATTAAAGAAAAGCGTTTCTGCATTGGAAGTAAGACTTTATTTCATTTGAAACAAACATCTTTCTTATTGGCAAGCTTTTAACTTAACATTGCATAAACTGACTTTCTCTTACAGGGGAAAGACGCAGTTTAGCATATGTGGACCCACATTCTCTTCATTCTCTCATGAGCACTGACTAAGTGTCCCTGCTCATAGAAACGCTAAATTAAGATGTCTGGGCAATAACAGCTCTAACTTTACTTGCGGAGCTGAAAACAACTAACACATTAAGAAAACGCCTTTCTGCATTGCAAACAAGTGTCTATTTCATTTGAAACGAACATCTTTCATATTGGCAAGCTTTTTTCTTAACATCGCATAAACTAACTTTCTCTTACAGGGAAAAAAGCATTTCAGGATTTGTGGAACCGCATTCTCTCAGGAACACTGTCACAGTGTCACTAAACACAGGAATGCCAAATTAAGCTATCTGGGTATAGTAGCTCTAACTTTACTTGCGGAGGAGCAGAAAACAACGAACACATTAAAGAAAAGCGTTTCTGCATTGGAAGTGAGACTTTATTTCATTTGAAACAAACATCTTTCTTATTGGCAAGCTTTTATCTTAACATTGCATAAACTGACTATGTCTTACAGGGGAAAGACGCAGTCTAGCATATGTGGACCCGCTTTCTCTTCATTCTCTCATGAGCACTGACTAAATGTCCCTGCTCATAGAAACGCTAAATTAAGACATCTGGGCGTAATAGCTCTAACTTTACTTGCGGAGCTGAAAACAACTAACACATTAAAGAAAAGCGTTTCTGCATTGGAAGTAACACTTTATTTCATTTGAAACAAACATCTTTCATATTGGAAAGCTTTTGTCTTAAAATTGCATAAACTAACTTTCTCTTACAGGGAATGAAGCATTTCAGCATATGTGGACCCGAGTTCTCTTCATTCACTCATGAGCATTGACACAGTGTCACTGCTCTTAGAAACGCTAAATTAAGCAATCTGGGCGTAATAGCTCTAACTTTACTTGCGGAGCTGAAAACAACTAACACATTAAGAAAACGCCTTTCTGCATTGCAAACAAGTGTCTATTTCATTTGAAACGAACATCTTTCATATTGGCAAGCTTTTGTCTTAACATTGCATAAACTAACTTTCTCTTACAGGGAATAAAGCATTTCAGCGTATGTGGACCCGAATTCTCTTCAGTCACTCATGAGCATTGACACAATATCACTGCTCATAGAAACGCTAAATTAAGCAATCTGGGCGTAATAGCTCTAACTTTACTTGCGGAGCAGAAAACAACAAACACATTAAAGAAAAGCCTTTTTACATTGCAAATAAGACTTTATTTTATTTGAAACGAACATCTTTCATTTTGGCAAGCTTTTGTTTTAAAATTGCATAAACTGACATTTTCGTATTGGGAAAAAAGCATTTCAGCATATGTGGACCCGCATTCTCTCAGGAGCACTGACAGTGTTACAGTGCATAGAAACGCTAATTTAAGCAGTCTGGCCATAAGTAGCTCTCAGTTTACTTGCGGAGCAGAAAACCATTAACACATTAAAGAAAAGCGTTTCTGCATTGGAAGTAAGACTTTATTTCATTTGAAACAAACATCTTTCTTATTGGCAAGCTTTTAACTTAACATTGCATAAACTGACTTTCTCTTACAGGTGAAAGACGCAGTTTAGCATATGTGGACCCACATTCTCTTCATTCTCTCATGAGCACTGACTAAGTGTCCCTGCTCATAGAAACGCTAAATTAAGATGTCTGGGCAATAACAGCTCTAACTTTACTTGCGGAGCTGAAAACAACTAACACATTAAGAAAACGCCTTTCTTCATTGCAAACAAGTGTCTATTTCATTTCAAACGAACATCTTTCATATTGGCAAGCTTTTGTCTTAACATTGCATAAACTAACTTTCTCTTACAGGGAAAAAAGCATTTCAGGATTTGTGGAACCGCATTCTCTCAGGAACACTGTCACAGTGTCACTAAACACAGGAATGCCAAATTAAGCTATCTGGGTATAGTAGCTCTAACTTTACTTGCGGAGGAGCAGAAAACAACGAACACATTAAAGAAAAGCGTTTCTGCATTGGAAGTAACACTTTATTTAATTTGAAACAAACATCTTTCTTATTGGCAAGCTTTTATCTTAACATTCCATAAACTGACTTTCTCTTACAGGGGAAAGACGCAGTTTAGCATATGTGGACCCGCATTCTCTTCATTCTCTCATGAGAACTGACTAAGTGTCCCTGCTCATAGAAACGCTAAATTAAGATATCTGGGCAATAACAGCTCTAACTTTACTTGCGGAGTTGAAAACAAGTAACACATGAAGAAAACGCAATTCTGCACTGCAAATAAGACTTTATTTCATTTGAAACAAACATCTTTCGTATTGGAAAGCTTTTGTCTTAACATTGCATGAACTAACTTTCTCTTACAGGGAATAAAGCATTTCAGCGTATGTGGACCCGAATTCTCTTCAGTCACTCATGAGCATTGAAATAATATCACTGCTCATAGAAACGCTAAATTAAGCAATCTGGGCGTAATAGCTCTAACTTTATTTGCGGAGCTGAAAACAACTAACACATTAAGAAAACGCGTTTCTGCATTGCAAACAAGTGTCTGTTTCATTTGAAACGAACATCTTTCATATTGGCAAGCTTTTGTCTTAACATTGCATGAACTAACTTTCTCTTACAGGGAAAAAAGCATTTCAGGATTTGTGGAACCGCATTCTCTCAGGAACACTGTCACAGTGTCACTAAACACAGGAATCCTAAATTAAGCAATCTGGGCGTAATAGCTCTAACTTTACTTGCGGAGCTGAAAACAAGTAACACATGAAGAAAACGCAATTCTGCACTGCAAATAAGACTTTATTTCATTTGAAACAAACATCTTTCGTATTGGAAAGCTTTTGTCTTAACATTGCATAAACTAACTTTCTCTTACAGGTAATGAAGCATTTCAGCGTATGTGGACCCGAATTCTCTTCAGTCACTCATGAGCATTGAAATAATATCACTGCTCATAGAAACGCTAAATTAAGCAATCTGGGCGTAATAGCTCTAACTTTATTTGCGGAGCTGAAAACAACTAACACATTAAGAAAACGCCTTTCTGCATTGCAAACAAGTGTCTGTTTCATTTGAAACGAACATCTTTCATATTGGCAAGCTTTTGTCTTAACATTGCATGAACTAACTTTCTCTTACAGGGAAAAAAGCATTTCAGGATTTGTGGAACCGCATTCTCTCAGGAACACTGTCACAGTGTCACTAAACACAGGAATCCTAAATTAAGCAATCTGGGCGTAATAGCTCTAACTTTACTTGCGGAGCTGAAAACAACTAACACATTAAAGAAAAGCGTTTCTGCATTGGAAGTAACACTTTATTTCATTTGAAACAAACATCTTTCTAATTGGCAAGCTTTTATCTTAACATTGCATAAACTGACTTTCTCTTACAGGGGAAAGACGCAGTTTAGCATATGTGGACCCGCATTCTCTTCATTCTCTCATGAGAACTGACTAAGTGTCCCTGCTCATAGAAACGCTAAATTAAGACATCTGGGCAATAACAGCTCTAACTTTACTTGCTGAGCTGAAAACAACTAACACATTAAGAAAACGCAATTCTGCACTGCAAATAAGACTTTATTTCATTTGAAACAAACATCTTTCGTATTGGAAAGCTTTTGTCTTAACATTGCATAAACTAACTTTCTCTTACAGGTAATGAAGCATTTCAGCGTATGTGGACCCGAATTCTCTTCAGTCACTCATGAGCATTGAAATAATATCACTGCTCATAGAAACGCTAAATTAAGCAATCTGGGCGTAATAGCTCTAACTTTACTTGCGGAGCTGAAAACAACTAACACATTAAGAAAACGCCTTTCTGCATTGCAAACAAGTGTCTGTTTCATTTGAAACGAACATCTTTCATATTGGCAAGCTTTTGTCTTAACATTGCATAAACTAACTTTCTCTTACAGGGAATAAAGCATTTCAGCGTATGTGGACCCGAATTCTCTTCAGTCACTCATGAGCATTGACACAATATCACTGCTCATAGAAACGCTAAATTAAGCAATCTGGGCGTAATAGCTCTAACTTTACTTGCGGAGCAGAAAACAACAAACACATTAAAGAAAAGCCTTTTTACATTGCAAATAAGACTTTATTTTATTTGAAACGAACATCTTTCATTTTGGCAAGCTTTTGTTTTAAAATTGCATAAACTGACATTTTCGTATTGGGAAAAAAGCATTTCAGCATATGTGGACCCGCATTCTCTCAGGAGCACTGACAGTGTTACAGTGCATAGAAACGCTAATTTAAGCAGTCTGGCCATAAGTAGCTCTCAGTTTACTTGCGGAGCAGAAAACCATTAACACATTAAAGAAAAGCGTTTCTGCATTGGAAGTAAGACTTTATTTCATTTGAAACAAACATCTTTCTTATTGGCAAGCTTTTAACTTAACATTGCATAAACTGACTTTCTCTTACAGGTGAAAGACGCAGTTTAGCATATGTGGACCCACATTCTCTTCATTCTCTCATGAGCACTGACTAAGTGTCCCTGCTCATAGAAACGCTAAATTAAGATGTCTGGGCAATAACAGCTCTAACTTTACTTGCGGAGCTGAAAACAACTAACACATTAAGAAAACGCCTTTCTGCATTGCAAACAAGTGTCTATTTCATTTGAAACGAACATCTTTCATATTGGCAAGCTTTTGTCTTAACATTGCATAAACTAACTTTCTCTTACAGGGAAAAAAGCATTTCAGGATTTGTGGAACCGCATTCTCTCAGGAACACTGTCACAGTGTCACTAAACACAGGAATGCCAAATTAAGCTATCTGGGTATAGTAGCTCTAACTTTACTTGCGGAGGAGCAGAAAACAACGAACACATTAAAGAAAAGCGTTTCTGCATTGGAAGTAAGACTTTATTTCATTTGAAACAAACATCTTTCTTATTGGCAAGCTTTTATCTTAACATTGCATAAACTGACTATGTCTTACAGGGGAAAGACGCAGTCTAGCATATGTGGACCCGCTTTCTCTTCATTCTCTCATGAGCACTGACTAAGTGTCCCTGCTCATAGAAACGCTAAATTAAGATATCTGGGCAATAACAGCTCTAACTTTACTTGCGGAGCTGAAAACAACTAAAGCATTAAGAAAACGCAATTCTGCACTGCAAATAAGACTTTATTTCATTTGAAACAAACATCTTTCATATTGGAAAGCTTTTGTCTTAACATTGCATAAACTAACTTTCTCTTACAGGGAATGAAACATTTCAGCATATGTGGACCCGAATTCTCTTCAGTCACTCATGAGCACTGACACAGTGTCACTGCTCATAGAAACGCTAAATTAAGATATCTGGGCAATAACAGCTCTAACTTTACTTGCGGAGCTAAAAACAACTAACACATTAAGAAAACGCCTTTCTGCATTGCAAACAAGTGTCTATTTCATTTGAAACGAACATCTTTCATATTGGCAAGCTTTTGTCTTAACATTGCATGAACTAACTTTCTCTTACAGGGAAAAAAGCATTTCAGGATTTGTGGAACCGCATTCTCTCAGGAACACTGTCACAGTGTCACTAAACACAGGAATCCTAAATTAAGCAATCTGGGCGTAATAGCTCTAACTTTACTTGCGGAGCTGAAAACAACTAACACATTAAAGAAAAGCGTTTCTGCATTGGAAGTAACACTTTATTTCATTTGAAACAAACATCTTTCTAATTGGCAAGCTTTTATCTTAACATTGCATAAACTGACTTTCTCTTACAGGGGAAAGACGCAGTTTAGCATATGTGGACCCGCATTCTCTTCATTCTCTCATGAGAACTGACTAAGTGTCCCTGCTCATAGAAACGCTAAATTAAGACATCTGGGCAATAACAGCTCTAACTTTACTTGCTGAGCTGAAAACAACTAACACATTAAGAAAACGCAATTCTGCACTGCAAATAAGACTTTATTTCATTTGAAACAAACATCTTTCGTATTGGAAAGCTTTTGTCTTAACATTGCATAAACTAACTTTCTCTTACAGGTAATGAAGCATTTCAGCGTATGTGGACCCGAATTCTCTTCAGTCACTCATGAGCATTGAAATAATATCACTGCTCATAGAAACGCTAAATTAAGCAATCTGGGCGTAATAGCTCTAACTTTACTTGCGGAGCTGAAAACAACTAACACATTAAGAAAACGCCTTTCTGCATTGCAAACAAGTGTCTGTTTCATTTGAAACGAACATCTTTCATATTGGCAAGCTTTTGTCTTAACATTGCATGATCTAACTTTCTCTTACAGGGAATAAAGCATTTCAGCGTATGTGGACCCGAATTCTCTTCAGTCACTCATGAGCATTGACACAGTGTCACTGCTCATAGAAACGCTAAATTAAGCAATCTGGGCGTAATAGCTCTAACTTTACTTGCGGAGCTGAAAACAACTAACACATTAAGAAAACGCCTTTCTGCATTGCAAACAAGTGTCTATTTCATTTGAAACGAACATCTTTCATATTGGCAAGCTTTTTTCTTAACATCGCATAAACTAACTTTCTCTTACAGGGAAAAAAGCATTTCAGGATTTGTGGAACCGCATTCTCTCAGGAACACTGTCACAGTGTCACTAAACACAGGAATGCCAAATTAAGCTATCTGGGTATAGTAGCTCTAACTTTACTTGCGGAGGAGCAGAAAACAACGAACACATTAAAGAAAAGCGTTTCTGCATTGGAAGTAACACTTTATTTCATTTGAAACAAACATCTTTCTAATTGGCAAGCTTTTATCTTAACATTGCATAAACTGACTTTCTCTTACAGGGGAAAGACGCAGTTTAGCATATGTGGACTCGCATTCTCTTCATTCTCTCATGAGCACTGACTAAGTGTCCCTGCTCATAGAAACGCTAAATTAAGATATCTGGGCAATAACAGCTCTAACTTTACTTGCGTAGCTGAAAACAACTAAAGCATTAAGAAAACGCAATTCTGCACTGCAAATAAGACTTTATTTCATTTGAAACAAACATCTTTCATATTGGAAAGCTTTTGTCTTAACATTGCATAAACTAACTTTCTCTTACAGGGAATGAAGCATTTCAGCATATGTGGACCCGAATTCTCTTCATTCTCTCATGAGAACTGACTAAGTGTCCCTGCTCATAGAAACGCTAAATTAAGACATCTGGGCAATAACAGCTCTAACTTTACTTGCTGAGCTGAAAACAACTAACACATTAAGAAAACGCAATTCTGCACTGCAAATAAGACTTTATTTCATTTGAAACAAACATCTTTCGTATTGGAAAGCTTTTGTCTTAACATTGCATAAACTAACTTTCTCTTACAGGTAATGAAGCATTTCAGCGTATGTGGACCCGAATTCTCTTCAGTCACTCATGAGCATTGAAATAATATCACTGCTCATAGAAACGCTAAATTAAGCAATCTGGGCGTAATAGCTCTAACTTTACTTGCGGAGCTGAAAACAACTAACACATTAAGAAAACGCCTTTCTGCATTGCAAACAAGTGTCTGTTTCATTTGAAACGAACATCTTTCATATTGGCAAGCTTTTGTCTTAACATTGCATAAACTAACTTTCTCTTACAGGGAATAAAGCATTTCAGCGTATGTGGACCCGAATTCTCTTCAGTCACTCATGAGCATTGACACAATATCACTGCTCATAGAAACGCTAAATTAAGCAATCTGGGCGTAATAGCTCTAACTTTACTTGCGGAGCAGAAAACAACAAACACATTAAAGAAAAGCCTTTTTACATTGCAAATAAGACTTTATTTTATTTGAAACGAACATCTTTCATTTTGGCAAGCTTTTGTTTTAAAATTGCATAAACTGACATTTTCGTATTGGGAAAAAAGCATTTCAGCATATGTGGACCCGCATTCTCTCAGGAGCACTGACAGTGTTACAGTGCATAGAAACGCTAATTTAAGCAGTCTGGCCATAAGTAGCTCTCAGTTTACTTGCGGAGCAGAAAACCATTAACACATTAAAGAAAAGCGTTTCTGCATTGGAAGTAAGACTTTATTTCATTTGAAACAAACATCTTTCTTATTGGCAAGCTTTTAACTTAACATTGCATAAACTGACTTTCTCTTACAGGTGAAAGACGCAGTTTAGCATATGTGGACCCACATTCTCTTCATTCTCTCATGAGCACTGACTAAGTGTCCCTGCTCATAGAAACGCTAAATTAAGATGTCTGGGCAATAACAGCTCTAACTTTACTTGCGGAGCTGAAAACAACTAACACATTAAGAAAACGCCTTTCTGCATTGCAAACAAGTGTCTATTTCATTTGAAACGAACATCTTTCATATTGGCAAGCTTTTGTCTTAACATTGCATAAACTAACTTTCTCTTACAGGGAAAAAAGCATTTCAGGATTTGTGGAACCGCATTCTCTCAGGAACACTGTCACAGTGTCACTAAACACAGGAATGCCAAATTAAGCTATCTGGGTATAGTAGCTCTAACTTTACTTGCGGAGGAGCAGAAAACAACGAACACATTAAAGAAAAGCGTTTCTGCATTGGAAGTAAGACTTTATTTCATTTGAAACAAACATCTTTCTTATTGGCAAGCTTTTATCTTAACATTGCATAAACTGACTATGTCTTACAGGGGAAAGACGCAGTCTAGCATATGTGGACCCGCTTTCTCTTCATTCTCTCATGAGCACTGACTAAGTGTCCCTGCTCATAGAAACGCTAAATTAAGATATCTGGGCAATAACAGCTCTAACTTTACTTGCGGAGCTGAAAACAACTAAAGCATTAAGAAAACGCAATTCTGCACTGCAAATAAGACTTTATTTCATTTGAAACAAACATCTTTCATATTGGAAAGCTTTTGTCTTAACATTGCATAAACTAACTTTCTCTTACAGGGAATGAAACATTTCAGCATATGTGGACCCGAATTCTCTTCAGTCACTCATGAGCACTGACACAGTGTCACTGCTCATAGAAACGCTAAATTAAGATATCTGGGCAATAACAGCTCTAACTTTACTTGCGGAGCTAAAAACAACTAACACATTAAGAAAACGCCTTTCTGCATTGCAAACAAGTGTCTATTTCATTTGAAACGAACATCTTTCATATTGGCAAGCTTTTGTCTTAACATTGCATGAACTAACTTTCTCTTACAGGGAAAAAAGCATTTCAGGATTTGTGGAACCGCATTCTCTCAGGAACACTGTCACAGTGTCACTAAACACAGGAATCCTAAATTAAGCAATCTGGGCGTAATAGCTCTAACTTTACTTGCGGAGCTGAAAACAACTAACACATTAAAGAAAAGCGTTTCTGCATTGGAAGTAACACTTTATTTCATTTGAAACAAACATCTTTCTAATTGGCAAGCTTTTATCTTAACATTGCATAAACTGACTTTCTCTTACAGGGGAAAGACGCAGTTTAGCATATGTGGACCCGCATTCTCTTCATTCTCTCATGAGAACTGACTAAGTGTCCCTGCTCATAGAAACGCTAAATTAAGACATCTGGGCAATAACAGCTCTAACTTTACTTGCTGAGCTGAAAACAACTAACACATTAAGAAAACGCAATTCTGCACTGCAAATAAGACTTTATTTCATTTGAAACAAACATCTTTCGTATTGGAAAGCTTTTGTCTTAACATTGCATAAACTAACTTTCTCTTACAGGTAATGAAGCATTTCAGCGTATGTGGACCCGAATTCTCTTCAGTCACTCATGAGCATTGAAATAATATCACTGCTCATAGAAACGCTAAATTAAGCAATCTGGGCGTAATAGCTCTAACTTTACTTGCGGAGCTGAAAACAACTAACACATTAAGAAAACGCCTTTCTGCATTGCAAACAAGTGTCTGTTTCATTTGAAACGAACATCTTTCATATTGGCAAGCTTTTGTCTTAACATTGCATGATCTAACTTTCTCTTACAGGGAATAAAGCATTTCAGCGTATGTGGACCCGAATTCTCTTCAGTCACTCATGAGCATTGACACAGTGTCACTGCTCATAGAAACGCTAAATTAAGCAATCTGGGCGTAATAGCTCTAACTTTACTTGCGGAGCTGAAAACAACTAACACATTAAGAAAACGCCTTTCTGCATTGCAAACAAGTGTCTATTTCATTTGAAACGAACATCTTTCATATTGGCAAGCTTTTTTCTTAACATCGCATAAACTAACTTTCTCTTACAGGGAAAAAAGCATTTCAGGATTTGTGGAACCGCATTCTCTCAGGAACACTGTCACAGTGTCACTAAACACAGGAATGCCAAATTAAGCTATCTGGGTATAGTAGCTCTAACTTTACTTGCGGAGGAGCAGAAAACAACGAACACATTAAAGAAAAGCGTTTCTGCATTGGAAGTAACACTTTATTTCATTTGAAACAAACATCTTTCTAATTGGCAAGCTTTTATCTTAACATTGCATAAACTGACTTTCTCTTACAGGGGAAAGACGCAGTTTAGCATATGTGGACTCGCATTCTCTTCATTCTCTCATGAGCACTGACTAAGTGTCCCTGCTCATAGAAACGCTAAATTAAGATATCTGGGCAATAACAGCTCTAACTTTACTTGCGTAGCTGAAAACAACTAAAGCATTAAGAAAACGCAATTCTGCACTGCAAATAAGACTTTATTTCATTTGAAACAAACATCTTTCATATTGGAAAGCTTTTGTCTTAACATTGCATAAACTAACTTTCTCTTACAGGGAATGAAGCATTTCAGCATATGTGGACCCGAATTCTCTTCAGTCACTCATGAGCACTGACACAGTGTCACTGCTCATAGAAACGCTAAATTAAGATATCTGGGCAATAACAGCTCTAACTTTACTTGCGGAGCTAAAAACAACTAACACATTAAGAAAACGCCTTTCTGCATTGCAAACAAGTGTCTATTTCATTTGAAACGAACATCTTTCATATTGGCAAGCTTTTGTCTTAACATTGCATGAACTAACTTTCTCTTACAGGGAAAAAAGCATTTCAGGATTTGTGGAACCGCATTCTCTCAGGAACACTGTCACAGTGTCACTAAACACAGGAATCCTAAATTAAGCAATCTGGGCGTAATAGCTCTAACTTTACTTGCGGAGCTGAAAACAACTAACACATTAAAGAAAAGCGTTTCTGCATTGGAAGTAACACTTTATTTCATTTGAAACAAACATCTTTCTAATTGGCAAGCTTTTATCTTAACATTGCATGAACTGACTTTCTCTTACAGGGGAAAGACGCAGTTTAGCATATGTGGACCCGCATTCTCTTCATTCTCTCATGAGAACTGACTAAGTGTCCCTGCTCATAGAAACGCTAAATTAAGACATCTGGGCAATAACAGCTCTAACTTTACTTGCTGAGCTGAAAACAACTAACACATTAAGAAAACGCAATTCTGCACTGCAAATAAGACTTTATTTCATTTGAAACAAACATCTTTCGTATTGGAAAGCTTTTGTCTTAACATTGCATAAACTAACTTTCTCTTACAGGTAATGAAGCATTTCAGCGTATGTGGACCCGAATTCTCTTCAGTCACTCATGAGCATTGAAATAATATCACTGCTCATAGAAACGCTAAATTAAGCAATCTGGGCGTAATAGCTCTAACTTTACTTGCGGAGCTGAAAACAACTAACACATTAAGAAAACGCCTTTCTGCATTGCAAACAAGTGTCTGTTTCATTTGAAACGAACATCTTTCATATTGGCAAGCTTTTGTCTTAACATTGCATAAACTAACTTTCTCTTACAGGGAATAAAGCATTTCAGCGTATGTGGACCCGAATTCTCTTCAGTCACTCATGAGCATTGACACAATATCACTGCTCATAGAAACGCTAAATTAAGCAATCTGGGCGTAATAGCTCTAACTTTACTTGCGGAGCAGAAAACAACAAACACATTAAAGAAAAGCCTTTTTACATTGCAAATAAGACTTTATTTTATTTGAAACGAACATCTTTCATTTTGGCAAGCTTTTGTTTTAAAATTGCATAAACTGACATTTTCGTATTGGGAAAAAAGCATTTCAGCATATGTGGACCCGCATTCTCTCAGGAGCACTGACAGTGTTACAGTGCATAGAAACGCTAATTTAAGCAGTCTGGCCATAAGTAGCTCTCAGTTTACTTGCGGAGCAGAAAACCATTAACACATTAAAGAAAAGCGTTTCTGCATTGGAAGTAAGACTTTATTTCATTTGAAACAAACATCTTTCTTATTGGCAAGCTTTTAACTTAACATTGCATAAACTGACTTTCTCTTACAGGGGAAAGACGCAGTTTAGCATATGTGGACCCACATTCTCTTCATTCTGTCATGAGCACTGACTAAGTGTCCCTGCTCATAGAAACGCTAAATTAAGATGTCTGGGCAATAACAGCTCTAACTTTACTTGCGGAGCTGAAAACAACTAACACATTAAGAAAACGCCTTTCTGCATTGCAAACAAGTGTCTATTTCATTTGAAACGAACATCTTTCATATTGGCAAGCTTTTGTCTTAACATTGCATAAACTAACTTTCTCTTACAGGGAAAAAAGCATTTCAGGATTTGTGGAACCGCATTCTCTCATGAGCACTGACTAAGTGTCCCTGCTCATAGAAACGCTAAATTAAGACATCTGGGCGTAATAGCTCTAACTTTACTTGCGGAGCTGAAAACAACTAACACATTAAAGAAAAGCGTTTCTGCATTGGAAGTAACACTTTATTTCATTTGAAACAAACATCTTTCATATTGGAAAGCTTTTGTCTTAAAATTGCATAAACTAACTTTCTCTTACAGGGAATGAAGCATTTCAGCATATGTGGACCCGAGTTCTCTTCATTCACTCATGAGCATTGACACAGTGTCACTGCTCTTAGAAACGCTAAATTAAGCAATCTGGGCGTAATAGCTCTAACTTTACTTGCGGAGCTGAAAACAACTAACACATTAAGAAAACGCCTTTCTGCATTGCAAACAAGTGTCTATTTCATTTGAAACGAACATCTTTCATATTGGCAAGCTTTTGTCTTAACATCGCATAAACTAACTTTCTCTTACAGGGAAAAAAGCATTTCAGGATTTGTGGAACCGCATTCTCTCAGGAACACTGTCACAGTGTCACTAAACACAGGAATGCCAAATTAAGCTATCTGGTATAGTAGCTCTAATTTTACTGGCGGAGGAGCAGAAAACAACGAACACATTAAAGAAAAGCGTTTCTGCATTGGAAGTAACACTTTATTTAATTTGAAACAAACATCTTTCTTATTGGCAAGCTTTTATCTTAACATTGCATAAACTGACTTTCTCTTACAGGGGAAAGACGCAGTTTAGCATATGTGGACCCGCATTCTCTTCATTCTCTCATGAGAACTGACTAAGTGTCCCTGCTCATAGAAACGCTAAATTAAGATATCTGGGCAATAACAGCTCTAACTTTACTTGCGGAGTTGAAAACAAGTAACACATGAAGAAAACGCAATTCTGCACTGCAAATAAGACTTTATTTCATTTGAAACAAACATCTTTCGTATTGGAAAGCTTTTGTCTTAACATTGCATAAACTAACTTTCTCTTACAGGTAATGAAGCATTTCAGCGTATGTGGACCCGAATTCTCTTCAGTCACTCATGAGCATTGAAATAATATCACTGCTCATAGAAACGCTAAATTAAGCAATCTGGGCGTAATAGCTCTAACTTTATTTGCGGAGCTGAAAACAACTAACACATTAAGAAAACGCCTTTCTGCATTGCAAACAAGTGTCTGTTTCATTTGAAACGAACATCTTTCATATTGGCAAGCTTTTGTCTTAACATTGCATGAACTAACTTTCTCTTACAGGGAATAAAGCATTTCAGCGTATGTGGACCCGAATTCTCTTCAGTCACTCATGAGCACTGACACAGTGTCACTGCTCATAGAAACGCTAAATTAAGATATCTGGGCAATAACAGCTCTAACTTTACTTGCGGAGCTAAAAACAACTAACACATTAAGAAAACGCCTTTCTGCATTGCAAACAAGTGTCTATTTCATTTGAAACGAACATCTTTCATATTGGCAAGCTTTTGTCTTAACATTGCATGAACTAACTTTCTCTTACAGGGAAAAAAGCATTTCAGGATTTGTGGAACCGCATTCTCTCAGGAACACTATCACAGTGTCACTAAACACAGGAATCCTAAATTAAGCAATCTGGGCGTAATAGCTCTAACTTTACTTGCGGAGCTGAAAACAACTAACACATTAAAGAAAAGCGTTTCTGCATTGGAAGTAACACTTTATTTCATTTGAAACAAACATCTTTCTAATTGGCAAGCTTTTATCTTAACATTGCATAAACTGACTTTCTCTTACAGGGGAAAGACGCAGTTTAGCATATGTGGACCCGCATTCTCTTCATTCTCTCATGAGAACTGACTAAGTGTCCCTGCTCATAGAAACGCTAAATTAAGACATCTGGGCAATAACAGCTCTAACTTTACTTGCTGAGCTGAACACAACTAACACATTAAGAAAACGCAATTCTGCACTGCAAATAAGACTTTATTTCATTTGAAACAAACATCTTTCGTATTGGAAAGCTTTTGTCTTAACATTGCATAAACTAACTTTCTCTTACAGGTAATGAAGCATTTCAGCGTATGTGGACCCGAATTCTCTTCAGTCACTCATGAGCATTGAAATAATATCACTGCTCATAGAAACGCTAAATTAAGCAATCTGGGCGTAATAGCTCTAACTTTACTTGCGGAGCTGAAAACAACTAACACATTAAGAAAACGCCTTTCTGCATTGCAAACAAGTGTCTGTTTCATTTGAAACGAACATCTTTCATATTGGCAAGCTTTTGTCTTAACATTGCATAAACTAACTTTCTCTTACAGGTAATGAAGCATTTCAGCGTATGTGGACCCGAATTCTCTTCAGTCACTCATGAGCATTGACACAATATCACTGCTCATAGAAACGCTAAATTAAGCAATCTGGGCGTAATAGCTCTAACTTTACTTGCGGAGCAGAAAACAACAAACACATTAAAGAAAAGCCTTTTTACATTGCAAATAAGACTTTATTTTATTTGAAACGAACATCTTTCATTTTGGCAAGCTTTTGTTTTAAAATTGCATAAACTGACATTTTCGTATTGGGAAAAAAGCATTTCAGCATATGTGGACCCGCATTCTCTCAGGAGCACTGACAGTGTTACAGTGCATAGAAACGCTAATTTAAGCAGTCTGGCCATAAGTAGCTCTCAGTTTACTTGCGGAGCAGAAAACCATTAACACATTAAAGAAAAGCGTTTCTGCATTGGAAGTAAGACTTTATTTCATTTGAAACAAACATCTTTCTTATTGGCAAGCTTTTAACTTAACATTGCATAAACTGACTTTCTCTTACAGGGGAAAGACGCAGTTTAGCATATGTGGACCCACATTCTCTTCATTCTCTCATGAGCACTGACTAAGTGTCCCTGCTCATAGAAACGCTAAATTAAGATGTCTGGGCAATAACAGCTCTAACTTTACTTGCGGAGCTGAAAACAACTAACACATTAAGAAAACGCCTTTCTGCATTGCAAACAAGTGTCTATTTCATTTGAAACGAACATCTTTCATATTGGCAAGCTTTTGTCTTAACATTGCATAAACTAACTTTCTCTTACAGGGAAAAAAGCATTTCAGGATTTGTGGAACCGCATTCTCTCAGGAACACTGTCACAGTGTCACTAAACACAGGAATGCCAAATTAAGCTATCTGGGTATAGTAGCTCTAACTTTATTTGCGGAGGAGCAGAAAACAACGAACACATTAAAGAAAAGCGTTTCTGCATTGGAAGTAAGACTTTATTTCATTTGAAACAAACATCTTTCTTATTGGCAAGCTTTTATCTTAACATTGCATAAACTGACTATGTCTTACAGGGGAAAGACGCAGTCTAGCATATGTGGACACGCTTTCTCTTCATTCTCTCATGAGCACTGACCAAGTGTCCCTGCTCATAGAAACGCTAAATTAAGACATCTGGGCGTAATAGCTCTAACTTTACTTGCGGAGCTGAAAACAACTAACACATTAAAGAAAAGCGTTTCTGCATTGGAAGTAACACTTTATTTCATTTGAAACAAACATCTTTCATATTGGAAAGCTTTTGTCTTAAAATTGCATAAACTAACTTTCTCTTACAGGGAATGAAGCATTTCAGCATATGTGGACCCGAGTTCTCTTCATTCACTCATGAGCATTGACACAGTGTCACTGCTCTTAGAAACGCTCAATTAAGCAATCTGGGCGTAATAGCTCTAACTTTACTTGCGGAGCTGAAAACAACTAACACATTAAGAAAACGCCTTTCTGCATTGCAAACAAGTGTCTATTTCATTTGAAACGAACATCTTTCATATTGGCAAGCTTTTGTCTTAACATCGCATAAACTAACTTTCTCTTACAGGGAAAAAAGCATTTCAGGATTTGTGGAACCGCATTCTCTCAGGAACACTGTCACAGTGTCACTAAACACAGGAATGCCAAATTAAGCTATCTGGTATAGTAGCTCTAATTTTACTGGCGGAGGAGCAGAAAACAACGAACACATTAAAGAAAAGCGTTTCTGCATTGGAAGTAACACTTTATTTAATTTGAAACAAACATCTTTCTTATTGGCAAGCTTTTATCTTAACATTGCATAAACTGACTTTCTCTTACAGGGGAAAGACGCAGTTTAGCATATGTGGACCCGCATTCTCTTCATTCTCTCATGAGAACTGACTAAGTGTCCCTGCTCATAGAAACGCTAAATTAAGATATCTGGGCAATAACAGCTCTAACTTTACTTGCGGAGTTGAAAACAAGTAACACATGAAGAAAACGCAATTCTGCACTGCAAATAAGACTTTATTTCATTTGAAACAAACATCTTTCGTATTGGAAAGCTTTTGTCTTAACATTGCATAAACTAACTTTCTCTTACAGGTAATGAAGCATTTCAGCGTATGTGGACCCGAATTCTCTTCAGTCACTCATGAGCATTGAAATAATATCACTGCTCATAGAAACGCTAAATTAAGCAATCTGGGCGTAATAGCTCTAACTTTATTTGCGGAGCTGAAAACAACTAACACATTAAGAAAACGCCTTTCTGCATTGCAAACAAGTGTCTGTTTCATTTGAAACGAACATCTTTCATATTGGCAAGCTTTTGTCTTAACATTGCATGAACTAACTTTCTCTTACAGGGAATAAAGCATTTCAGCGTATGTGGACCCGAATTCTCTTCAGTCACTCATGAGCACTGACACAGTGTCACTGCTCATAGAAACGCTAAATTAAGATATCTGGGCAATAACAGCTCTAACTTTACTTGCGGAGCTAAAAACAACTAACACATTAAGAAAACGCCTTTCTGCATTGCAAACAAGTGTCTATTTCATTTGAAACGAACATCTTTCATATTGGCAAGCTTTTGTCTTAACATTGCATGAACTAACTTTCTCTTACAGGGAAAAAAGCATTTCAGGATTTGTGGAACCGCATTCTCTCAGGAACACTATCACAGTGTCACTAAACACAGGAATCCTAAATTAAGCAATCTGGGCGTAATAGCTCTAACTTTACTTGCGGAGCTGAAAACAACTAACACATTAAAGAAAAGCGTTTCTGCATTGGAAGTAACACTTTATTTCATTTGAAACAAACATCTTTCTAATTGGCAAGCTTTTATCTTAACATTGCATAAACTGACTTTCTCTTACAGGGGAAAGACGCAGTTTAGCATATGTGGACCCGCATTCTCTTCATTCTCTCATGAGAACTGACTAAGTGTCCCTGCTCATAGAAACGCTAAATTAAGACATCTGGGCAATAACAGCTCTAACTTTACTTGCTGAGCTGAACACAACTAACACATTAAGAAAACGCAATTCTGCACTGCAAATAAGACTTTATTTCATTTGAAACAAACATCTTTCGTATTGGAAAGCTTTTGTCTTAACATTGCATAAACTAACTTTCTCTTACAGGTAATGAAGCATTTCAGCGTATGTGGACCCGAATTCTCTTCAGTCACTCATGAGCATTGAAATAATATCACTGCTCATAGAAACGCTAAATTAAGCAATCTGGGCGTAATAGCTCTAACTTTACTTGCGGAGCTGAAAACAACTAACACATTAAGAAAACGCCTTTCTGCATTGCAAACAAGTGTCTGTTTCATTTGAAACGAACATCTTTCATATTGGCAAGCTTTTGTCTTAACATTGCATGAACTAACTTTCTCTTACAGGGAATAAAGCATTTCAGCGTATGTGGACCCGAATTCTCTTCAGTCACTCATGAGCATTGACACAATATCACTGCTCATAGAAACGCTTAGTTCAACTGTCTGGGCGTAATAGCTCTAACTTTACTTGCGGAGCTGAAAACAACTAACACATTAAAGAAAAGCGTTTCTGCATTGGAAGTAACACTTTATTTCATTTGAAACAAACATCTTTCATATTGGAAAGCTTTTGTCTTAAAATTGCATTAACTAACTTTCTCTTACAGGGAATGAAGCATTTCAGCATATGTGGACCCGAGTTCTCTTCATTCACTCATGAGCATTGACACAGTGTCACTGCTCATAGAAATGCTAAATTAAGATGTCTGGGCAATAACAGCTCTAACTTTACTTGCGGAGCTGAAAACAACTAACACATTAAGAAAACGCCTTTCTGCATTGCAAACAAGTGTCTATTTCATTTGAAACGAACATCTTTCATATTGGCAAGCTTTTGTCTTAACATTGCATAAACTAACTTTCTATTACAGGGAAAAAAGCATTTCAGGATTTGTGGAACCGCATTCTCTCAGGAACACTGTCACAGTGTCACTAAACACAGGAATGCCAAATTAAGCTATCTGGGTATAGTAGCTCTAACTTTACTTGCGGAGGAGCAGAAAACAACGAACACATTAAAGAAAAGCGTTTCTGCATTGGAAGTAAGACTTTATTTCATTTGAAACAAACATCTTTCTTATTGGCAAGCTTTTATCTTAACATTGCATAATCTGACTATGTCTTACAGGGGAAAGACGCAGTCTAGCATATGTGGACCCGCTTTCTCTTCATTCTCTCATGAGCACTGACTAAGTGTCCCTGCTCATAGAAACGCTAAATTAAGACATCTGGGCGTAATAGCTCTAACTTTACTTGCGGAGCTGAAAACAACTAACACATTAAAGAAAAGCGTTTCTGCATTGGAAGTAACACTTTATTTCATTTGAAACAAACATCTTTCATATTGGAAAGCTTTTGTCTTAAAATTGCATAAACTAACTTTCTCTTACAGGGAATGAAGCATTTCAGCATATGTGGACCCGAGTTCTCTTCATTCACTCATGAGCATTGACACAGTGTCACTGCTCATAGAAACGCAAAATTAAGATATCTGGGCAATAACAGCTCTAACTTTACTTGCGGAGCTGAAAACAACTAAAGCATTAAGAAAACGCAATTCTGCACTGCAAATAAGACTTTATTTCATTTGAAACAAACATCTTTCATATTGGAAAGCTTTTGTCTTAACATTGCATAAACTAACTTTCTCTTACAGGGAATGAAGCATTTCAGCATATGTGGACCCGAATTCTCTTCAGTCACTCATGAGCACTGACACAGTGTCACTGCTCATAGAAACGCTAAATTAAGATATCTGGGCAATAACAGCTCTAACTTTACTTGCGGAGCTAAAAACAACTAACACATTAAGAAAACGCCTTTCTGCATTGCAAACAAGTGTCTATTTCATTTGAAACGAACATCTTTCATATTGGCAAACTTTTGTCTTAACATTGCATGAACTAACTTTCTCTTACAGGGAAAAAAGCATTTCAGGATTTGTGGAACCGCATTCTCTCAGGAACACTGTCACAGTGTCACTAAACACAGGAATCCTAAATTAAGCGATCTTGGCGTAATAGCTCTAACTTTACTTGCGGAGCTGAAAACAACTAACACATTAAAGAAAAGCGTTTCTGCATTGGAAGTAACACTTTATTTCATTTGAAACAAACATCTTTCTAATTGGCAAGCTTTTATCTTAACATTGCATAAACTGACTTTCTCTTACAGGGGAAAGACGCAGTTTAGCATATGTGGACCCGCATTCTCTTCATTCTCTCATGAGAACTGACTAAGTGTCCCTGCTCATAGAAACGCTAAATTAAGACATCTGGGCAATAACAGCTCTAACTTTACTTGCTGAGCTGAAAACAACTAACACATTAAGAAAACGCAATTCTGCACTGCAAATAAGACTTTATTTCATTTGAAACAAACATCTTTCGTATTGGAAAGCTTTTGTCTTAACATTGCATAAACTAACTTTCTCTTACAGGTAATGAAGCATTTCAGCGTATGTGGACCCGAATTCTCTTCAGTCACTCATGAGCATTGAAATAATATCACTGCTCATAGAAACGCTAAATTAAGCAATCTGGGCGTAATAGCTCTAACTTTACTTGCGGAGCTGAAAACAACTAACACATTAAGAAAACGCCTTTCTGCATTGCAAACAAGTGTCTGTTTCATTTGAAACGAACATCTTTCATATTGGCAAGCTTTTGTCTTAACATTGCATAAACTAACTTTCTCTTACAGGTAATGAAGCATTTCAGCGTATGTGGACCCGAATTCTCTTCAGTCACTCATGAGCATTGACACAATATCACTGCTCATAGAAACGCTAAATTAAGCAATCTGGGCGTAATAGCTCTAACTTTACTTGCGGAGCAGAAAACAACAAACACATTAAAGAAAAGCCTTTTTACATTGCAAATAAGACTTTATTTTATTTGAAACGAACATCTTTCATTTTGGCAAGCTTTTGTTTTAAAATTGCATAAACTGACATTTTCGTATTGGGAAAAAAGCATTTCAGCATATGTGGACCCGCATTCTCTCAGGAGCACTGACAGTGTTACAGTGCATAGAAACGCTAATTTAAGCAGTCTGGCCATAAGTAGCTCTCAGTTTACTTGCGGAGCAGAAAACCATTAACACATTAAAGAAAAGCGTTTCTGCATTGGAAGTAAGACTTTATTTCATTTGAAACAAACATCTTTCTTATTGGCAAGCTTTTAACTTAACATTGCATAAACTGACTTTCTCTTACAGGGGAAAGACGCAGTTTAGCATATGTGGACCCACATTCTCTTCATTCTCTCATGAGCACTGACTAAGTGTCCCTGCTCATAGAAACGCTAAATTAAGATGTCTGGGCAATAACAGCTCTAACTTTACTTGCGGAGCTGAAAACAACTAACACATTAAGAAAACGCCTTTCTGCATTGCAAACAAGTGTCTATTTCATTTGAAACGAACATCTTTCATATTGGCAAGCTTTTGTCTTAACATTGCATAAACTAACTTTCTCTTACAGGGAAAAAAGCATTTCAGGATTTGTGGAACCGCATTCTCTCAGGAACACTGTCACAGTGTCACTAAACACAGGAATGCCAAATTAAGCTATCTGGGTATAGTAGCTCTAACTTTATTTGAGGAGGAGCAGAAAACAACGAACACATTAAAGAAAAGCGTTTCTGCATTGGAAGTAAGACTTTATTTCATTTGAAACAAACATCTTTCTTATTGGCAAGCTTTTATCTTAACATTGCATAAACTGACTATGTCTTACAGGGGAAAGACGCAGTCTAGCATATGTGGACACGCTTTCTCTTCATTCTCTCATGAGCACTGACCAAGTGTCCCTGCTCATAGAAACGCTAAATTAAGACATCTGGGCGTAATAGCTCTAACTTTACTTGCGGAGCTGAAAACAACTAACACATTAAAGAAAAGCGTTTCTGCATTGGAAGTAACACTTTATTTCATTTGAAACAAACATCTTTCATATTGGAAAGCTTTTGTCTTAAAATTGCATAAACTAACTTTCTCTTACAGGGAATGAAGCATTTCAGCATATGTGGACCCGAGTTCTCTTCATTCACTCATGAGCATTGACACAGTGTCACTGCTCTTAGAAACGCTCAATTAAGCAATCTGGGCGTAATAGCTCTAACTTTACTTGCGGAGCTGAAAACAACTAACACATTAAGAAAACGCCTTTCTGCATTGCAAACAAGTGTCTATTTCATTTGAAACGAACATCTTTCATATTGGCAAGCTTTTGTCTTAACATTGCATAAACTAACTTTCTCTTACAGGTAATGAAGCATTTCAGCGTATGTGGACCCGAATTCTCTTCAGTCACTCATGAGCATTGAAATAATATCACTGCTCATAGAAACGCTAAATTAAGCAATCTGGGCGTAATAGCTCTAACTTTATTTGCGGAGCTGAAAACAACTAACACATTAAGAAAACGCCTTTCTGCATTGCAAACAAGTGTCTGTTTCATTTGAAACGAACATCTTTCATATTGGCAAGCTTTTGTCTTAACATTGCATGAACTAACTTTCTCTTACAGGGAATAAAGCATTTCAGCGTATGTGGACCCGAATTCTCTTCAGTCACTCATGAGCACTGACACAGTGTCACTGCTCATAGAAACGCTAAATTAAGATATCTGGGCAATAACAGCTCTAACTTTACTTGCGGAGCTAAAAACAACTAACACATTAAGAAAACGCCTTTCTGCATTGCAAACAAGTGTCTATTTCATTTGAAACGAACATCTTTCATATTGGCAAGCTTTTGTCTTAACATTGCATGAACTAACTTTCTCTTACAGGGAAAAAAGCATTTCAGGATTTGTGGAACCGCATTCTCTCAGGAACACTATCACAGTGTCACTAAACACAGGAATCCTAAATTAAGCAATCTGGGCGTAATAGCTCTAACTTTACTTGCGGAGCTGAAAACAACTAACACATTAAAGAAAAGCGTTTCTGCATTGGAAATAACACTTTATTTCATTTGAAACAAACATCTTTCTAATTGGCAAGCTTTTATCTTAACATTGCATAAACTGACTTTCTCTTACAGGGGAAAGACGCAGTTTAGCATATGTGGACCCGCATTCTCTTCATTCTCTCATGAGAACTGACTAAGTGTCCCTGCTCATAGAAACGCTAAATTAAGACATCTGGGCAATAACAGCTCTAACTTTACTTGCGGAGTTGAAAACAAGTAACACATGAAGAAAACGCAATTCTGCACTGCAAATAAGACTTTATTTCATTTGAAACAAACATCTTTCGTATTGGAAAGCTTTTGTCTTAACATTGCATAAACTAACTTTCTCTTACAGGTAATGAAGCATTTCAGCGTATGTGGACCCGAATTCTCTTCAGTCACTCATGAGCATTGAAATAATATCACTGCTCATAGAAACGCTAAATTAAGCAATCTGGGCGTAATAGCTCTAACTTTATTTGCGGAGCTGAAAACAACTAACACATTAAGAAAACGCCTTTCTGCATTGCAAACAAGTGTCTGTTTCATTTGAAACGAACATCTTTCATATTGGCAAGCTTTTGTCTTAACATTGCATGAACTAACTTTCTCTTACAGGGAATAAAGCATTTCAGCGTATGTGGACCCGAATTCTCTTCAGTCACTCATGAGCACTGACACAGTGTCACTGCTCATAGAAACGCTAAATTAAGATATCTGGGCAATAACAGCTCTAACTTTACTTGCGGAGCTAAAAACAACTAACACATTAAGAAAACGCCTTTCTGCATTGCAAACAAGTGTCTATTTCATTTGAAACGAACATCTTTCATATTGGCAAGCTTTTGTCTTAACATTGCATGAACTAACTTTCTCTTACAGGGAAAAAAGCATTTCAGGATTTGTGGAACCGCATTCTCTCAGGAACACTATCACAGTGTCACTAAACACAGGAATCCTAAATTAAGCAATCTGGGCGTAATAGCTCTAACTTTACTTGCGGAGCTGAAAACAACTAACACATTAAAGAAAAGCGTTTCTGCATTGGAAGTAACACTTTATTTCATTTGAAACAAACATCTTTCTAATTGGCAAGCTTTTATCTTAACATTGCATAAACTGACTTTCTCTTACAGGGGAAAGACGCAGTTTAGCATATGTGGACCCGCATTCTCTTCATTCTCTCATGAGAACTGACTAAGTGTCCCTGCTCATAGAAACGCTAAATTAAGACATCTGGGCAATAACAGCTCTAACTTTACTTGCTGAGCTGAACACAACTAACACATTAAGAAAACGCAATTCTGCACTGCAAATAAGACTTTATTTCATTTGAAACAAACATCTTTCGTATTGGAAAGCTTTTGTCTTAACATTGCATAAACTAACTTTCTCTTACAGGTAATGAAGCATTTCAGCGTATGTGGACCCGAATTCTCTTCAGTCACTCATGAGCATTGAAATAATATCACTGCTCATAGAAACGCTAAATTAAGCAATCTGGGCGTAATAGCTCTAACTTTACTTGCGGAGCTGAAAACAACTAACACATTAAGAAAACGCCTTTCTGCATTGCAAACAAGTGTCTGTTTCATTTGAAACGAACATCTTTCATATTGGCAAGCTTTTGTCTTAACATTGCATGAACTAACTTTCTCTTACAGGGAATAAAGCATTTCAGCGTATGTGGACCCGAATTCTCTTCAGTCACTCATGAGCATTGACACAATATCACTGCTCATAGAAACGCTTAGTTCAACTGTCTGGGCGTAATAGCTCTAACTTTACTTGCGGAGCTGAAAACAACTAACACATTAAAGAAAAGCGTTTCTGCATTGGAAGTAACACTTTATTTCATTTGAAACAAACATCTTTCATATTGGAAAGCTTTTGTCTTAAAATTGCATTAACTAACTTTCTCTTACAGGGAATGAAGCATTTCAGCATATGTGGACCCGAGTTCTCTTCATTCACTCATGAGCATTGACACAGTGTCACTGCTCATAGAAATGCTAAATTAAGATGTCTGGGCAATAACAGCTCTAACTTTACTTGCGGAGCTGAAAACAACTAACACATTAAGAAAACGCCTTTCTGCATTGCAAACAAGTGTCTATTTCATTTGAAACGAACATCTTTCATATTGGCAAGCTTTTGTCTTAACATTGCATAAACTAACTTTCTATTACAGGGAAAAAAGCATTTCAGGATTTGTGGAACCGCATTCTCTCAGGAACACTGTCACAGTGTCACTAAACACAGGAATGCCAAATTAAGCTATCTGGGTATAGTAGCTCTAACTTTACTTGCGGAGGAGCAGAAAACAACGAACACATTAAAGAAAAGCGTTTCTGCATTGGAAGTAAGACTTTATTTCATTTGAAACAAACATCTTTCTTATTGGCAAGCTTTTATCTTAACATTGCATAATCTGACTATGTCTTACAGGGGAAAGACGCAGTCTAGCATATGTGGACCCGCTTTCTCTTCATTCTCTCATGAGCACTGACTAAGTGTCCCTGCTCATAGAAACGCTAAATTAAGACATCTGGGCGTAATAGCTCTAACTTTACTTGCGGAGCTGAAAACAACTAACACATTAAAGAAAAGCGTTTCTGCATTGGAAGTAACACTTTATTTCATTTGAAACAAACATCTTTCATATTGGAAAGCTTTTGTCTTAAAATTGCATAAACTAACTTTCTCTTACAGGGAATGAAGCATTTCAGCATATGTGGACCCGAGTTCTCTTCATTCACTCATGAGCATTGACACAGTGTCACTGCTCATAGAAACGCAAAATTAAGATATCTGGGCAATAACAGCTCTAACTTTACTTGCGGAGCTGAAAACAACTAAAGCATTAAGAAAACGCAATTCTGCACTGCAAATAAGACTTTATTTCATTTGAAACAAACATCTTTCATATTGGAAAGCTTTTGTCTTAACATTGCATAAACTAACTTTCTCTTACAGGGAATGAAGCATTTCAGCATATGTGGACCCGAATTCTCTTCAGTCACTCATGAGCACTGACACAGTGTCACTGCTCATAGAAACGCTAAATTAAGATATCTGGGCAATAACAGCTCTAACTTTACTTGCGGAGCTAAAAACAACTAACACATTAAGAAAACGCCTTTCTGCATTGCAAACAAGTGTCTATTTCATTTGAAACGAACATCTTTCATATTGGCAAACTTTTGTCTTAACATTGCATGAACTAACTTTCTCTTACAGGGAAAAAAGCATTTCAGGATTTGTGGAACCGCATTCTCTCAGGAACACTGTCACAGTGTCACTAAACACAGGAATCCTAAATTAAGCGATCTTGGCGTAATAGCTCTAACTTTACTTGCGGAGCTGAAAACAACTAACACATTAAAGAAAAGCGTTTCTGCATTGGAAGTAACACTTTATTTCATTTGAAACAAACATCTTTCTAATTGGCAAGCTTTTATCTTAACATTGCATAAACTGACTTTCTCTTACAGGGGAAAGACGCAGTTTAGCATATGTGGACCCGCATTCTCTTCATTCTCTCATGAGAACTGACTAAGTGTCCCTGCTCATAGAAACGCTAAATTAAGACATCTGGGCAATAACAGCTCTAACTTTACTTGCTGAGCTGAAAACAACTAACACATTAAGAAAACGCAATTCTGCACTGCAAATAAGACTTTATTTCATTTGAAACAAACATCTTTCGTATTGGAAAGCTTTTGTCTTAACATTGCATAAACTAACTTTCTCTTACAGGTAATGAAGCATTTCAGCGTATGTGGACCCGAATTCTCTTCAGTCACTCATGAGCATTGAAATAATATCACTGCTCATAGAAACGCTAAATTAAGCAATCTGGGCGTAATAGCTCTAACTTTACTTGCGGAGCTGAAAACAACTAACACATTAAGAAAACGCCTTTCTGCATTGCAAACAAGTGTCTGTTTCATTTGAAACGAACATCTTTCATATTGGCAAGCTTTTGTCTTAACATTGCATAAACTAACTTTCTCTTACAGGTAATGAAGCATTTCAGCGTATGTGGACCCGAATTCTCTTCAGTCACTCATGAGCATTGACACAATATCACTGCTCATAGAAACGCTAAATTAAGCAATCTGGGCGTAATAGCTCTAACTTTACTTGCGGAGCAGAAAACAACAAACACATTAAAGAAAAGCCTTTTTACATTGCAAATAAGACTTTATTTTATTTGAAACGAACATCTTTCATTTTGGCAAGCTTTTGTTTTAAAATTGCATAAACTGACATTTTCGTATTGGGAAAAAAGCATTTCAGCATATGTGGACCCGCATTCTCTCAGGAGCACTGACAGTGTTACAGTGCATAGAAACGCTAATTTAAGCAGTCTGGCCATAAGTAGCTCTCAGTTTACTTGCGGAGCAGAAAACCATTAACACATTAAAGAAAAGCGTTTCTGCATTGGAAGTAAGACTTTATTTCATTTGAAACAAACATCTTTCTTATTGGCAAGCTTTTAACTTAACATTGCATAAACTGACTTTCTCTTACAGGGGAAAGACGCAGTTTAGCATATGTGGACCCACATTCTCTTCATTCTCTCATGAGCACTGACTAAGTGTCCCTGCTCATAGAAACGCTAAATTAAGATGTCTGGGCAATAACAGCTCTAACTTTACTTGCGGAGCTGAAAACAACTAACACATTAAGAAAACGCCTTTCTGCATTGCAAACAAGTGTCTATTTCATTTGAAACGAACATCTTTCATATTGGCAAGCTTTTGTCTTAACATTGCATAAACTAACTTTCTCTTACAGGGAAAAAAGCATTTCAGGATTTGTGGAACCGCATTCTCTCAGGAACACTGTCACAGTGTCACTAAACACAGGAATGCCAAATTAAGCTATCTGGGTATAGTAGCTCTAACTTTATTTGAGGAGGAGCAGAAAACAACGAACACATTAAAGAAAAGCGTTTCTGCATTGGAAGTAAGACTTTATTTCATTTGAAACAAACATCTTTCTTATTGGCAAGCTTTTATCTTAACATTGCATAAACTGACTATGTCTTACAGGGAAAGACGCAGTCTAGCATATGTGGACACGCTTTCTCTTCATTCTCTCATGAGCACTGACCAAGTGTCCCTGCTCATAGAAACGCTAAATTAAGACATCTGGGCGTAATAGCTCTAACTTTACTTGCGGAGCTGAAAACAACTAACACATTAAAGAAAAGCGTTTCTGCATTGGAAGTAACACTTTATTTCATTTGAAACAAACATCTTTCATATTGGAAAGCTTTTGTCTTAAAATTGCATAAACTAACTTTCTCTTACAGGGAATGAAGCATTTCAGCATATGTGGACCCGAGTTCTCTTCATTCACTCATGAGCATTGACACAGTGTCACTGCTCTTAGAAACGCTCAATTAAGCAATCTGGGCGTAATAGCTCTAACTTTACTTGCGGAGCTGAAAACAACTAACACATTAAGAAAACGCCTTTCTGCATTGCAAACAAGTGTCTATTTCATTTGAAACGAACATCTTTCATATTGGCAAGCTTTTGTCTTAACATTGCATAAACTAACTTCTCTTACAGGTAATGAAGCATTTCAGCGTATGTGGACCCGAATTCTCTTCAGTCACTCATGAGCATTGAAATAATATCACTGCTCATAGAAACGCTAAATTAAGCAATCTGGGCGTAATAGCTCTAACTTTATTTGCGGAGCTGAAAACAACTAACACATTAAGAAAACGCCTTTCTGCATTGCAAACAAGTGTCTGTTTCATTTGAAACGAACATCTTTCATATTGGCAAGCTTTTGTCTTAACATTGCATGAACTAACTTTCTCTTACAGGGAATAAAGCATTTCAGCGTATGTGGACCCGAATTCTCTTCAGTCACTCATGAGCACTGACACAGTGTCACTGCTCATAGAAACGCTAAATTAAGATATCTGGGCAATAACAGCTCTAACTTTACTTGCGGAGCTAAAAACAACTAACACATTAAGAAAACGCCTTTCTGCATTGCAAACAAGTGTCTATTTCATTTGAAACGAACATCTTTCATATTGGCAAGCTTTTGTCTTAACATTGCATGAACTAACTTTCTCTTACAGGGAAAAAAGCATTTCAGGATTTGTGGAACCGCATTCTCTCAGGAACACTATCACAGTGTCACTAAACACAGGAATCCTAAATTAAGCAATCTGGGCGTAATAGCTCTAACTTTACTTGCGGAGCTGAAAACAACTAACACATTAAAGAAAAGCGTTTCTGCATTGGAAATAACACTTTATTTCATTTGAAACAAACATCTTTCTAATTGGCAAGCTTTTATCTTAACATTGCATAAACTGACTTTCTCTTACAGGGGAAAGACGCAGTTTAGCATATGTGGACCCGCATTCTCTTCATTCTCTCATGAGAACTGACTAAGTGTCCCTGCTCATAGAAACGCTAAATTAAGACATCTGGGCAATAACAGCTCTAACTTTACTTGCTGAGCTGAACACAACTAACACATTAAGAAAACGCAATTCTGCACTGCAAATAAGACTTTATTTCATTTGAAACAAACATCTTTCGTATTGGAAAGCTTTTGTCTTAACATTGCATAAACTAACTTTCTCTTACAGGTAATGAAGCATTTCAGCGTATGTGGACCCGAATTCTCTTCAGTCACTCATGAGCATTGAAATAATATCACTGCTCATAGAAACGCTAAATTAAGCAATCTGGGCGTAATAGCTCTAACTTTACTTGCGGAGCTGAAAACAACTAACACATTAAGAAAACGCCTTTCTGCATTGCAAACAAGTGTCTGTTTCATTTGAAACGAACATCTTTTATATTGGCAAGCTTTTGTCTTAACATTGCATGAACTAACTTTCTCTTACAGGGAATAAAGCATTTCAGCGTATGTGGACCCGAATTCTCTTCAGTCACTCATGAGCATTGACACAATATCACTGCTCATAGAAACGCTTAGTTCAACTGTCTGGGCGTAATAGCTCTAACTTTACTTGCGGAGCTGAAAACAACTAACACATTAAAGAAACGCGTTTCTGCATTGGAAGTAACACTTTATTTCATTTGAAACAAACATCTTTCATATTGGAAAGCTTTTGTCTTAAAATTGCATTAACTAACTTTCTCTTACAGGGAATGAAGCATTTCAGCATATGTGGACCCGAGTTCTCTTCATTCACTCATGAGCATTGACACAGTGTCACTGCTCATAGAAACGCTAAATTAAGATGTCTGGGCAATAACAGCTCTAACTTTACTTGCGGAGCTGAAAACAACTAACACATTAAGAAAACGCCTTTCTGCATTGCAAACAAGTGTCTATTTCATTTGAAACGAACATCTTTCATATTGGCAAGCTTTTGTCTTAACATTGCATAAACTAACTTTCTATTACAGGGAAAAAAGCATTTCAGGATTTGTGGAACCGCATTCTCTCAGGAACACTGTCACAGTGTCACTAAACACAGGAATGCCAAATTAAGCTATCTGGGTATAGTAGCTCTAACTTTACTTGCGGAGGAGCAGAAAACAACGAACACATTAAAGAAAAGCGTTTCTGCATTGGAAGTAAGACTTTATTTCATTTGAAACAAACATCTTTCTTATTGGCAAGCTTTTATCTTAACATTGCATAATCTGACTATGTCTTACATGGGAAAGACGCAGTCTAGCATATGTGGACCC